>CM062815.1:250116950-250702644 GCA_031772625.1 Pinus tabuliformis
TTTCCCCACAACAGAAGGAGAAGGAAGAAAATAGTGGCAAACACAAGCTATTAATAAACAGAAAGAGACTACACTAAGCGATGGGGAACTGGAAATGGACCAAGAAATGACCCAGAGTGAGATGGAAATGGAGGATCATGAACTGCAGGATATTCTTGATAGAGAAAACCTAGATCTGGAAAGGTTCTTGAAACAAGGGACCATGGGAGGGGTAGACTCACTACCTCAAGAAGAGTTTAACAGAGTTCGGCAACTGTTTCTATGGAGAACTCAGGCTAATGGGCTGGAAAGGCAAAGAAACAATGAAAGGCAGGGCAATGAAGGTGTGAAAACTATGAAAACCACACCAGGATTAGCTCCTAGAAATCCAAGAAAGAAAAGAGGCAGAAAAAAGAAGAATGAGTTATTGATGGAATGTGGAAAGCTAATGATAGATTCAGGTAAGATGAAAGATCTAACCAACTACTCCTTTACAAATCTTTCATAATGAAGTTCACATCTTGGAATATCAGAGGTCTAGGTAGTAAAAGAAAAGAAAGGATACTTAGTAATAGAATGAAACAAGAAGCTCCGTATATGATATTTATCTAGGAAACTAAATGTTCCATTCAAAAATAAAAGAAATACACAATAAATGGCTCAATAAATATGAGTTTCTAGAAGTTAAAGCAGATAAAACAACAGGAGGTATACTTACTCTTTGGAACCCCCAAAATATTGGCATAATAGATGCTGAGGCAACTAGGAATTATTTATTAGTGGTTATTTAGCCTGTGGGAGATATGGAGATTTATTTAATTACAAATGTTTATGGCCCCCAAAGACCGGATGATAAACTAAGGCTTCTATATTCTCTTGTGGAACTAAGAGATAGACACGCATGAGTACCATGGATTATGGGTGGGGACTTCAACATGATCAAATTACTGTCGAAAAAAAAAGCTGGGATCAGAACTTTAAGCAAAGACAACATGAAGCTAGTTGACACTAATATGAGTAATGGCCTCTTTACATGGAACAATAAGAGAGGAGAAGACTCTCAAGTAGCCTCTAAGTTAGACAGATTGATAATCTCAGAGGACCTTATGCTCACAGACAGGAAATGACAGTGAGAATTCTCCCCATTGGAGGCTTGGACCATTGGCCTGTACAACTTAGGTTCAAGGAATTGGCACCCCCAAGAACAGACCTTTTAGATTTGAGAATATCTGGCTCACCCACCCAGATTTTATCAGCAACATTGCAAAATGGTGGATAGAAGATCTGCATATTCAGGGTATGAGAACGTTTCTTCTATACAAAAGACTAAAACACATCAAGCACAGATTCAAAGATTGGAACAAGAATGAATTTGGTAATATTTTTGAAGCGAAAAAAGCTGTTGAAGGTGAAATGCAAGAACTCAATCAAGCCCTAATCACGGATGGCTTTGATAGAGTTAGAAATGATCAAGTCACCAAGCGCCATTAGGACTGGGAGAACATATGTAAACAAGAGGAGATATTTTGGAGACAAAAATCGAGAGTTCAATGGTTAAAAGAAGGGGAGAGAAACACTAGGTTTTTCCACAGATCCACCATGGCAAACGGGTCTCATAACATGATCTCATTGATCAAGGACTTTGGAGGACAACTACTCAATACCCATGAAGATATAGAAGCTGTGTTGGTTTAGCACTTTCGAAGTATCACAAAGGAGACCATCTTAGACAGAGCTCATTATATCAGGGACTTAACAAAGCACATACCTAAACTAGTAACAAGAGAGGATAATTTCAATCTCAATAGGCCAGTGACTGAAGAGGAGGTTATTGAGGTCATCAAAGAAATGCAGAATGGTAAATCACCAGGCCCTGATGGTTTCAATTTTGATCTCTTTAAAGCTTGCTAGAACATTGTCAAGCAAGGCATTCTGAATGTTGTGGAGGACTCTCGGATGAATAGAACCATTTTGAAGGTGCTCAATACATCCTTCATCTCTTTGATCCCCAAATAGGACAATGCTCAAACTCCAGACAGATTTAGACCCATAGCTTTGTGCAATGTGGTGTACAAGATAATATCCAAAGTTATTGCCAACAGACTCAAACCCCTTCTTCCTACTCTAGTTTCTATGGAGAAAACAAGATATGTGGAGGGTAGACAAATTCTCAATAACATCATTCAAGTGCATGAGGTGGTTCATTCATTGTTAAGCAATAGGAAGGCGAGAATGATTATGCAATTAGACCTTGCCAAAGCTTATGACAAGTTGAATTGGACCTATATCAGGAAGGTCCTTCTAGCCTTTGGATTTGACCATAACTGGGTAAGATGGGTTATGGCCCTGGTGACTTCATCTAGCTTTTCAATTCTGGTTAATGGTTCTCCATCCAAGACTTTTACTCCTACAAGGGGCCTCAGGCAGGGAGATCCAATCTCTCCCTTTCTCTTTATCCTCATGATGGAAGTACTTGGTTGAACAATCAAGCATTCTAAAGAAGTGGGTAACATCAAGGGTCTCCAACTCTCCAAGACTGGACAAGCTTTGAACCATCAACAATTTGTTGATGACACCAGGCTGCAAGGCATCCCCAAGGTCAAAGAAGTGCTAGCTTATAAACAAATCCTGAGTGACTTTTCCATGACTACGGGTATAGAGGTAAATCTCTCCAAATCTAAGATTTTCTTCTTTAACACTAATATTGCAATTCAAAGGAATATCTCCAAAATTCTGGGCTTTCAAAGAGATATCCTTCCTTCCAAATACTTGGGAGTTCCTCTAATTGATAAACCTTTGCACAAGAGTATTTGGGAGCCGGTAATTAACAAGATGCAGGACAAAACCCGGAAATGGACTATCAGATATTTGAACTTGGCAGGTCGGTTGGTGCTTTCAAAAGCTGTACTTCAAGCAATCCCTGTCTTCATGCTTTCAACCCTTCCAGCTCCAAAAGGAGTCTTGCAATAATTTTGAACCATTTAAAATACTTTCTTTGGGGTAAGGGGGAGGAGAGAAAGAAATGGGCCTTGGTAGCCTGGGATAAGATTTGCAAACCTAAAAACCACGGAGGTCTTGGACTGGATGATCCGGAAGTGCTAAGCAAAGTTTTAGGGTAAAATTATGGTGGCATTGGGTAAAAGATCCAAAGGCTTAGTGGGCTCGTATTTGGAAAGAAAAATACACCAACAATTGGGAAGACACATGATCACATAAGGATGAATGGCATCATAAAAGGCTCCTACATCTGGAATAAAGCCTGGGAGAATAGAGGCTTAGTGCAAAAAAATAGCTTCTGGGAAATTAGAGAGGGAGATTTTGCTTTGTTTTGGGAGGATAAATGGCAACAAGAACCTACACTGCTAAGAGAGGACTTTGTGGACCCCAAGAATAAAACTGATACCAAAGGGTTACTTAGGATAAAAGAATTTTGGGACCAAACCAATAATGAAGGCAAAAGTCAAACTTGGAAGAATATGGGATACAGGGATGATAGCCCCTTAAAATTAAAAGTTGATGCACTTCTAACAATGTTGGACGAAAGGAAAATTCTGGTATCAGAGGGCATGACCAACTTAGACGGGGCAACAATATTGAAGGTACCTTCAATCTTAAGGAGGCAAAGAGAATAATCCTAGAGCTTGTTTCTAATGAACCAGACAGGGTTTGGCAGAACTTATGGAGGCATCAAGGATGGATGAAAATCAAGCTTTTCACGTGGCTGGTACATCATAAGAAAATTCTGACATGGGAAAACATTCAGAAGAGGGGTGTTCTGGGACCATCTAGATGCCAGCTTTGTGAGCCTCAAGAGAAAATGATGGAGCACCTACTCAATAACTGCATTTTCACCTCCAGGTTGTGGGATTATTTTGCCACAATTTTCAGACAGACAGACAGGGACAAAGGAAGCATTATCAATACCCTTAATAATTGGAGAGGAAACTTCTCTGATTATGAAATTCTTCGCACATATTGGGCTTTAACTCCAAGCTTCATGATATGGAATGTATGGAAAGAAAGGAACTACAAAATCTTCAAAAATAAAAAAAGTTGCTCCCAAAGCATTATGGCACAGATCTTAAGACAGCTTAAGGAGAGGGTGGGAAATTTAGTGCAAACTTCCCCAAAAAATCCACCTTCAGAAGCGGAAATGCAGATAGTTCTTTAGCTAGGTATGCAGGGGCTTATACCACAGGGCATGGATAGGAAGGTGAAGAAACTGGTCAATAAGCCAGACTGCTGGCATCCTCCCCCTTAGGGTTTTTTGAAATGCAATATCGATGGGGCCTCAAAAGGAAACCCGGGTATTGCTGGTTATGGAGGGGTGTTGAGGGATGAAAATGGCTGCATCCTTTTTATTTTTCATTGCCATTTGGGAAGAGCTACAAACAGTATGGTGGAACTAATGGCACTAGAGCAATGTTTGGATATACTGAAGCAGGACAATCTTCAGAATATAATAATTGAAGCGTGTTTTGAGTTAATCATCAACTCGGTTAAGAGAATATGTTGTGGTACGGAGCTGGAAAAGATCTCAAGGCATTGGAATCTGCTTCAAGTCTTCCAAAGGATACAGTTTCACCTTCGGTGCTTGCAAACCATGAGTTTCACTCATGTGCGAAGGACAACAAATAAATTGGTGGACATTCTAGCCAATCAAGGGGTGCTCTGCACCAAAAGCAATGTAAAGTTGAGATGGCAAGAGATGCCTCGGGATTGATTAAGGGAGCATTGTCTCAATCAGGCAAATGAGGACATAACGATATATCGAAACAGAGTTGGGCAACAGTCGCAGAGACGGGGTATAGTTGATTCAGATTCAATATGAAGTGGTATTTCAGAAGTGCGGTTACAATTGGGATGCAGGTATTTGTCTGCTTCCTTAGCCCAGGTAAGCGCAAACACTGGAGTCTAAGGTGGAAGTTATTTGGCAGACAACGGTTCTCGAATGATCGGACGGAGAACATCAAGAATGGCAAGAAGATTTTCATCTTCCTTTGGTTCAAGCGCCGGAGGAGTAGGGGTGGTGTGATACCCGGCTTTCTCAGCAGACTCAAAACCCCTGCTTTACTTCCCGTGGTGTCAATACCGCCCTCGGGGTGGTTTCCAGTATATCGCATGCCCTTAAAGCAGGGAGCGGTTTCTCGGAGTTGGAAGCGATTCCACTCACCACGCAACATGTGGCCAAGGGTGGGGAGAGAATACCGCCCTCATCGCGCGGTAATTCTCAGAGCTTTTAGATCATGCGATATGATCCTCCACCGTTGGATTAGGTGAGGAAAATCAACGGTCAAGGAACATCGTGCATGTTGGTGGGTCCAGGTTTTGAAGCGTGTATAGCTGTGCGGTGGGTCACTAGGGGTTCGGGATGGCCACTCATGCATTGTTTATTTCGGATTTGAATTATTTCGGGTCTGTTGTTTGGGTATTTAGGACCTAGTTGGTGGGTTTAATATTTTGGTGAGGTTTATACCTAGGGCTAAAAGGTATAGCCTGTGGGTGTTTGTATTTTATTTAATTTTATCCTTTGGACATTTTGAATAAGAAGGCACAACTCTTGCATTAGCAAAAAAAAAAAGGAAGATGAACACTAGAAAATTGATCCTTGGTATCTTTCTTAGCACTAGGACCTTTTTCAGCTCTGATGAAAGCCTTAGTACATTAGTGTCTACTATACCCATTATTAAAGAAAACACTTAGGAGATGTGTTTTCTCTTCATTGAGATGTTCTCATCAGAAACTCTTAAAGCTCTAGTCGCTAAGATGTTGAGAACACTAAGCTTTTGAGTTTGGAAATGATGAGAATTAGCATGAAGATATTGTTCCGTATGAGTTTTCTTTGAAATACCTGATGAGAGAAAAAGCCATCATCATTCCTTGAGAGGTGGACGTTAAGGAAGGGAAACTACCATTCCATGGTGAACTTTATAGAACTAGATTGATTATTAAGATGGAGGAAAAACAATTCCAACTTTTCTTTACCATGGGAACATATGATCATCCACAAACCTCTTCCACATCTTAGGCAGAAAACGAGAAGAAACTAAGGCCTTTAATTCAAAATCCTCCATGAATAGATTAGATACCACAAGGGAGAGGGGGGAACCCATGGCGACACCGCAAGTTTACTCATAGAATTCCCCATTGAATGAAAAGAAAGTAGAAGTAAGACAAATACCAACTAAGTTTGCCACATCAGGATCTGTGAGGTGCTTGATGACTTAGTAGTCTGCCCTTCCTTGACGCCCTCCTCTCAAGGAATGATGATGGCTCTTTCTCTCATCAGGTATTTCGTAAGAAAACTCATACGAAACAATATCTTCATGCTAATTCTCATCATTTCCCAGCTCAAAAGTTTGGTGTTCTCAACACTTTAGCGATTAGAGCTTTAAGAGTTTCTGATGACAACCATCTCAATGAAGAGAAAGCACATCTCCTAAGTGTTTTCTTTAATAATGGGTATAGTAGACACTAATGTACTAAGGCTTTTGTCAGAGCTGAAAAAGGTCCTAGTGCTAAGAAAGATACCAAGGATCGATTTTCTAGTGTTCATCTTCCTTTTATCCAAGGGACCACTGACAAGATTGCGAGGATCTTAAGGAAGCATAAGGTGGCTTCAACCTTTAGGCCTTTAAATACCATCCAGAGCTCCCTTAGATCTGTAAAAGACCCAATGGACCCCAAGAATATGAAGGGTGTTTACGTTATCCCATGCTCTTGTGGGACTCCCTACATTGGTGAGACTGGTCGCTCAATTAATCAAAAGATTTGTGAGAATGTTGCTGACATCAAGCATGGAAGGACCCGCTCCTTTGCTTTGGTGAAACATGTAGATAAATCTAAGCATCACATCTGCATTGAGGAGGCCCAAGTCGTTGCTAGGGTTAGTCATTTCCATCATCGTAAATTGAGGGAGGCCCTAAAAATTGAAAAAAGACCCAATAATTTGAATAGAGATGATGGTTGGAATATTAGTAGAAGTTGGGACCCTGTCCTGTCCTCCTAGTTTTTAGGCTTCTTTTTGGGATTTATTTTGTTTGTTTGTTTATCTATGTAGGTATTGGCATCCTTTTTATAATATTTGTTGTTGATTTATTCTTCATTAGAGTTTATTTTCTTGATCCTTCGTGTTTTTTTATGTATTTTATCATCCTATTCGTTCTTAACTCCTTTTAGTATTTTTGTTATTTGTTTAATGGGCCTGAGCCCCATATTTTATTGTTGACCCCATTTTATTTATTGATTACTTTTCTTTGGATATATATATATATATATATATATATATATAATATATATATATGTTTCTATTTTTATTTATTGATTTATTTATATATTTATTTTTTTGACTTGTGTATATTTTTGTTTTATTTATTTTTCCATTAATTATTTATTAGATGATCCTATCTAGATTAGGGTCTTGACTCGTTTTTATAATTTTTGACTACCCTCCTTTAAAGTTTGATATATATATATATATATATATATATATATATATATATATATATATATATATATATATATATATATTACTTCTCAAAAGTAGCTGTTTAATATAGCGATTACTTATTAATAATTGTTTTTAAAATAGTAATAAACTAATATCACAATTTAAATATTATTTTTCAAAAATTAGCCGTTTAATATAGCTGTTACATATTAATATTTTTAATAAATTAATAAACTAATATCATTATTTAAATATTATTTTTTGGAAACTAATAATATTTGGTTTTAATAAATTAATTTAAATATTATTTTTCAAAAACTAGTTGTTTAATATAGCCGTTATCTATTAATATTTTTAATAAATTAATGAAATAATATCATTATTTAAATATATTTTTTTAAACTAGCCCTTTAATATAGCCATTACTAAATAATATTTGTTTTTAATATATTAATAAATTAATATCATAATTTAAATATTATTTTTCAAATATAGCCGTTACTTGAAATTATGTCTCTACATTGCTCTCTATTTAAGCCTTTGTCATGGTTTGCCTCTTCATTTGGTCCTGATGATGAACCACACTTGTTGGTTCGAAACGTGTCAGCCAAAAATTTCTCTTATGTGATTTCTACCGAAAGACTTTGCTTAATTCATTATGGATCACAGAAGCTTGAATACAAAAATGTAACTTTCAATTAAAAAAAAAATTAAATTTAGTGCGCCAAAAAAAAGGAATGCACCGTACATGGTGTATACATCGACTTGATGCACCGCTTTCGTTGCACACACATACGTAACATTATTTATTTTTATTTTTCAATACAGTGTTACGGGATAACATTTCACACCGGTACATTAATTTTATGTCGATGCACCGCACTGGAACGTTGATGTTAACGAACGCACATAGCTATAATTTTTTAATATTATGCGGTGCATTTAGTAAAAATAAACACACCGAGAAGTTACTTTTACGAGATGCACCAACGTAAAAAATAATAATTGTCATGGTGGTGTGTCCTCGAACGTAACTTCCTGGTGCGTTGATCTTACGCACCTGTTAACGGTGCTTTCAATCCGTTACCCAACACATTGCCTAAAAATTTAAAATTTTTAAAGTGGTGCATCATGGAACTTGAAAACTTGGTGCATTTTCATTTACCAAACACACCTCATAATAAAAAAATTACGATGTGTTAACTTTACACACCAATTTCCATTGCACCCTGTAAATCTATAAGGTGCACTGTGTGAGTCAAACCTCTTGAGCACACTGAATAAGAATATAAAAGAGTTTTTTTAACTTAATTTTCAATTCTACTCTACTAAAAACGGTGCGAGTTTAATTTCTCGAACGCACCATTAAAAAAAAGCATTAATTTTCAATTCTACTCCACGAAAAAATGGTGTGAGCCGAACCTTTCAAATGCACCGCAAAAAAAAGAGACATGATTTTCAATTCTACTTTGCTAAAAAAATTGAGTTAGTGAGAAACATATACATTACCTGGATATTTGGTCATCGGGGAGGCATGGTTGCCATGTAATTGAAAAAATCAAATTTGACCATCGTTTGACAAAATTTGAGAAATGGACAGAAGGATGGCAAGTAAGGGAAGCACAGATGGTAGGATGCTTCATAAAGGTAAAAGTAGCATCGGTTCTTGAGAACCAACACTACAAATGGTAAAATTTAATTTTACAACTATTTTTTGAAATAACCTTGTTCCCGGGTGCACTTGAGTACCCGATGCACTGATGCAGATTATGTACGATGCACATCACCATTTTTAAAATTAAAAATCCTGTCGCAGTGCACCATGTTATTTATGCACCAAGGCATTTCCAAATAGTAATAGGCACGACGCTTCGTTGGAGTATAGCACCGAAATGGTGAAACATAATTTTGTGACTGACATTTTTCTAAATTTAACCCATTTTGCGATGTTATCGAGCAATATACACACCGATGATTCCTATTTACTTAGTGCACCATTGTTTTTTTATTTTCCTCCAATGGTCTATCAAGCATCAGGGGGTACTGTTCTATTAACAATACCGATGTTGCTATGTAGGAAGAGCACCGCTAATTTTAAATTAAAAACCTTTCCATGGTGCACCATGTTTTATACGCACCAGGTCATTCGAAAAAAGGAATAGCACTAGTGCTTCATGGGAGTATAACACTGAAATGGTGAAAATGAATTTTATGACCAACATTTTTTTAAATTTAACCTTTGTTCGGTGTTATCGAGTAGTATACGCACCAGTGCTCCAGATTCACATAGAACACCATTATTTTTAATTAAAAACCCTACAATGGTGCACCATGTTGTATATGCACTGGGGCGTGAAAAAAGATCATAGCACCGAGGCTTCGTGGGAGTATAGCACCAAAATTGTGAAAATGAATTTTACGACCGACATTTTTTAAATTTAACACTAGTCCAGTTCTATTGAGTAGTATATGCACTAGTCTGGTTCTATTGAGTAGTATATGCTCCGATGCTCCAGAGTTACTTGGCGCATTGTTATTTTTTATTTTAAAAAATAACTCTCAAACGGTTCACCATTGTATATTAAGCATCGGGAGGTACAGTTCTATTAATGACACCGATTCTTATTATATGAGTAGTTGTCATGTCACCAATTAATAATTTTGCTAAATAAATTCTCAATTTTTCAATTTTGGCGATTGATATAATATTTGATAAATAAAGCTTAGGAGAAACAAGTTGTGGAGGTTCAAATTTATTTTTTATAAGAAATAAGATTACACTTAGGAGAAAAAGGAAAAAAAAAAATGAAGTGAAGTTAAGTCGTTGGGGTCACTTAAGAAGGAAATCGAACTCCCTGGGAGAAATTGAACCACATGAAAGAGGGCTCAAGCAAGGGGGTCGAATTGGTGGATCCCATAAGGATGGTCGAGAAACAATTATAAAAGGAAGGGAAGAGCCTATTTTTGGATCATCTTGGCATTTCATTTTCAGAAATGGAGAGTTTGCTTGAGCTTCTTAGCCAAGTCAATCAATGTCGTTTAGAACAAGGGATTTTCAGGTAGAAATTCCAGCTCTTATTCAGGGGAATTTAACAGCCACTCAAGGAGAGATATTGTGGGGAGATTTTAGTATTTCTGTGTGGGATTTTGCAGTGTTTTCTTTAGCCTGTGTGAATTTCTGGAGGATGGAATGGAGGATTTCACTGGGGTTTGAGGAGTTAGAAATTGTTGTCAGGCTGGTTATTTGGTGGAGTTTTTCCTTTGAGGAGGACAAGTTGATTTTAGGAAATTTCCGGGCTAGAAGTGTTGGAGATTTGTGGGCCAAATTTATTCTACTTTGGACATGTGCTGGGGTTTGCTAGCTATTTTTTGTGCAGGGGCTGAGCAACATTGTTGTGTCAGATATTGGAGCTAATTTTGGCCGAGAGTTTGAGGAAGCCATTTCGTGGGGTTTTGGAGGAGTTTCACTTTGGGAAAATTGTGCATTTTACTACGGATCAATTTATGTAGCTCACTGACAGACTGAGAGGGGGCTACACACAGTTTTTGGGGCTTCAATGATCAGTGGATTCATCTTGGGATTTTTTTGGGTTTTGTTCAATTGGGTTTGAGGATCCTTCTCCTAATTTTTTAGAATTTTTGGAGCATTACTGAGGGATCATTTCATAGTTTACCTCCAGCAGCAGCAACAAAAAAAATTTGGGCATTGCATTTGGACAGATTGGGCCTATTCTAGTTGGAGTTTGTTTATATATCCACTTTGGTATTGCATGCTTGTAGTAACAATCTCGGGTTCTATTATTATACTTCGTTGTTTTTTTTTTGTAAGCTTGGCAGGACTACATCTTCATCATGCCCAATATATCACTCCAATTAGGGTGGGGAATTGAACCGATGAATTCACATCAAGGAGTGCCTTAATAAAGCACCTGATCGCTATCTAGCCAAGGCCCCATGGACATTCTACTCCGTTCTATTAATCTCCAAGAAATATTTAATAAAATGGCTTAGATTTGTTGTTGCTATTCTATTTGTGTAAAAAATTTCTCGCATGGTTGGATTTTCTTGTTGTAGCTTAGTGCATGTTTTTTTTATGTTCATCGTATTTCCTAGTTTGGTATATTTAAGTGATATCAGAGCTGTGATCTGGCCAGTTGTGGTAGGATTTATTTTTATGACCCCGCAGGATAAGTAGAACATCACTTACAAAAGGTACAAGTATGGGAGTAAAGAGCGGGAATTGAAAATTACCCCAGATTCAAAGGCACTAGAACAAGGAGTAAACACAATAGAAATGGGAGATAATAGCTAGGATGAGATGGCCATAACATTCAAGAGCATCTTGAGTGCCTTGAATGATTTGGTGAAAGGGAAAAAATGATGTTGTGAGTGGGAAAAAGGAGGTGATGGAGGAATTGAGGCAATAATGCATTAGGGACAACCACAAGGAGTTTATGGGAGGTGAGAGTTCAGGAGCATCTCACCACACAGAGTATGACATCCCTCAGAATGTCACCCCTATCCACCATGGAGCGACCAGATCCACCATGCCTACATTTCTGGCTATTAGGAGTGGGGAACAACCTGATGCCAGGGAGATGCCTATGGGGGATTAATTTTGAGAGTGGTAATCCATGGGGGCAAAGTTCTGTGAAGCAATTAATTTCTGAGACTTTTGCCAACTCAAGCATAAAAACCGAGACAAGGGAGCGAGCGACTCATCATGGCAAAGCTCAGAGTTGCAACACATGGTTGAGAGATTGTACCTCCCTACATTTGATGGGTCCTATAAATGCATCGCGAAGGCATGGGTGGAGAAGCTAGACACTTATCTCCAACTTAACCAAATGTCGGAGGTAGAGGTGATTGAGTTGGTTGCACACGACTGGTGGTTTCATGGATTGGCTACATTGGGGCATGCCAATGTAACTTCTTACGAGGAGTTTACCAAGAGGGTGTTGGAGCATTTTGAGCAAAGAGACCCTGAGTCACATTTCTGGGAGTTGACACATCTCAAGTAGATAGGAAATGATGAGCAGTACATAGTGAAGCTTTTTAGATTGTCTATGATGGTGTTGGACCTATCATAGTCCATGAGGGTCTTCCTATTCGTTGAGGGCTTGGAAGAGCCTTTGCGTGGGCTTGCGAGGTCGAATAGACCCACCTCCTTAGATGACATAATGAGCAGAGTGAGAGACTTGCGGGGTGTAGTCCCCAAGTCTAGGATACCCCTTCTTGCAAAGACCGTTTTTCCTCAGAGAGGTAGAGACACCAAACCCCAGCCACATAGGGAATTAATAGTACATGGGTAGTTAGATGATGAGACTTGGAGGGACCTCAGGAGGAGGAAACTATGTTTCACATGCCAGGATCTGTGGGCACCAGGATACAAATGTGCCAAGGGACAGACCCACTAAATCGAAGTGTTTTCATATAGCGAGCCTGATGATGATGTTGACCAGGGGGGCGATGTAGGAGATAACGAGCCATAATATATAGGAGGAGGAGCACCACCACCACCACCACCTAGAGGGGAACCTCTCTTGCCTACAAGAGGGGTCATAACTTCACTTTGGGGGGTGCTAAAGTAATTTACCTTACGGATCAGGTGTACAATGCAGGGACAACATGCTTCAGTGCTAGTGGATAGTGGGTCTACCCACAAATTTATTTATGTTCATATGGTGAAGTGAAGAGGCATACACATGGAGACTTTTGAGGGATTTTCAGTGCTTGTTCTAGGGGACTAGACCATGCAATGCACTATTTATGTTCCTAGCTTGTCCATGACTATGGGGAATTATTCGATGACAAATAATTTCTTTGTGGTTGATGTGTCAGACACTAATGTGGTGTTGAATATATTATCTAGGATGCGTTACCAATAATTTGAAGAAAATTGGAGATGGCATTCATGTGGCTAGATGGGAGACCAATATTATTGTGGGCATACTCTCATATCCATCACAGAGAGTATCAACACACATGATGGAGGTCAATTTGAGGCATGGGGACATAGCATGGGCATTAGAGTTGCACATTTCTGAGATAGGGAAGCAACAACAACCACATCTAGACATTTTGGCACTACTAGAGAAGCATCAGGCGGTGTTTGTTGACATTCCCCCAGGATGTCCACTAGATAGGTGGTTTGAGCATTCTATAAAGATGGAAGAGGGTGTGCACGCAATCATCACTACACCCTACAAACATCCCAATGCATATCGGGATGAGATAGAAAGATCCATACATGATTTGCTGGCTTTGGGACACATCAGATCCAGTTCTAGTCCCTTTGCTTCTTCAATTATGTTGGTGAAGAAGAAGGATGAGATGCTTCAGATGTGCATCAATTATAGGGACCTGAATAAGAAGAGACTAAAGAACCGATACCCAATTTCACGCATTGATGAGTTGATGGATGAGCTTATAATATCTAAATACTTCTCTAAAATAGATTTGTGCATGGGGTATCATCAGATTCAGGTGAGGGAGTAGAACATCCCGAAAACTGCATTTCGATGTCAATACACGCAATGTTTTGAGTTCTTGGTGATGCCCTTTGGGCTAACCAACACACCAGATACATTCTAGTCTTGTATGAACCATGTGTTCCACAAGAAGTTACATAGATTTGTCCTATTATTTTTCGATGACATCCTGATTTACAACAGGACATGGGAGGAGCATTTACAATACTTGGAGGAGGTATTGCGCATCTTGGAGGAACAACAATTCTATGCCAATATGTCCAAGTCTGAGTTTGGTTTGACAAAGATGTTACATTTAGGACATGTGATTGGAGAAGTTGGAGGCAAAGTCAATTAGGAGAAGATCCAAGCTATCTTGGATTAGCCTACACCTA
The DNA here is from genome assembly GCA_031772625.1 of Pinus tabuliformis. NCBI lineage: Eukaryota > Viridiplantae > Streptophyta > Pinopsida > Pinales > Pinaceae > Pinus > Pinus tabuliformis. The sequence continues at coordinate 250,131,245 of CM062815.1, forward strand.
GGAATGTGATGAATTTGTGGGGTTTCCTAGGCATATGTAGTTACTATAGGCAATTTGTGAAGGGGTTTTCACAGTTGGAAACACTTCTCACAGACTTGGTGAAGAAGGGGGAATTTGAGTGGATAGACGTGGCACACGCGGCTTTTTAGTACCTTAAGAGAGTGATGAGAAGTTGTCCAGTTCTAGCCTCGCCATATTTTTCACAGCCCTTTGTATTGGAGTGTGATGCATCTAGAGCATCCGATTGCATTTGAGAGCCATAAGCTACTACCCCATGATATATTGTATCCTATTTATGATAAATAGATGCTGGCCATAATGCATGCATGTTGGCCAAGTTTCAACAGTATCTGGGTGGCAACAAGTTCAAGGTGAAGACTGATCACAACAATCTTTGATTCTTTTTGGAGAAAAAGGAGCTTCAAGGGAGGTAACAAAAGTGGGTAAGTTACAAGCCTATGATTTTTTGATTGAGTATGTCAAGGGCAAGAATAATGTGGTAGCAAATGCACTATCTAGGAGGTCTGCGACACTCTCATTTATGGAAATCACCCAGGATTAGAAGGTGTGATTGTTAGTAGAGTACTCCAAGGATTGACACATATGCAAGATCTTGGATGGTAGGTATCAAGTGATGGATGAGGTCATATATTATAAGGATAGGATATACTTGGTGCTAGGCTCGAATTTGAGGGATAATATTTTTCATGTGGCACATGACTCACCTATAACAAGTCATCAAGGGTTTTTCAAAACCTATTGGAACATCAGGGAGCATTTTTCTTGGAGAGGCCTCAAGGAGGAGATTCTGAGGCATGTATATGAGTGTGATGTTTGTTAGAGATATAAGGGAGAGCAGGCATATCCAACTGGTCTACTCCAGTTGCTTCTGATTCTAGAGAGGAAGTGGGAGAGCATATCCATGGATTTCATCATGGGACTTCTAACTATGCAGGGGTGTGATTGCATATATGTGGTTGTGGGCATGATGACCAAGTTTTCTCATTTCTTCGCCATTCCTTCCATATCCTCAACATTGTAGATAACCAAAATCTTCTTCAGATAGGTGTTCAAGTTGCATGGTCTTCCCATAACCATAGTAAGTGATTAGGATAATAGATTTATGGGGTGGTTTTGGTAGGCGTTATTCCAATTAGTGGGCATTGAGCTCACTCCTTGTATGAACTATCACCCCTAGACAGAGGGACAAACTAAGATTATGAATAAATGGTTGGAGGGATATTTTCGAAATTATGTGATGGGGCAACATCTCACACGGGTGAAGTGGCTTCACATGGGAGAGTACTGCTACAAGACCACTCACCATATGTCTATCGATATGTCACATTTTCGTATTCTTTATATTTATGATGCATTATCATTTATTGACATGATTTTTGGAGACAACCAAGCCCCCAAGGCAAAGGATTGGATATAGGAGAGCCAGGATATCTTGATATCTCTCAAAGAAAACCTGTACACAATGTAGAGCCAGTACAAGATGCATGCAAATAGGTACCGTGTAGAGAGGCATATTGGGTTTGGAGACTTAGTGTTCTTGCGTCTCCAACCATAGAGAAAATACACATTGAAGTAGAAGGGAGATGAGAAGCTCAAACCCCATTTTTATGGACCGTATAGGGTGATAAGGCAAGTTGGTGAGGTGACTTATGAGATAGAGCTTCCACCAAGAAGCAAGGTGCATAATGTGTTCCATGTATCTTGCCTGAAAAAGGCATTTGGAAAATAGGTTAAAGCTGTAGCAGAGTTTCCACCCTTCGATGATGAGGGTCATTTAATTTTGATACCTGAGACCATGTTGAAGGAGAGGGAGAGAAGGCTCAAGAATAGGACTATTAGGGAGTAGCTTGTCAGGTGGAAAGATTTACTAGAGGAGGATGCTACTTGAGAGGGAGAATATATTTTATAGCATCCAACATTACAGTTACTTGAGGACAAGCAATATTTGGGAGGGGAGGACTTCCATGTCCCCAATTAATATTTTTTCTAAAAAAATTCTCAATTTTGCAATTTTAGCGATTAATATAATATTTGATAAATAAAACTTGGGAGAATTAAGTTGTGGAGGCTCAAATTTAATTTTGATAAGAAATGAGGGTGCACTTAGGAGAAAAAGGAAAAAAATTAAAGTGAGGTCAAGTTGTGGGGGTCAGTTAAGAAGGAAATTGAACTCCTTAGGAGAAATTGAACCACATGAAAGAGGGCTCAAGCAAGGGGGTCAAATTAGTGGAACCCACAAGGATGGTTGAGCAAAAATTATAAAGGAAGGGAAGAGCCTCATTTTTGGATCATATTGGCATTTAATTTTTAGAATTGGAGAGTTTTCTTGAGCTGCTTAGCTAAGTCAACTAGTGTTTTTTAGCACAAGGCATTTCTAGGTGGAAATTCCAGCTCTTCTTCAGGGGACTTCGAGCGCCACTCAATGAGAGATATTGTGGGGAGATTTTAGTATTTTATGAGGGATTTTGCACTATTCTCTTCAGCCTGTGCGAGTTTCTGGAGGACGTAATGGATGATTTTGCTGGGGTTTGAGGAGTTAGAAATTGTTGTCTTCTGGTCTGGTTATTTGGTGGATATTTTCCTTTAAGGAGGACGCGTTTATTTTGGGAAATTTTCGGGCTAGAAGTGTTGGAGATTTGTGGGCTGGATTTCTTCTACTTTGGGCATGCATTGAGGTTTACTGGCTATTTTTTGAGCAGGGGCTAAGTAGCATTATTGTGTCAAATATTGGAGTTGATTTTGGTAGGGAGTTTGAGGAAGGGATTTCGTGGGTTTTTGGAGGAGTTTCCCTTTGGGAAAATTGTGCATTTTACTTTGGATCAATTTTTGTAGCTCACTAATAGACTGAGAGGGGCTACATGCAGTTTTTTGGGTTTTAGTGACCGACGGATTCAGCTTGATAATTTTTGGGTTTCGTTGTGAGGAGCCTTCTCCTAATTTTTCAGAATTTTTGGAGCATTATTGAGGGATCATTTTAGAGTTTTCCTCCAGCAGTAGCATAAATTTTCTGGGCAATGCATTTGGACAGATTGGGCCTATTCCAGTTCGAGTTCGTTAGATATTCACTTGGGTATTGCATGCTTGTAGTAAGCAAGCCCATGTTTTATTATTCTACTGCATTGTCTTCAACTCCAAGAAATATTTAATTAAATGGCTCATATTTGTTGATGCTATTCTATTTGTGTAAAATTATACTCGCATGGTTGGTTTTCTTGCTGTATCTTAGTGCATGTTTTTTATATTCGTTGTATTTCCTAGTTTAGGATGTTATAGTAGCGCATTGATGTTTTTAAATTAAAAACCTTGCCATAGTGCACCAAGTTGTTTACACAATGGGGCTTTTGTAAAAAGGGAAAGCAACGGTGCTCTATGTGAGTATAGCACTAAAATCGTGAAAATGAATTTTAAGACCAAAAATTTTTATTTTATAAATTTAACCTTTTCTGGTGCTATTGATTAATATATGATCGCCTGACTTCAATGCACCGTTGTTTTTATTTTTATAAAAAATAACCTTGCCACAGTGCGTTATTGTTCGTTAAGCACTGGGTGTACCGTTTTATGAACTTCACTGATGCTTATTTTATACAAAGCACACCATCATTCGTAAATAGGGATAAAGTTGGTGCTTCATGACAGTATAGCACCGAAATTTGGAAAATAAATTTTAGGACCAACATTTTTTTAAAATTTAACCCTTGTTTGGTGCTATCGAGTAGTGTACACATCGGTGCGCCTATTCTACTCAGAGCACCATTTTTTTCCTATATATATAACCCTTCCATGGTGCATGATTGTATATTAAGCACCGAGTTGTATAATTTATTGATGACACCGATGCGCATTATCTAAGAAGTGCACCAATGTTTTTAAAATTAAAACCATGCCATGGTGCATTATGTTGTTTACTCACCTGGGATTTCGTAAACAGTTATTGTATCGGTGCTTTATGATATCATAGCACTGAAATAGTGAAAATTAATTTTACGACCAATTTTTTTTTTTTTTTTTTAAACTCAACCCTTGTCCGGTGCTATCAAATAGTATACGCAACAGTGCGCCTTATATACGTAGTGCACCATTGTTTTTATTTGTATAAAAAATAACCCTGTGATGGTGCACCATTTTCTATTAAGCACTAGGGCCTTCAATTCAATTAACGACACCAGTGCATATAATATAAGAAATGCACCATTATTTTTAAATTAAAAACCCCACAACGTGCACCATATTGTTTATGCACCGGGGAATTCGTATACGAGTTTAACACCAGGGTGCCGTGAGAGTATAACATCGGACTAGGAAAAGTAAATTTTATGACTGACGTTTTTTTTTATATTTTAACCCTTTTCTGGTGCAATCAAGTAGTATACACATCGATGCATCTTATGTACTTAACACACCATTATTTTTTTTATTTTTATAAAAAATAACTCTACCACGGTGCACCGTATGCTATTAATTACTAGTGTGTTTGGTTATAATAACGCACCAATGTGTTATTGTATTATAGATGCAACATTAAAATACATCCACTAAAAGATCTACCCTCCCAACTCCACTAGTGACTTGCACTACAAATGCATTTTTGGGTTATTTTTATAGGGGCTTCCACAAAAGCCTCTGCTAGAGGGTCTTTTCCTTATAGTGAGGAGAATTTTCCAGATGTCACTAGATATGCATCTTTTAGGGTGCTCATATCCATTGTTTTAGAGATGGAGCAGAGAATACATCAGATGGATGTGAAGACTACCTTCCTCGATGGGGTAATTGAGGAACATGTGTATATTAAGCATCCTTAAGGATTTGAGGTGCATGGGAGAGAGTCCCATGTAGGCAAATTAAAGAAATCCTTGTATAGACTTATGCAACCACGTCATTCATGGTACTTTAGTATTGATGGGTACTTACTTAGGTTGGGCTTCACTAAGAGTGAAGCGATCTCCAACTTTTATTATGTGCTTGTTGATGGTGAGCTGCTCATCTTGGTACTTTACGCTGATGTTATCTTTCTAATGAGATAAGATAGGTTCATGGGGATGTGTAAAGAAGACCGTGCTTTAGAGTTCGAGATGACAAATACTAGAGTAATGTAATTTTTTTTGGGACTAGAGATGTGGCAACAACTAATAGAGATTTTCCTCGGGCAAATCAAGTATGTGGTTGAGATCCTGAAGAGATTCAGGATGAAGGATTTGAAGCCTAAGATCACTAACTTGAGGAAGATTCGTGGCTCCAAGGGTGAGTTGATGGATCCCATTTTGTATGGGTAATTGATTGTGCCATTAATATATCTAGTCAATACTAGACTAGATATATGATGTGAGGGGAAGAGAGAAGGGAAAAGTTCATGGAGAAGGTACTCTTTCCATGTGTCAACTTAAGAAATCCCCACCTTTAAAGCATATTCCATTGTGGAGATCCACCACCACCTTGGCATAAGTGTCTAAACAAAAACTCTTTTGAAGCTCAAGGAATAGGCCTTGTGAAATATTAAGGTACATGAGGAATGGTTTTAGTGTGGGCAATGTTATTCCTCTATTATTCCTCATAGATTTTTATTTTCCCTCCATGTTTACAACTTATCCAATCCACACCATGAATCCACAAACTTAAGAATGGGTGCAATCCTATACTAAAATAGATGGGTCTATGATTAATATGATAGAATATTGTCTTGGTTTGTTAAAGAAACCATGGTCATAGTGAGTAGAAGGACCAGAGAAACATAGGATCCTAAAAAGTTTCCATATTTCTGCTAAGAATTCATTAAACATGAACTCGTTGATAGGGTCAAATGCACTGCTTATAGTCTTCATGTGATCTCTTTGATATGAGGCCCCAATTAGGCTCTACACCATTTGGGATGAGAGTCCATCCAGATTGTTGGTCGGACCATAATCTTGTGCTTTGTGAAAGTTAGATTTTGGATGAATGAGATGTGAAAGGGAAACCCAAATAAATGCCTTGATGGAATGCAAGTGAAATAAACTTTAATGAAAATACCTCAAATGAATTTATGCAAGGAATGTCACAACAGATTTATAATTAGCATGAATCTTAAATAAGAGTGATAAAATTCTCTAATTATGATACATGAAGAGTAAAGTATAATAGATATTAATTGTAAAACAATTTGCAATCAATAACCAACATTAATGAATGTAAAAATCAACAAGAAATTATGAGAAAGATGAGAGTTTTCAATCAACAAATTAGTTCATTAATTTTCCACAATCATTTATTACCAAACAATAATAAAGAATAGTCCTACAATAGTTGATAACACATGATAGAAAATCCTTGCCATGACCCTTTGGGCTTTTTAGTATTAGAGCTAAAACATTCAACGCCAAATCACAAAGTATCTTCAAGAAACCCAATAGTGGGAGTGCATAAAGTTGGAACTTAATCTTTAAGGTAGTTACAAGCTTCTCCCTTAAAAAATGCTCCATGATTCCAAAAGCTAAATATCCCTTCTCCTCACTGCAGTGTTATATTTATACAAAAGTGAGGTAACTTTTCACCTACCCTCATCTCTAATTTCAAATTCACTTTATTTTCTAAGTTTGCTTTCTTTTACATAAATACATTAAAACTCCAAAATAATATTTTGAATAAAACATACGTCTAATTCGAGTCTAACCCCAAAATTTACAAGACTTTCACTTGGATATGTAACTCTTGGGTCATATGAATGTGCCAATCCTTACAGTCCGCTACAAGGAAACACTATCAGATGAGAGACTACTTTATGCGATCACTGTTATACAAAATATACGGTTACAAACAAAAGTGTCTTCCCTAGGCCTGGTGGATTGACCTAGAACAACAAAAAGAAAAGGGCACAATGTTTTCCTTAAAGTAATTGAATGATGGGATGAGACCTACCTAGAATTCGTCACAAGCTTTGCTCCTTCATCAACTTGTACACTCAAATTCTAGCTCCAATTGCTATAATTTGAACCTGCACAATCAAACAAGACAAGCCAAAGATCTACGACATCTATGTAGCATAGTCCAATCAATTTATTCAATAGATCAACATGGTATTGAAATACATGAAATCATAACATCATATATAGGAAAACAATCTACTCTTTATATTAATAGAAATGGAGAGAGTTACAACCAAAAATAGGAGTTGATCTTGTAGAAGAGCTCCCCAAGTTGACTTGTCATTTTCTTTCCACAAAGTATACTTCTATGTCACCCTAATGCATGGAATAATGACTCTCAAAGCAACAACATGAGGGTAGAATCAATCTCCAAAAGCCTGAACCTTGCCCATGGATGGTTGTAAATATATAGATGAGGGAGGTAGTTCATGAATTCTTATCCATTTACCAATCTAGGCTTGAGATCCATTTGAGATGGGAAGATGAGCTCAAGGGATAAGAGATGAAAACTCCAAGGTAGGATTAGATCGGATTCGAGACTCTTAGCCAAGGTAAATGGTTGAAATAACCTCAGGAAGCTTCTGGAAGAGGAAGCTTCGAGATTATTTTTATTTTCCCCGAATTTTTAGAATCAGTGCACCCCCAACAAAGGACAACCTGTTGGTGATCAGCATAATGTAGAGAGGGTCAACCAAGTGGTCAACGCTAGTCCCAAAAATTTCAGGGTGTGCTGGGCCTTAAAATTTTGGAAACTCAGCAGTCAAGATAAAAAACCCAGGGATTCAATAGAGTCATGATTAGGGCTTTATGTAGGGATGATGAAAATATGTTGAAGGATGTGAATTGGTCCCATTTGAAGGCCTATTGACCAAATTCCAAAAAATTACCTATAAAGTATTGCCCCCTAAAGTGAAAAGTCAAAAATGACAACTGATGATTGAAGTGATTTACCTTGTGACAAGTCAGGATCAAGAACAATTAGTCAAGAGCATCATCTGTTACAATACATTTACATCATGATATCTTTACTGAGGGAGGAATACCCATGCTCAACACATAATATAACATTACATGTACAATGACCAAAAGACATGTCGACATATATTGATGGTGGAATCATGACTGGATGACTATCTATATGATCATAGCCATCATACATTGTGATCTTGTATTACTCCTGAAATCATAGCCCAGATGGATGAAACTAGATCCGAGGTCTTCTATCTCGTTCACACGACCAACCAATGTATGAGTCTAACCATGTGAATTAATGAGTTGAAGTCGAACATGGTAGACACCATCTGATTATCGTCCAATGATGTAAGCCATTAAAAGACGTGAGAGAAACCATCGATGATGTTAATGACTCTCAAGGTACTCTAGTACAATTCGTATGGTGTGAATGAATGAGTTGATGTCAAACACCGCACATAATCTTTCAGTCGAAGGCCAATGATGTAAACTTGTCACCGAGAGCAAGGAAACTTGCCATTTATGTATGCAAGAACCAAGGTACCAAAGGGGTGTTTCTAAGTCAACTTCTTAGATAATGAGCTGATGTCGATAGGAAACAACCCATCGTAGGAGGGCCTTGACATATCCCCCAAAAACAACACGATGTAGGTATGATGATTTGAGACATAATGATGATGATATGGAACTAGACCAGGAAGGACATACATGGATTGAAGGCTTAATAATATTCTAGGAGATAATGACTGAATTACTTCTCTTAAACAAAATGACGACACTGAAATGGAGTTGGAAGCATTGACCCAAAACCAAAACGAAGGCTTTGAAAAGGTATGATAAACCAAAAGACAAGAAGATTTACCAACCCAACAACCACAAAGATGAAGTGGAAGAGTGTCATATTCAAGAGCGACTCACTACCATTAACAAGTGGAGTATCCTGTTTTACCAATTTCCCCAACCATTACTAGTCAATAACTCTTTATTTTTGACAAGATTGAGGAGGATAACATATTATTGATTTGTAAGTTCATCCTTCGGATGAATCCCTCTAACCTAGAGAAGGAGTGGTTCGGTCCCATCATGATCAACGATTCCATCACTTTTTGATATTTTTATGAGTCCATTGAAGGTGAAAACTCGACATCTTTTTCATGTTTAGAGAGTTTGAAAAAGAGGTGAAAAAGAAAACTCCAAAGGTTCCTTTTCGTAGATAGTCTCTTGAGTCTGAAAAGGCAGAAAATGATACTCAGGAGAACCTCTTAGCCATGTTCGACTAAGGTATTCCTTTTTCATAAGTAGTCTATCTTAGTTTGGAAAAGGGTTAAACTTATACTGAGTAAACATATTTTCATTTACTTTAACGAGTTTGAAAATACAAGTGCTTGAAAATATTTTCATATTTTGGGAGTCTGAAAAGAGCTGAAAGAGAACTCTAGGGGGGTTTCCTTTTTCGTAATTTTACAGAGCTCGAAAAAGTGATAAAAGTTTACTCTCAGTCAAAATGATCTTATTCCATTCAAAACACAATAGAATCTATTAAATAGTTGTCGACCTGCTCAAAACACCATCAAAATGATTAAAAATACCCATTTTATGATAAAATTGAACTGTAAAAAGGTCAAGACATTAAATATGAACAAAATAATGGAAAAATGACCATAAATAACTAAAATGACAATTCATTTTTACCATTTCAGATTTACCATTTGAAATTGGAAGTGCTTTTGCTCATGATATTCTACAGCTAATTATGGTCAATCCAGAGGATCATTTCAGGTGTAGTCACTTCCAGGTAGGAGCTAAGACCTTTCTCTTTATTTTAATGGTGGAAATTTGTAGTTTGATGCACATTTTTTAGGTTTTTGGAGGCTCTAGTGCATACGTATTGTGCCCTTGGATCAACACACCCCTATAAGGTCGATAGATGCGTTGATATTGGATACTTACCATTAGAGGGAGCACTGAAATGCACTGTCCTCCCTTAGGGGTGTTTGAGTGGCACAAAATAGAAATTTTTTCCACTAGTTTCTCTCAAAATTTACCAAGTTTTTTGCATGAAATTGATCCTAATGAGTGTCTTTGTGACATTTTAGAACTTCATTACTATAAAATGTCTTTGATATGGAGGGAAAAAGAACATGAAGAATAATATATGAATGCATCAAATGATCCTACTACCATCTAGGAATTAAGAGATTGTGGATTTCTCAAATTCTTCTTGCTTTCCGGAATGAGGCAACAAATGGAATTACTTGAATATATTGTATGCGCATGGGATGTTCAAGTGCAAGCATTCAGACTAGGAGCACATATTCTCAAGATAAAGGTATAAGACACATTTCTTGACTAATCTATCTAAACGAGGTGCCCCCATATCTTTCACAGGCATGAGAAGGGGAGAAGAAACAATCAAGGATTATGTCACCACTCATTGCAAAATTTGAACCCAACCAACCACGAATGGGAAAATCAACATAAAGGACGTGGTATGATTGCCTTTAAGAATGATCCTATTCATTATCGACAGATTGGTAGGTAGCTCTACACTACATGTGGCCAATAGGTCATATATGCAGTGTGCTCTAGAATGCATAGAGCCAATTGTCTTCAACTGGAGTGACAGAGTGTTGGTCAACATGAAAGAACAACTAACTAAAGAAAAAGGTGGGAGACTAAAGAACTTTGGCTATGGATCAATCTTGATCTCCTTTGCTCTAGAGAGGATTCCATTGCTATAACCTCAACATATCTCACTTGAACTCATTGATACAAGAGTTCCACAGATGAGGAGGTGGATAGATCTCATGTCCCGCCATGTAGGTCCATCATCCATGAGCTTCACACCAATTTTCTTCAAATGGATGCGCATGTAGTTTATTATGGTAGATGATTATCCATATGAAGGGGTGGATTTCCACAGAGACCCAGAGCTTGTGCTTCTTGAGGGAGAGAAATGGGGTGCTATAGGTAAGATATCTTGACCATTTTTTTACTTTGAGTTTTACAATTTATTGTCTTTGATGTTTCCGAGACTAAACTATCGATTTTCACATGCAAATATTGGACCCGTTCGACCTATGGGTGTCTTATATCTACAACATGTAGGAGACCCATAACCGGCAGGAGCACTAATGCAAGTTGCTGCAGTAGGATGGGAAGTACTAGGGATCTCAACATAGCTGAGATCCTCGAAAAGGTGGAGTGTCATATGGAGGGTTGACACATGGCATAGTGGATACCACGGTCGACCAACTTCTTATGTGATTACAACATACTATTGGAGTGCTAGGCCATATCGGTCAGCTACTGCGTAAGATAACTAATGCAATGGCACGTTATCCTGATCACTATGATTAGTCTACTAGGAGGCATACAACCGTATTTGCATGTATATTTTTGGAAATGATAGGCCGTGTGTCCATATGTGTCTTGGGAACAAATTTTGTAAAACCAAACATTGTATATATAACTATCTTAGTGTTTCCTATGTTTCTATTATCGTGTTCAATTGATGTGATGTGTATTGAAATTATTTACATGTGTTGCAAATGTCTGTCTAAAACATGATTAACCAATGCATCTGTCAATGTATTTATATTTCTAGAAATGTGTTGATATTGGATGTAACCAAAGTGTCTTTCTAGAAGGGGAACCCTTAAAAACATGTGATGCATAGTTGGACTTCTAACTGAGTAGACATTAGTCAACTGTAGTACTACAAGTTGTGAGTCCAATCTGATGACTATACGATGGATACCATGTGAAATAACATTAGATAATAGTTCGATCACTGTGCTATACTCAACGATGTTATTGGTAGAGCGACTGATACAAATCCCTTTTGGACTCATTAAATCACCATATGGAGTGAATATGACCCATGCTATGGAAGATAGGTTCTGAGTACTACGACTAGAATTATCAACATAACCAAAAAATGGTTCCAAGGATGCCAACAACTGCAAATCAAATATAAACATGATTAACAAAAACCAAAGGAAACCCTGAAGGGAGACACTACAAACACACTCAACACACTTATATACAACATGTACATAGTGTACTACGCAAAATCAAGCATAGTATTTTTTAAGGTACAACCCATTTCTAGGCTGCACCAGTGGAACTCCATCAAAATCTACTAGCTCATAGGTCCCTTTTGCAAGAACACGTTTGACAATGTATGGACCTAGCCACATTGGCTCGAACTTTCTTGAACCTAATTTATTAGACTCTTGATCGTAAAGAAGAACAAGGTATCCTTCTAAAAAGACACGAAGCTTGACACTCTTGTCATACTATGCCTTGATACGTCTCTTATGAGCTTCATTAGCTAAAGCAACATCACACCATGTCTCATCTAAGTGCGTCAAATGTAAAAGACGTTCCTCTTCTGTAGAAGTGGCAGGAAGAAGTTCTATAGCCAGTTTCAATGATAAAATCTCACATTCTATCAAAAGGATAGCTTCCAGACCATAAACCAACTGAAATAGTGTAAATCCAGTAGCAGTCCTAATGGAGGTTCAATATGCCCACAAGGCAGCAAAAAGAAGCAAATTCCAGTCCAATTTATGGACCCCTATAATACATTGAAGCATAGTTTTAAGAACCTTATTGATAGCCTCAACTTGTCCATTTGCCTGTGGATAGTAGGGAGTGGAACTTTCATGGGAAAGTCCCAAATTGGCAGTCAGTTTGGTCATCATATGATTCTGGAAATGCTTTCCGTGATCCATAACTATGGCTTGTGGAATACCAAACCATGTGATGACATGGTTGAAAAATAAATATGCAGTTGTTTCGCCAGTATTGTTAAATGTAGGCATCGCCTCGACCCATTTGGTAAAGTAATCAACCGCTACAATGATATAGCCATGCCCCCCAACCAAGTGAGGGTTACATGTCATGAAATCGATACCCAATTTTGCAAAAGGACCTACAGTGACAACAAGATGCATAGGTGTGGGTGGAGCACGGGTCTTACGATAAAAAATCTGGCATGAATGACACTTTTGGACAATGATAATACAATAGTGAAAAATGGTGGGCCAAAAGTAACCAGCATGTAGGATCTTTTGTGCAGTGCCATAACTAGATAAATGACCCCCACATGCCCCCAAGTGACATTCATTAAGGACTTTCTTAGCCTTCTCATGGGTAAGGCACCTTCAGAAAACTACATCGATACGATGACCATAGAGGGTGTTGCTAATGATTATATAATCCTTGGCTTGATATCGAATATGTCATTACTTAGAATGAGAGGCATTAGACTAGAAATTCTATGTCTGGAGATATACAAGGATGTATCCATAGCAAGTTTCAGATGATAAGATCATAAACAATGACTCGTCTGGGATTGAATTTTTAGTCGTGAATTTAGAACCACCAGTAGGAAGGTTGCATATCAACTGAGTGAAAACTAGTGATTTCTTTGACTTGAATTTGATGAATTCCAGGTCAAAATCCTACAGGATGACAATCCATTTGGAGTACTTTACCCCCAGCAATTGACGTGACAAAATTCAAGTCATAGGGTTGCAATCCGAAATGACCCTAGTTTTCAAGAGCATTATATAGTGGCAGAACCTTTGGACAACTTGAACAACTATCAAAGCTAAGTTTTCAATGCAAGTGTACTTGACTTCAGTATCATTGAGATTTTGAATCAAGTAGTAAATGGGATTTTCAGTCACTCCATCATCCTCTTGGGCCAATACCATTGTGATGGTAGTCACTGCAGTGACAAGATATAATAAATAATTGCGTTGGTAATTCGGGGGATATAACATAGATGCCCGAATCAATACATCTTTCAAGGCATCAAACAAATTTTTAGCAGCGTCGTCCCAATGGAAGGGAACCCCTTTCTTTAACATGTGACTGAATCCTTTGGTCAACTTAGCATAGTTAGGGACAAACCTCGATAGAAAGTTAGCCTTCCCTTGGAGTTGTTGGAGCTGGAGGAGGGAAGAAGGTGTAGGCAGATCTATGATTGCTTGAAATTTTAGAGGATTGATACGAATTCCATGTTTTGAAACCAAAAAAATGAGAAGTCGGCTAGAGCTAATGTAAAACACACATTTGTGAGGGTTGAGTCGAATATTGTAATGCCTACATCATAAGAAAATGGCCCTAAGATACATCGGGTGATCAGTTTCATGTTTCGAGTGACCAGGGAGATCGTATAGATAAGGTTTCATGATGTTAATATCATGGAAGGCATAATTCATGGCCCTCTAAAATGCAACCCCAACATTCTTCAATCCAAAAGGGAGTTTTTGGTAGGCAAACATGTGTTGAAGATAGTATAACTAGGTTCGGTCTTCAAAATGACATGATAAAAGAGAATACATTACCTTTGTATGCCTTTCTACATGAGTTTCATGAGCAAGAAGTGTCATTAGGTCAAAAGACTTATTCTTGATGTCTTTAGGATTCATTAATATGTCAAACAGTCAAGTCATGTATGAAGGAGCTCTTCATGTTTTTATGTAAAATTTATTCAAGCCTAGAAAGGCCCTCCAAGACCAAGATCAATCCTCCAAAAGCAAGCACAAGAAGTCTGCAAGCATAAACGATAAGGATATCACCATGTCATCTTCAAAATTGAATTAAATAGATAAAAGACAGTCATGTCGGCTCAAGGAAATAGACACAACATTTCACTTGACAATTCGGCTTATCTTTAAGGACAAACCACTATAAATATGTGGCTATGGTATCCGTAAATCTCAAGCATAGAACTCAGATTCTTATTTGAAATTTCATATGGGTGTGAGGGGCAGGAAGATGCTATCAGATGGCTACAAGATCTTAGAAGGCCTCATCAACTTCAGTGATGATCACAATGATGAAGATGATAGTCCTCTCCTCCTCGGTGATGCACATCTCAACTAAGGATCACAAACACTTTGGATGGGTGCAGGTAGACAAGACCTCACATGTCTATGTTTCGATGGTGATTACAGTGAGTAATCACAAGTCTCAAGAACTCTCATTTTCTCTGAAATACTTCGGATGGGTATGAGGAGCAGAGATCGGCATTACAAGAAGGTAGTTGTTCAGGACTTCAGATGGAGAGACATCACTATGGTCTTCGGATGGGTGAAATAGTAAGGTATTCTTGGCATAACTGTGACTAGGTTCCAAGAGAACACAATCTCATTCTTAGTGAAAGAATCAGTGGTATCACATGAATCCTACAATACCATACACAATATTTACATAATTAAGATGGAAGGGTCTCATAGTATATCAACATACATTAAAGTACAATCATAATCCTATGACAGTCATGATGTCATTCTTGATGAAGACATTGTCATAAAGATCTTGGTGAACAACTATGATGAGAAAATCTTGTTGATGATCTCAATGAAGGTGCAACAAGCATGATCTCAATGAATATAAAACAAGGATGATCTCAGTAAAGGTGTAGCAATGGTGCAACTGTGATGACGTTAGTGATGCAATGATTATTACCTCAGTATAACAATAGTGATGATGATGATCTGAGTAGTGACAAAGAAGAGGATTGGTGTCTTGGTCTTGGAGTGGCATAATAGGTCAAGGGTCTTGGTCTTGGAGTGGCATATAGGTCAAGGGTCTTGGTCTTCGTATTCATTAATTGAAGATCTCTATAAGACGAATTTTTGTGCTAGTTTTCCTCTCCAAGAGGGAGAGGTTTTGGCCCCGGCAGGATGCCAATATCTTGTGTTCTTGTCTCTTTGTTTGTTTGTTTTTTTTTTTTTTTATAACAGTTTGATGAAGTAATCACACACACTAATAATAATAATAAGATCAAGCTAAGGAAAATTGAAAAAGAACTTCACAAATTGTTATCATGCTAAGAAGAATCACTTTAATTCTAATTGCCCTAGATTCTTCAACATGGTATCAGAGCGAACGTTCAAAAGTCAAAGGAAGGGCATAAAAGAGACATTCAAGTATCAAATTTCTAGCAGAGCCTCAAAGCAAGATGAAGGATATTAAAGAATCATCTTGATCAAACCCTAGATCAAAGGATCGGTTTACAACAATAGTATATAATAACAAGGTTTGTTGTCTATGCAATCAAGGAGACAATCAACAACAACACTATCTTTTTGTCTCCACAGTCATCATCAAAAGACCACCAAGACTCTCATCAAGATGTCCACAAAGCAATCGAAGACTACATCACCTTGAAGAAGGTCGAAGTCCAAGAAGCAGTCTACAACAACAAGGGTTTTGGAGATCAACAGTTTGAAGATGAAGCATTCCGAATTCAGGTTCTTGGCAACAGTTTTGATGCCTCCCACAGTTTCGGTCAATGACATAGTAAAGTTGTATACTACAAGATTTTTCATCTCAAATCATTAATGCTGCATGCTACAAGGTCTAGAGAAATTCAGTCATAAGGATCAGATATACAAGTCAATTAACTTGAAGGCTTGAAGACAAGGATCTTATCCGAAGGAAGCATCAATGTATCTACCTCAACAACAGCCAACATGATCAAGGTGAAGACTTCATCTTCACAATCAAGTAAGTATCTTCTCATTCTATAATCAAGTTTGGTTCTATGACTTCATAATTGCAAGGAGATCTATAGGTTGGATGGGTCATCAAAGGTCCTTGCATGGAATAAGGAGGATTGTCATAATCCTCATAGAATAAGAGAAGTCAGTGAACTGGTCTCCTTTGAATTCATAAGAGGGAACTCTTAAGGTCCTCTCATTCTTATGTAGCAAGAAAGGAGACATAAAAGAGATATATGAAATGCCAAAAATGCAGTAAAGAAGGTCATATCACCAGGGAAAATTTTAAGAACCACACTAAATTTATATGTATAATAAATGGGCTAATCCCCATGATACATAGGAAACATGGGAGGCGATTTTATCAATAATATAATATGTATATATATTTTTTTTGGCAAATCTCTCACCAAATTATATTATCTTCTACAGTGATGGAGAATCTTTCACTGAGTTATAAAATCTTGTAAGATCTTGGCAAATATTTTATTAAATAATAAATCATTGTGAAGTCTTGGTGAATGTTTTGTTAAAGTATGAAACCATATATGATAATAAGAAAACATATTCATTAAACTATAATATACTGACATACATGTTTGGAAAAAAGAAACATAATTTTCTCTTCCTACAAACAATGTTCCAAGTTTCAGTGGCTGTGTTTGTCAAGGTTCTTACAATACACTCTTTCATATGCTTCTATTAGTTTTGATAATATTCCACAACAAAGTTCTTGTAGGTGTTGATATTGACAACGAGTTATGTCAAGGTAGGAGAGATTAATCTTTTCTCTAAAACTTTTGTCAAGCTACCACTTCTTTCAAGTTATCAAATTTCTTTATTATTCCATAGACTCCGACTGCGAGATAAAAAAACACAAGTTTGTTTACCCCAACACGCCAACAAGTAGCAAGCCCCAACTATATTATATAAGAAAGTATTAGGTATCCCAAAGGTTTGAAGGGGATCTAATTGAAAGAAGTGACCATTGTGAGAATCCTTCCAATCAATATATGAATATATAAATGTAGATTTATTATTATTTTAATTGGAAATATTCAATTAAATAATAAAATTTAATTACGTCTCTCCCAATCTAAATTTCTTATTAGCATAATTCACTACCCTCATAGGTCTCGCATTTTTTAACAGCATTGTAACATGTAGATTAATTTCCTTTTTGGTGAAAAATCTCCACCTTTTAGGAAAATATGGTGCAGTGGCTCCAGCCCCTACAGATCATTAGGACAAACTAAGAATAGCACAGAAGATGAAAGGTTGTACAAACCAACTTATTTTTCAAACAACTAATCCAACATCAGTACCTAAACGTTTTCATGAAGATATCATATTGAGAATGTTTGAAAAATGGTGAGAAATCTTCTGCGAGGGTGATGCGGAAAGAGTGATAAGGTTTCATTGTTTTGATTTTTTTTTGTTAAATTAGAAAAAGTTAAAAACCAATATTAATGGAGATATTGGTGTTTTTTACTAAATTTTGTGAAGTGACTAAATGTAGCTTTAACCATTCACCTTAAGATGTTTTTACAATATAATTTCCGAAGTCTATTTAATATCTTCATTATCATAAAAACCAACCTATATCCATCTTAACTCCACATCTACCACCCTTAGGGGGATGAAATCTATTTATCCCTCTGAGCACTTGGTAGACCCAGAATTAAGATGATCTAAGATGATAGAATTTCTCCTTTAAATAGTCTATGCTCACATGAATACCATGGTATTACCATGGTTCAATACCATGGGTTATCATAAACCTGGAGCTTAAAAATTACTATTAGTAATTTATAAAAATTAATAAAATTAATAATTGATTTTTATTTTATTTTTTATTTTAACCAAGTTAAAATGTTTAACATACATTAAATTACAACATCCATTTTTACTTTTGATCCACCAAGCTCCCAGAGGGATCAAATATTTTTTCACTCTACGCTAGTTTGCATATCAAATTGCATATCACGATATTTGATCCCTCTCGAGGCTTAGTAGATCCAGAGTAAAGATGGACCTATGCTGGTTTAATTCCCCATTTAAATAGGCTACATTCCACGTGAATACCATGGGTCAATACCATGTGCCATTTTAATACTAATATTAGGGTTAATAATGTTTTTTTGCATGGTATTAATAATAATCTAGCCCATGGTATTTGGCCCATAGTATTTTGCCCATAGGTTTCACCTAAATATAACGCATTTTTTGAGTGTTTGTAAATATAAGGTGACTTATGGAGTAAATATAAAAAAAGTTTTATTTGTTTACCATACCTCTTGTTTATTTATATTTTTATTAATTTACCGTACCTCTTTTACAAATATGGTATTTGGCCCATAGGATTCACTTAAATAAAACCTCTTTTTTGAGCCTTCATAAATAGAAAGAGGGTTATGGACTAAATATAAAAAGAGGTTTTATTTATTTACCATACCACCACTTTATTTATTTATTTATATTTTTATTTGTTTACACCCTTGCATGTATATAAGGTGACTTATGGAGTAAATATAAAAAAATGTTTTATTTATTTACCATACCTCTCATTTATTTATATTTTTATTAATTTACCATACCTCTTTTATAAATATGGCATTTGGCCCATAGGATTCACTTAAATAAAACCTATTCTTGAAAATTAGGGCAAATGGAAGGTTGTAACTCCTAATTTCAAGGGTTAAATTTACCTTTTTTACCCTCTCCCTTAAAATAAGGTGGGCTATTTGAGGCGATTTGTAAAAATGTACTATGATACAAAATATTCGCCCACTAAAAATTTAAAACCCTTTAATTTCGCCAAAGGGCGAACATTCGCCCCTAAAATTTTCCATGCATATCACTTAGACCCGATTGAAGGTATCAAAGAATGAGTAGATATCTTCATGAGATATCATTTGGGAGATCTGGAAGAGATGATAAGAATATAATCATCACTAACCTATAAGAAATAAAGGAAATGGAAGTTTGGTCTTCAAACAAGACAAAATAGTATAGCTAAGATTCAGTGCTATGGGGAGGTTATGGAAAGAAACTCATATCACCAGAAGGATGGAGGAAGCTAAAGAAAAGGGCAAAGGAAAGAGGGAGTAACATACCTCTACTATGAGTGAAATGGTGTCCCTCACAAAAGGGTCCTATCATAAGTCCTTGCAGATATGACCATGATAATAAGATGTAGCGTCACATCGTGAATGCATTAAAACAAGAGTTCATGATATCACCATGGGAATCATGAAGGGAATAATCCATGGAAGTCTAACATGAAGGATGTAGCTCATGGGAACCTCATTAGACATTAAAGGAAAGGAAGAAGTCATCCAGGACAAAGGAAACTTTTTCCAGATAGGGATATGAAAGATACTAAAGATTCTCTGATGGAAACCTCAACGGAGGATTCAATGATCTAGAGAGGTAGGAAGTGTTTCATCAAGAAATCTAACTTATGGAATTCATGAGATGATGACATGAGAAATGAAGTAGTTTAAGGGATTGAAGATCTTTTCAATCAAGAAAGCTGTTGGAAGAAGCCTAGATGACCTAAAGATAAAATGAGATACGTATGCTTGTGTTTAGTATTGTAACATAATGTCATATGGTTGCAGGTAATCTGGATCAGGCATGATCAAGAGAAAAAGGGTCTCCTCCACTGAAAGGATGCAAGAAGGCATAAGTCACACTAGATGAAATAAACATAATGTGTCCTATGAGGTAGTTAGCTACAATTAAAGAAACTCTTATTGAAAACTCCTAGGAATGAAAGGTGTGAGGATGGAAGAGATCATGAAATATGCAACCATTATGAAGGAAATCAACATCCAAAGGATCAAGAAGATTTGACTAGGAAATATCCCGGAAAGATATGAAGACTCTGAAGGAAGTCTGAAAATATGAAGACCCTTGACAATAGATATCTTGGGGAGATGTGTCAATATGTATGCAGGGTGTTGATACCTAAAAGGAGATGTCACTGGAAAAGTCCACCACCAAAAAGGTAATATGTGATTTGTCTTTACTTTTTGACCTCTTGGAGAAAGTCTAGGTATGTTTGCAGGGCGAAGGTAAGGAGAGTTGTGAAGGATGTCACAACTATGTACCTTGTGATCTAGAGAAATCACTATTGAAGGAAAAGTGAAGATAGATGGCCCTATGAAGGAAGCCCCAAATGTAAAGCCAAGGAGGATACTTTCTGGGAAAGGTCTAATAAAATGAGAAATGAGGCATATCAAGGGATTGAAGATATTTTAAATCAAGGAAGATGCTGGAAGGAGCCTAGATGACCTAAAGGTAAAATGAGGTATTTATGCTTGTGTTTAATATTGTAATGTCATGTCATATGGTTGCAGGTAACATGGATCAAGCATGATCAAGAGAAAAAGGATCTCCTCCTCTGAAAGGATGCAGGAAGGCTTAAGTCACACTAGATGAAATCAACATAATATGTCCTCATATGAAGTATGAGGTGGCTGACTACAATTAAGAAACTCTAATTGAAAGCTCCTGGGAATGGAAGGTGTGAGGATGGAAGAGATCGTGAAATATGCAACCATGATGAAGGCAATCAACATCCAAAGGATCAAGAAGATTTGACTAGGAAATCTCTCGGAAAGATATGAAGACTCTAATGGAAGTCTGAAAAGATGAAGACCCTTAACAACAGATATTTTTGGGAGATGTGTCAACATGTATGTAGGGTGTTCATGCCTACAAGAAGATGTCACTCGAAAAGGCCATCACCAAAAAGGTAATATTTGATTTGTTTTTGGTTTCTGACCTCTTGGAGAAAGTTTGGGTATGTGTGCAGGGCCAAGGTAAGGAGAGTTGTGAAGGATGTCACAACTATGTACCTTGTGATCTAGAGCAATCACCGTTGAAGGAAAAGTGAAGAAAGATGGCCCTGTGAAGGAAGCCCTAGATGTAAAGCCAATGAGGATACTTTCCGTGAAGGAAGGAATGACATAATGAAGTAAAGTAATGGATGGTTGAACCCTAAATATGAAGAAATTGATGACATCAAGGTCTTGGATCATCATTCAACTAGAAGACCCTATAAATTACTGATGATAGAGTCTTGGTTTAAGAGGGAGCTCTGGGAGGTTCCTATGAGTAAAGGAACTCGAGTAAGTTTATGAGTGAAGAGAAACTTGGACTTCATCCCTGGTTAAGAGGGAGAGTTAGACACGACATTCTTGTCTTTAATTTGGAAGAAAGAATGGAAGATTGTGGAATCATATAGCATCCGACACTCTTTGAGGATGTGGTAGGGAATCTAAGACAAGAGTGGGAAAAAGGACTGATATTCTTGAGGGTTGGGAAACCATTGAGATGAGAATAGTCCTAGTGGGCATACTTAGAGACTAGGGTGGGTATGACCCTAAGAGAGACAACGACGATGCATGTTTATTGGTAATTGGTCTCACCAACATTGTGTGGTCTGATCTAAGTGAGATATAGAGTTGTTAGTCAAGGCCTTTCTATATGAAAATAATGTTGGTTGAAATGATGCTATAAAAGATGGATTGCATATCCAATTCTTCTTATGAGAAATTATTCAGATTGAGAATGACCAAGTATCATTATGAATACCTCCCTAGTTAAGAGGGAGTGTTGAAGAAAATATAACTAGGTTTGGTCTTCATAATGACATGATAAAAGAGAATAAATTATTTGTGTATGCCTTGCTACATGATTTTCATGAGCAAGAAGTGTCATTAGGTCAAAATACTTCTTCTTGATTTCTTTAGGATTTATTAATATGTCAAACAATCAAGTAATTTATGAAGGAGCTCTTCATGAGCCTATGTAAAATGTATTCAAGCCT
The DNA here is from genome assembly GCA_031772625.1 of Pinus tabuliformis. Classification (NCBI taxonomy): domain Eukaryota; kingdom Viridiplantae; phylum Streptophyta; class Pinopsida; order Pinales; family Pinaceae; genus Pinus; species Pinus tabuliformis. The sequence continues at coordinate 250,153,501 of CM062815.1, forward strand.
AGAAATTCCCTCTAAGACCAAGATCAATCCTCTAAAAGCAAGCACAAGAAGTTTTCAAGCATAAACGATAAGGAGATCACCATGTTAGCTTCAAATTGAATTAAATATACAAAATATAGTCATGTCGGCTCAAGGAAATAGACATAACATTTCACTTGACAAGTCAGCTTATCTTTGAGGACAAACCACTATAAATATGTGGCTAGAGTATCTGCAAATCTCAATCATAGAACTTAGATTCTTCTCTGAAATTTCGTATGGGTGTGAGGAGAAGGAAGAGAATCTTGGTACATGATCTTGGAAGGCCTCATCAACTTCAGTGATGATCACAGTGATGAAGATGATAGTCCTCTCCTCCTCGATGATGCACATCTCAGCTAAGGAGCAAAAACACTTTGGATGGGTACAGGCAGACAAGACCTCACATGTCTCTATTTTCGTGGTGATTACAGTGAGTAATCACAAGTCTCAAGAACTCACAATTTCTCTGAAATACTTCAAATGGGCATGAGGAGCAGAGATCCGCATTACAGGAAGGTAGTTGTTCAAGAATTCGGGTGGAGAGACGTCACTATGGTCATTGGATGGGTAAAACAGTAAGGTATTCTCAGCATAATTGTGACTAGGTGCCAAGAGAACACAGTCTCATTCTCGTTGAAAGACTCAGTGCTATCACAGGAATCCTACAATATCATACATAGTCTCAACATAAGTAAGATGGAAGGATATCATAATATCTCAACATACATTAAAGTACGGTCATAATCATATGACATTCATGATGTCATTCTTGTGAACAACTATGATGAGAAAATCTTGTTGATGATCTCAATGAAGGTGCAACAAGTATGATATGAATGAAGGTACAACAAGGATGATCTCAGTAAAGGTGCAGCCATGGTGCAACTATGATGACATCAGTGATGCAATAATGATGACCTCAATATAACAAAGTGATGATGATGATCTCAACAATGACAAAGAAGAGGACTGGTGTCTTGGTATTGGAGTGGCAGAATAGGTCAAGGGTCTTGGTCTTGGTATTCGTCAATTGAAGATCTCTATAAGAAGAATTTGTGTGCGGGTTTTCCTCTCCAAGAGGGAGAGGTTTTGGCCCTGGCAGGATGCCAATATCTTGTGTTCTTATCTCTTTGTTTGTTTGTTTTTTTGTTTTGTTTTGTTTGTTTGTTTGTTTTTTTTTTTTTTTTACAGTTTGATGAAGTAATCACACACACTAATAATAATAAGAAGATAAAGCTAAGGAAAATTGCAAAAGAACTTCACAAATTGTTATCATGCTAAGAAGAATCACTTTAATTATGATTGCCCTAGATTCTTCAACAACGTGCCCTAGGGACAAATAAATGCAGTTTTAGGTTGAACCGCCGAGAGAATGTTGATTTGATTATAGCCGGAAAATCCATCCATGAATTAATATATCTCACAACTAGCACAATAATCAATAACTTGGTCGATTAATGAGGTTTGATAATTATCCTTTGGACAAGCATGATTTATGTCCTGATAATTGACACAGACACTAGTTTTTCCCTGTTTATTCATGACAAGAACAATATTTGACACCCAATCAGTCAAAGGGACTAGATACATGAAACTAGGTCATATAATTTTTTCAACTTCAGATTAAATCGCGACAACCTTCTTGGGATGGAGCGGATGAAGGTATTGCGAGATTGGTTAACATTAGGATACGTTTTTATTTCGTGAACCATGATGTTTGGATCAATCCCTAACATATCTTCATAAGACTAGGAAAATACATCTCGAAACTCCTCAAATAGAGCTTTGTAAGTCTTAATTTCATTGGGAGAGTAAGTCATGCCGATATGTAGATTCTCGAAAATGTTGGGTTTAATAGAGATATCAAGAGGGATAGTCTCTTCAATATTCAATATTTTTAAAGTCTGATGTTTCGAGGAAAACTTCCTAGAATCAAGTGAATAACATGATCATGAATGGTGTGTGTGATTACTTCATCAAACTATTATAAAATAACTTGGAATGATTGTTAATGAATATTTGAATATATGGAGAAATGGATGAGTTCCCGTACCAAGGAAAATAACCCACTTACCATGAATAGACTACTGCAAATGATATAATAGTGAAACCCCAAAACCATAACCCTTATTGCAAAAAAAATAAAACCCTTATTTCCAGATTGTTGTTAAATCAGAAACCCTTAAAACATATTGTTGCAAAAGCCTAATAATTGTAAAATATATGGTGAAGCCATGGGACTACCACATTCCACCTGACCATCGATTGGTTGAGCCAAGTCTCGCTTCAGCCAATGATCCCCATGCCATATTCCAATCATGAATGTGGGACTCATAGAACACATAAGAAAAACACCAATCAACATGGATGCCACGGGAGTTCTCCGCCTACACCGTGAGGAATTTGAGTGCCTCCTAGTCTCTCAGGCTTTACCATGCATACATAGTATAATCTACGGATCATTAGGCCCTACACTGACACATACTCTCCAGGATTTACCGTGCATTCCATCGTGGAACCACTAGGCCCAATGGAAAGAATATCCACCTCTTGCATTTACCATATATCCTACCATTCACCAACAAGGATTACTAGGCCCAACAAGGCACACAATCTAGCCTACCTCCACCTACAGTCCTGTCCAGGGGTTACTAGGTCAATGGCTTTGTGATCGTTGGTCCGGTTCAGGAACCACTACACCATGTGTTTGTCAATTCAGAGATCCACCCCGCTCAGCTTCGAATCCAATACGACCATCCCACATAAACCTAATGAGAGAACTCATCTCTTCAAACCTATCAAGAAATGGAAAGGCTAGGTTGAAAATATTTTCACACCTGGAAAAACCCATGCCATGGTAGAAAAGAAACACATGCAATCTCATGCATGCCAAATCTAGCAAGGAAAATACACATGAAAGTCGATATCTACAATTAAGCTTGTTGTAGTTGCTTGATCCTTGCCTTAACGTGCTTGATCTTTGCTTCCTCTTGCCTTCTTTTCCTTTCTTGCTCCAAGGCCAAAGTACTCCAAGAAAACTCTAAGTGTCCAAGGGTATGAGAGAGAGAGAGAATAATGAGAGAACTCAAAAACTCAACTGATCAATCCTTCACTGACCAATCTTGCCAATTGATCCTCAAAAGCCTTTTTATTAATGAGGCCTCTATTTTCTTCATTTTCCATTATTTTCCTTCATTTTCCTCCTCACATGCAACCTGTGACCTTTCACCTTCCTTTACTTCTAATTTCCATTATTTTCATAAATAATTGTGCCAAAAATTCCATCTTGCCTTCCGAAACCTTAGCCATTGACTTTGCCAAATTTTCTTAGCCATAAAACACCAAATGAACACCCACTAGGATGTTTTGTCCAACATTCAGCTTGGGGTACATGTCCCATCAACCATGGTTTTTATATTTTTTTACATGGAATTTTCACCAAGGTTGTTACATTGTCTCAACATTTGGTCATCTCAAAGGGTTGGTTGGATCCTAAAGGTTCTGTAGCATGTGTCTAAGGTTAGAATGGTTTTGTATTACTAATCCCACTTCTTTGTTTAAAATTTGGTCCTACATGGACACGATAGACTGGGATGATCATACACAAATTAAATTTTCAAAAGAATAGTTTGATAGATGTGTACCGACAATGAATGGATGTGATCAACATCAAATAAATATTTATTTTAGACTCAATGTTGATGATCATCCTTGCTTGAAGGACACACAACAAATATTTCAATATGATCCTATCATTTATTATGAATAATTTCTTAAGTGATTTGAGTGTCACATCACATTCAATGGAAGATATTTCCTTCTAAAGAAGGCATGAATATATATATGTCAATATAAGGCAACATGGGATCTGTGTGACGAGTCAAAACTTTATATTGATTAAAATAGAGAAAATAAATATAAACCAAGTTGAAATGATGACAAATTGAATATACACAACCGTGAAGCATTGATGATGTGGAGGGATAATATAGATTGGAAACATATTCTCTCAAAACCCCGTCGTCATTAATTACATATCAAAATATGCTGCAAAATATGAAAAATGATTAGAAAAATTTCATGATATGTTAATGAGTGTCTCTTCTATTCAAAATACGAATGGGTCACGAACCCATGTATACAATATTTTATTGAGTGAAACCATTATTGACAGGGATATAGGTGCATAAGAGGCAAGGCATTTGCTTCTAGAGTTCCCTCTTTCAAAATGAAGCCATTGGTTTGTGGTTCTAAATGTTGGTATGAAGGTTTTGAAACAAGTACATGTACATATATATAATGTCAACAATGATAATTCCCTTATTGATGCATACTCAAAGATAAATATTGATATTAAACACCTTCCATTGATGGATGCCACAAAATCATGGTCATATGAAAAATATCTATGTGGGAAGAAATTGCTACAATGGAAGAATGTAGCTATTGTACATGTGTTCCCTCGACTTATCTCAATTCCCAATCGAGAAAATGACAATTTTGTTGAATTTTTCTAGTTCATTAGTTCTTTTAGCTCCTACGAGGTTTGCAACTCATTCCGCACTTCAATTTCCAATCAAATACATAAACCTTTAAAATGAAAAGGTTTACCTACATTCTAGGAAGAGATAAAGCATGTGAAATATATTCTCTTAGAGACAATGAGTTTAATTGGAAGAAATCTATTAATAGACATTGATTCGAAAATTTTGACAAAGTTTTAGAGAAAGTGAAAAATATTCAGCTTGGAGTACGTGCCCCATCAATCGTGGTCTTATATATTTTTACATGGAATTTTCACCAGCGTTGTTACATTGTCTCAACGTTTGGTCAACTCGAAGGGTTGGTTGGCTCCTGAAGGTTCTGTATCATGTGTGGAAGGTTAGAATGGTTTTGTCTTACTAATCCCACTTCTTTGTTTAAAATTTGCTCGTACATGGACACAATAGACTGGGATGATCATACACAAATTAAATTTTCAAAAGAATAGTTTGATAGATGTGTACTGACAATGAATTGACATGATCAACATCAAAGGAATATTTATTTTAGACTCAATGTTGATGATCATCCTTGCTTAAAGGACACACAACAAATATTTCAATATGATCCTATCATTTATTATGAAGAATTTCTTAAGTGATTTGAGTGTCACATCACATTCAATGGAAGATCTTTCCTTCGAAAGAAGGCATGAAGATATATATGTCAATATAAGGCACCATGGGATCTATGTGATGAGTCTAAACTTTATATTGATTAAAATAGAGAAAATAAATATAAACCAAGTTGAAATGATGACGAATTGAGTTCACACAATTGTGAAGCATTGATGATGTGGAGGGACAATATAGATTGGAAATATATTCCCTCAAAACATGTCGTCATTAATTACATATCAAAATATGCTACAAAATATGAAAAAGTATTAGAAAAATTTCATGATAATTTAATGTGTGTCTCTTCTATTCAAAATACGAATGAGTCACGAACCCATGTATGCAATATTTTATTGAGTGAAACCATTGTTGACAGGGATATAGGTGCATAAGAGGCAATTCATTTGCTTCTAGAGCTCCCTCTTTCAAAATGAAGCCATTGGTTTGTGGTTCTAAATGTTGGTATGAAGGTTTTGAAACAAGTACATGTACACACATATAATGTCGACAATGATAATTCCCTTATTGATGCATAGACGAAGCGAAATATTGATATTAAACACCTTCCATTGATGGATGCCACAAAATCATGGTCATATGAAAAATATCGATATGGGAATAAATTGTTACAATGGAATAATGTTGCTATTGTACATGTGTTCCCTCGACTTATCTCAATCCCAATCGAGAAAATGACAATTTTGTTAAATTTTTCTAGTCTGAGTTGGTATTATACAAGACCTTTTGTGGTTCTCGCAAAGATATAGGTCAAACAAATGATGAGATAATGCATAATTGGGTAACCTTTGCTACCAACCATGGCATGTTGACCACAATCCATTCCCTCTAGTTCATCCATATGACTCTAACGAAGAAGAAGTTGAAAATCCACCTGTAGATTCCAAAGAGAATGAATGAGTGATTGTTTATGGATTGTATATAAGCACATATATAAATTATAATGAGTTCGAAACATTGGGACATAGATATCGTGATCGTCTGTACAATTGGAAAACATTTTTTGTTGATGAAGTCACCTCTAATTGTGCTAATCATTTCCTATTTGAAAAGATAAAGTGGAATTCTCTTTGCACTAGCAAGCATGGAAATTCTTACTCCTTTGAAAGTCTTGGTGGTGAGAAAAGAAAACATATGATATTATCATTCACCATTATATATCAGGGTTTGATCCATTGCCCATAATAATCCAAGGAATTGCAAGTACAAGAAAGTATGATTTGATCACAGCTATTAAAACTGGACTTGAAATTGAGTCCTTTCCTAGGAAGAGTTCATTAGTTCTTTTAGCTCCTACGAGGTTTGCAACTCATTCCACACTTCAACTTCCAATCAAATACAGAAACCTCTGAAAGGAAAATGTTTACATACATTCGATGACGAGATGAAGCATGTGAAATATACTCTCGTAGACGAAATGAGTTTAATTGGAAGAAATCTATTAATAAACATTGATTCGAAAAGTTGACAAAGTTTCGGAGAAAATGAAAAAGATCTTTTTGGTGGGAGGTCAATTATCTTGGCTCATGATTTGGGATAGTTGCCACTTGTTATGGATTAACCTGTATATGCATGTGGTTCTCCAAAAGAATTATGGAACTCATTGACAATGGTCGTGACACTTGATACTATGTTTTGACAAGATGGACAGAGAAACCGACAAAGAATTTTTCCCTATTGGCTCATGAATGTAAGGGATGTAACAACAACTACGGAAGACTCAAAAGTATTTATGACTTATACAAATACACAATTGGATACTTCCACAATAGAGTCATTTGATAAGGAAATACATTTGTTTGCGAGAAATGATAATGTGCAAAATCATAATAAGCATTGTTTAACAAACCTAAAGTGTTCCATTGGAGTCACTGTTACTACAAAACGAAAAAGCAAATACATGGAAACTAGGAAGAAATTGAACTAGACTTATTTATTGTATTTAGAGCTAGAGCGACCCTTACATCAAACATTTAGACTACTCTTAAAATTGCAAAAAAGATTGTGTATAACATTGATGTTTCACATGAGAAAGACACACATATCTTTCAGTAAGATTTTATAATTACATGGGAGTATCATGGGATCAATCATTCCCGCAAACATTTCTTATTACACCCATTGAAATTTTGTTGAAGCTTAACAATCCATAAGTAACAAAGGTTGACTTTAAAAAAACTATGCTTAATATCTGCAAGAAATAGAGATAGGTATAATATTTAGTGCCATATCTTGAATGGTCTATAATTTCAACTTCCCTTTTTATATAATTAACAAATATGAAAACAAGAAAAGAAAAAAAAAAAAAAATAATATTTTCTAGCTAAAATTTTATTTTTTCCACATAAAAGAACCATGGTTCTTTTCAAAGATGTGATTTCGTGCTGCAACCTTTTCTAAATTACATAAATCATTGAACCAATCAGGCCGACATGATAACCAAACTCCAATTAGTTTATTTTTTTCTAAACGCAACATCATATAGAATTGAGTATAAAAGCATGGACCAATCTTTTCGATTTATATCACGAATACGACACATCCATCTTTGGAGCGTGGAGAGGAGATATACTTCTGTTGTTGAGATAGCGAATTAAAGTAGAACCCCATTTTTTCTCAGTTTATCGAGCGTGGAGCTATATTTCTGTTTTTAAGGCGACAAGCACAACGCAATACAATTAAGAACTGTATTGAAGAGAAATTAGGAGCGTAACCCATGGAATCAAAAAAGATTCCCATTGAACCTATTGTAGATATAACACTGAGTGCAAAAGATTTGTTAGAGACGTATTTCAGCCATGATGATGATGATGATTTGAGGAGCAGGAGCAGGAGCAGGAGATGGTATTCTAGCGATGACAACACAGCTAGCATGAGCATGTTGTTGTCTGGCTCTGATGATCTTTACACACCCACCACCGACGATGTAGGCAAGGTATTAGTTCTCGAAGTTGAAGGAAAGGGACGTTTTGTTACTCAGCCTGTTATTCCATTTCCAAGTCCTCGGCAAATGATACAAATGAAGAACGACACCAACAATGATGGAAGTTTGACATTCACAGTTGTGACATACAATGTTCTCGCAGACGTATTGGCTACTTCACAGCAGTTCCCAGACTGTCCTTCATTCGCCCTCAAGTGGGCATATCGCAGGCAAAATTTGTTGAACGAAATTTTACAGTGCGACCCTGACATCATTTGCCTCCAGGAGGTCCAACAGAACCATTTTCTTGACTTCTTCCATCCAGAATTGAAGAAATTAGGATATGAAGGGGTGTTTAAGGGAAAGGAAAGAGAACCCGGCATAATCATTCCAACTGTTGATGGTTGTGCAACGTTTTATAAACTGAACAAATTTGAGTTGCTAACTCACTGGTGGATTCATTTGATGCATAATAGCCAATGCAATGTTCCCCTGCAAGACGTGGTGAAGAAAATAGGTGTTACAGGGGAGCCACATTTCACTAACTTCGTCCACCAACGGGCGAAGAAAATAGGTGTTACAGGGGAGCCACGTTTCGTCGAATTTAAGGGAACGTTGGATTACATTCTGTACAGTGCAAGGAAGTTGAAGGTGGTGTCGTTACTGGAGCTAATTGACGAGGACGAGGTGAAGGACCGCGCACTTCCTTCAGTTAAGCGTTCTTCTGATCACATCCCGATTGCAGCTGAGTTTAAATACATCTCCGGTAATAAGCAACGCACCAGTTATGGTCGAAACTACAGATAGATAGAAAAGTGGAGAAACTAATTTGCCTTTGGTTTACGCTCATTGTTGCTGTCTTTTAATTTTCTTTGCTTATTTTTAAAACCTGGTTATTCTCGTATTGGGATTTAATATTCAACGTAGCTACTTTGTATCTGATTTATTTAATCTTGTATATGTTGAATAATCGTTAGTATGTTTACATAGATTAACTTGTATTTGTTTTATTTAATCTTTGTATATGTTGTATGGGGTAATCCTGAATAATCGTTCTTTAGTATGTTTACATTTTTATACTTGTTAAATTAAATTATACGATGATTAATTGGATTTTTTTGAGTATATATTTTATTATTATTATTCATGAGAATGACTAAAATTTTTTTATGTAAAAAAGGAAACTACAGAAATTCAACCCTATTTTATGAGAAGTAATGAAACACCTATTTAATGTGGTTAATATAAAAGGTTGGGTGGTAATTTTATAGTTGGTAGGTGTATTGTATGATATTGACTCATCAAAAAGAAGAATTCTAGACAATATAGTAGCAAATGGATTAAGCCCCTTCTCGAAGCTAACAAGGTTCAAATCGATATACTTAAGTGTTATAATCTTCAAAGTGTTGGATTCTAGTTGAATGCATGAACAATAGGTCTTCAAGAGGCATATCAATAAATGTAGTAGTTCCTAGCAACATATTTAAGTGGGGAAAGTTAGATATATAAAGATACAAATACTTCCTTTTAAAATTGTATGTTTGATTACTAGGATCCACCCACACTAAATAGTCTATTTAGGCGGTAGTGGTTAGGGAAACTCTACACTAATGTAATTGTGATTAATTCAATTGGACGTTCTTTTTAGTGACAATGTCTATCAAATCCACTTATAAAATGGCATCTACACCCAAAAATGGTTTCACAATAGAATAAAAGTTACAAAAAAAAAGATAAGAGCACTTTAGATTTTTCTATTGGAAAAAATTATCAATGAACTAGAAAGGCAATCCTAAAAGCAAATAAACTTGTGAAATATAGATTATCACCTTTATATGAAAATCAAAAATTAATTTTGATTTACACATCATTAAGCAAAAGAAATTGTAGCACTCACATCAAACCAATCTTTTACTTGTTAACCAAAACTTAGATGCTAGCCATCAAAAATATCCCTGGTCAAGGTAGTTCAAATCTCTAAAATAATATGATCATGTCGAGTACACTCATATAATTTTCAAAAAACAATGACACAGAGTTATAATAGTTATATATCATATGAATTATATCTAGAAAAGTGGGGTATTTTGTAATTTGTTATTGATTTTTCTTTTCCTTAATATAAATTTGAATGCAATCTAACTATTAGACATCATCTTCAACGTTTAGCTATATAATACACCTCAAGAAAATGTTTGAAAAATAGAGGAATAAGATTTTTGTAAGTTGTTTGAAATTAGTATTTAATTGGAGATGGAAAAAACATTAATTTTTATGCAATAGAAAAGGAGTTGAGCGGGATGCCCAAACTGAAAATTTTGAAAGTTCCCACAAAATAAAATAGGCAACCCACAAGCTATGTTTGAAAATACAAACAAAAAACTGAACAACCTAATTTTCTTTTGGTTGAGACTCGCCGCAAAATTGTGTCATGATTTCTCATTTTTAATCTTTTAGATAAGATCATGATAAATATGATATAAAATAAATCATGGTTGGTGAATTTTAATTTAAATTAGTTACTAAAAAACATGTTATGCTCTTATTTGGATTTTATAAACAACAATGTTCAACATAGTTATTTTCTTGTGTGGATCGTAACTTTTTTTTTTGTTCAGTGTAGTTACAAATATTTAATTAATAAAAGTAATTAAATTTATATGTTTTATTATTTTTGGATTTGATAATCTTCTAGATTTAATTTTTTAAATATTTGTTTTTTTAATATATTTAGTAGATTAAATTTTTATATTTGTTAAATTCAATTATATGATGACTAAATCGATTGTTTAAATATATATATTTTATTATTAATATCCATAAATTTAAATTGTATAATTAAAAAATTATGAGAATGAATATATATTTTGTAAAAATAAAATCAATTGAAATCTTCCATGTTTTACTACAATATCACCTTCAATGCCAAAGGGGGAGACTGTTCCACATAGGTTGTTGTTGACGTCAACTAAAGTGTTGTCATTGATGTTAAAGGAAGTTTTGAAATGTCATTGATGGCTAAGGAAGTAGCTTAGGTGGATCCCTACCCAAGATCAACCACCAGAGGGATGAATAAGGAAAATGAATGAAATTTGGAGTTTCCTCAACATGGAGAAAAATTTGGCATTTCCATGATGTTCTTGCATGGAACATTGTATTGTATATCAGGTGCTAAGGGAATATTTGAAATTTGAAAAAGTAAGGACATGGTGGAGTATAAACCAAATGTGATGAAATACTTTATAACTTAAATGAATGCTTGTTTCATGAAATATGGGTTTCTTAATCTCACCAACTTGATTAAATTATTCTTAAACCTTGAATAGCAGGTACCAAAGTGGGTTAATGATGTTATGCATAGAATCAACATGAAACAACCAAGGTGGATCCTGTATTGGGGTAGTGGAGCACCTGTCACCAAATGCTTTGTTGATTGCACATCCCAATATGGCATAAGCTTATATTTAGTATGATGTGTAAAGGTGGGCTCCATACTGGGGTATCAAAGCACCACACAAGGGATTCTTATTGATTGAGCATCTCAATATGATATGGCACATCTACGTGGACGACATGTGGTAGGAAAAAATCAAAATTTTGGTTAGCCAATAGAGCTTTGACAAGTGACAAATGGAAGTGTCATAGGGTGATGCATGGTAGATGACATGGCAGATGGAACACATGGAGAATGGTGATTGGTCCATGATGGCTTAATGTTGCAGACCCATAGGTCTCAAGACTTGAGACAAGATCATGTTTGGAAAGGTTTTTCCATCTTATTTTTTCTTCTGAAAAGCCATAAAGTCAAGGTTACAAGCCAAGGAATTAACCATTGTCGGCCCTATAGACATGTATCAAAGTACTGTAATGAAAAAATATCGAGTGATCAGATATGTAATTGTCCAAAATGGATGGTTAAAGTTTTATTCAATCAAGATTTTGCATAGAGGATTAGGTCACAACACATGGTCTTGGGTGTTCGATGGTTTAGATCCAAGAGCTAAAGAGTTTTGAAAGAATCTAGGTATTAATACATCTAGTTTGTATATAAGAGGGTCCTCTTCAGTGGACCTTGACCTTGAATCTATTAAACTAAATGCTTAAGATGTGGTCCCAAGTCAAGGTATTGAGGGCTCAATGTTTAAATCCTAGATCTAAAGGGTTATAAAATATTATGGGTATTAGGGCATCCACTTATATGAAAGTGTACCCTCCTCACTAGACCCTGATTCTAGATTTAGCACAAATAACAAAAAGAAATATGGGCATATAGTAATTTAAGTGTTTTTCAAAATATCTTCATTAACGTAGACATGGATTTTGGATCTATTAGATTTGATTGTTTAAGAACATGGTCTTGACACAAGATCATGTGGGATGATGGTTAACACCTTAGAGATGGAATCAATATTAAATAATTTGGGTAGGCAATTCACCCATATATTTTCATATCCATTATATGAATGTGGACCTAGATTCTAGATCGCTTGGAATAGTTTTTTTAGAACACGGTCATGACAGACAATCATGAGCATTGAATGTTTAACCCATGAGGGCCAATAAATTAGGAAAATTGAAAAAAAAATCCAGGTCATTTGGATTAGATCTCCCAAGGCATGATATATTTGATTAAATTATTCTCATGTTGTGTCGGACCTAACCAAGTCTATTTTGGCTAAGGTTTTGAAATGCGGTATATATAACTCGAGCTAAAAATGTTTGGGGTGTTTATGCAAAGATGATTTGAGAAAATATAGTTTGTAAGCCACACTTCCAATATTCTACACCCCCTTATAGGGGCTATAATACCTTGGTATTAATTCATTGTTCTTATTTTGTTGCTTGAGGGATGTCTGTTTATATGGTTGTAGTCTCACGAATACCCAATCCCCTTCTTCAAATTCCTTTTCACTATGATGTTGATCTACTTGTTGTTTCATCCTATTTTTTGGCATAACCAGGTTATCCTTCAATAGTTTGAGAACCTCTTGTTGGTGCCCTATGTGGTCCTCCACTACTTGATCCTTTACGATCCCTTTCAAGGTTGATGTGATGGATGAAGGATCATATGCATAAAGTTCCATAAATGGGGACATTTTTTTATGAACTATAGAAGGATGTGTTGTATCACCATTCTGCCAAAGGTAACCACTTGACCCATTGTGCTTTTTTATCATATGAAAATAAATGTAGATATCCTTCTAAATATTTATTAAAAATATCAAGTTTCCCATCATATTAAGGATGGTAAGATGATATGTGATCAATTGAGTACTAAAAAATAAAATAATTTAATTCCAGTGAAAATTAGATTTATATCACTTATATTAATCTTCAATATTCCCTTTATCTTTTGGATTTTTCCATTAATGTTTCTACCATTGTACTTTCTCTAAAATGATGAGTTTTGTCACAAAATCTATCAAGCCTTAGAGAAGGGGGGGACCCTACAAGGCTAAAGCTAGAGTGAGTGTCAACAATTCTGTCATGAACCATTGTCACCACAACCAAAATTCCTTGCTCTTTATATGTTTTCACCATTGTAAGGAGGCCCGACATGTGAGAATGTCATCTAGTGGATATTATAGAGTTAGGGTACAAGGTGACTCAATAAGACCTTCTACAAAAAATGACACAATTTAGGCTTAGGGATCCTATTGGAGGAAGTTAGATTTCCTTATAGAGGCATAGGGTTAAGGGCACAATACTTAGGGCTTGATTTATTGGTTGAGTTTTGGGGTGGCCGAAGGTCAAGGCAAAGAGAATGGGTTTTAAATAATGTGTATCAGTAAGATTAAGGCACATGAAACCCTTAAACAAGCCCCTAAGTTGAAGTGAGACTAAAGTAGGGTTTTAACTTAGGGAAAACAACTAGGGGAAAGACATTTATGGACAAGATTGAAGTGTATGCCCACCAAAAGAAGATATTTTTTGGAAAATACCTCTCTCTTTATGTTTAGGCTCCCTAATCCTACAAATGTAGTGTTCCTAGGGATTCACACCAAGCGCTAGTTAGAAAGCTCGCCCTTAAAGGGTCCAAATTAGGGGAAAGAGAATTTATGGATAAAAGTCAAGATTGATCACCACCAAAATGGACCAGTCCCTTGTTGCTTGGGAGTATGAAGTATATGGTGTGATATATGAGCCAAAGAGTTTCTAAGGAGGCTAAAATCAAAATTTCAAGCATTCACCTATATCTAAAGCCTATTGGAATTTTCATGGGATAGAAAATTAAAGTTTATTTTTAGGACATTCATTCACATGTTATGTATGAGTAATGCATGCAATAGATCATCTATATAGCATTCAATAAATTTTCAATAAATTAGGGCTCACTACCAAGACCTATATTCAACAATACTCCATATATTAGACATGTAAAAGATAGATATTAAACAATAAGTACACTTAAAAGATAACATGCAAAGATTCCATCCATCGATCCAAATAATAGCTCCAAAGATAAGGATTTAGCTCCAAATGTCGAAATGCATTCATAGATCCCAAACTCTCCACAAGAAAAGAGGTTGAATTGCTCAAGAAGCCTGAAATTCCAAGTGATGTGATCATTTACAAGAATGAATGTGTCTGCTACTTATATGATGAGTTCAAATCAATAAAATATCATGCTAATCTCAAGCTAGGTCACAAGTCGACCTAGTATCCATGGAGAAAACATAATTCTAACCCACATGTGAGACGTAGGTGAGAGAAAGGTGACTTCATGCATGTGTGAGGCCTTAGAGGGCTAGTGTTGAGGCTTCTTGGTGCTAATGAGTGATTATAATCCCTCTAAAATCATCTCATAATGGTTATCCCTTTGATCTTTTTCAATGCTCCTCCGTGGACACCAATTTTCATCTTGGGGCACAAAATTGGTCTCATGGGTCTCTAGGTGGGAAAAATGGTTGTATCTGCTTCAAGGTTGGGGTATTTCAAGGTGGTGCATGCCATCCCATGTCTCAAGGTATGATATCATCCTCATTTGGGCCCCAGATTAGCTACCAATCCCTCATGAAGTTCTAAGTCGATTAGGGTCATGTTGGGTCTAGGTGCATCATCCCATAACATTTATCAGTGTATGAAAAAAATGTTGGAATGTTGTGGTTGCTAGAGGTACCCGTGGCTAAGTATGATTCTCTATTGCTGCTTAGAGTCCCATGGATATCAAAGCTCCACCTATGGGATTCGATGTGTTCCTCTAAAATACCTGGGCCCCAGTTAAGTTGCCCATGCCATGACTATGGAACCACATGACAATTACACACGATAACTAGTGCTAGCAACTAGATCATTAGGTACATTTAATAAATTTTACATCTAATTGAATTAAGCTTGAAATAAATTGGTAGTTTGACACTTCAAACTAGGATTCACTTCCAAAAATAAGGCTTTGAACTTGTAATGGTGTTTCCTACCTAGGTAGGGGTGGCTAGTAGACCACCCTATTAAGTGTTTCTAGCCCCTAAGGGGAAGTGACATGTCCTTTGTCCATCCTTCAATTGATAGGATTCATGTGAATGATGATGGAACAAAGGGGAGAAGACTTCATGGCCAAAGGGACTAGCTATGATGGGCTCCTCATCTCGAGTGTATATATGTGGGAGGGAACAAATGTGGATGCATGAGTTACCAACTCAACCCTTTTTTTTCCACCCCTCTTGTCTGCCTTTTACGTTTTCTTGATTTTTCTTTGTATTAATTCTCATAACTCAAAGGGTTAGAGCTTGCTTTGTTTGTTGTATAATGATTATTACCCCATTAATAGTGAGGCAACTCATTTCCCACCCAAGGTTGAGAAGTGAAAGTGTTCCTTCTCATAATATGAAAGAGAAACATGTGCTCAGGAACCGGGTGACAACCATAATGAGTGAAGTAGAGCTCATGCTAGGAATTTTTTCATATGTTAATGTGTATGTGACGACTATATTTTTCATTTTTATCTTCTTTTTTTTCTTGTTATTCTAGCTACATAAACCTCCTTGGGCCATATTTTTGATCCTACCCAGGTATGAGGATATTTGGTGCCAAATCCTAGATAATTAATGGTTAGTTGAACCCAAAGAAGGGACGTGGAATATAGGGCTTATAATGTGAAATGGAAAGTGGTAAGTATGGAATAAGGAGAGATGGGACTATGTTATTTTAATTGGGGTTTCCCAAGTAGTGCTCCTATAGCCATTGGACCCCTATGGGAGGTTCCAAAGGACTAGGATGAAATATTAACCTTCCATTTAAAGTGAGGGAAAAAGATGATGGTCAAAACCCCTCTTCCTTTTAGGTTACCCCATAACCCATGCCAAATTCCAAAAATACAAACAAGCACAAGCACCTAATAGAAAAATGATTAAAGTACCTTTTGATCAAAATCCCACCTTCCAAAATGTGCCCTTTTGAAATGGGTGAGGAAACATATGAATAATGTAAGTGGTAGAGATATGAATGACACATCGTCATTGGTTACTATTGGTTGTCAGGTGTTGTTGGCTACTAGCTGGAAGCGGTGATGGGAGAAATATTTCTCCAATGGGGTCACCCACTTTTGGTGGGTAACATCTAGCTCCAACTGGGACATGACATTACCATAGAGTGCATGGTCCATGTACAATGGGGAGTTCATGAGAACTCCAACAATCTTCTGGGACCGTAGAACTATAACCTACACATTACAACAAACTTGTTTGGGAACATGTGCACTGGGTGTAGGGTATCACCCTTGTTTTATATGAAAATAATAAATCCACATAGAAAGCAAAGTCTAATATAAATGAAAGGTCTAATCTAAATGTGAACATGAGATGAATTTTATTAGCATGAAAATAATATGCAATGCACCTATGTGATCATCTGATTCTAACATATAATGCACGAGCCAAATATAGTCATACAATCAATGTAACCAACATATTGTCGGGTCAATAAAATAACCTTTTCCATTATGAGTCATTATGAGATAAGGCAACCAAATACCGCTTCCTCCTTCACAATATTTGCATGATGAATAATAAGACAGGAGGTGGGAAAATAAGGTGACCACATATCAAGAAAAAGAGTTATGGATGAGGGAAAGGAAGAATCACACTTAAACCATTGGATACTCTCTCATAAACAAAGAATGGAGAATTCAATAATCAAGCTCATGAAATTTTGGTGAAGAGTAACCTCAGGCATACATTCCTCTAGGCTATCTCAAATCAATCTTAAAGTGATCAATAGATAATCATGGGAGGACTCTTGCTCAAGGTATTATTCCTCATCACTAGAATAATCAAGATGATCAAGGGTGATACTTTCCTTTGAATGACATTGAATTATTCAACTTATTCATTATGGTTGTAGAGGCCTTCTTTATTAGAAATTAAAAGAAATATATAAAATATTGTGGAAACACAAATATAGAAATGCATAAAACAAGAGAGACACAAATATACGTGGTTCACCCAATTTGGGCTACATCCACAGACAAACAACAAGTCCTTCCTTTTATATTATCTAGCAAAATGAAGAGATTCAACCTACAACATATCTGTTGTAATTTCCTCTTTTCTCTCACATAACCTCCTCTCTCTCTATCACTCAAAATAATAACACACAATCACAATACAATTCCCTAATATAAATCAAGGGTTACCTTCTAGGGAAAAAACCCTAAATTAATGTAACTTTTATCATCAGATCATCCACCTAATGAACGGCCTAGATTGATTATGAAATTATAATATTTTAGAAGGAAATTTCATCTATTTTTATGGCCCCTTGATCCCCCTGATGGCAATTAAACGAGCAACGTTTCAACCTTGTTAGGAACAAGGATCCAACGTGACTGAAACAAAAGAAACCTCTAAACAATTAGGAAGATAATCAGGCTCCATACCTAACAATCTCCCACTTGGAGACTGATTATATAAACTCCATCGTTGCTTCACTTGTTGGACAATGACTCCACTTGGACTCAGATGTTTCTCATCTTCACTATCATACTTGAAGACCAATTGAAACTAAGAAGAATCTCAATTTCTCCATGGTTACAACTTTTGTTAACATATCTACAGGATCCTTGGTAGTGTGTATCTTTTCGAACTTCAACTGTCCATCTTCCAACACTGACTGTATTAAATGGGACTTGAGTTGTATATGTTTAGTCTTGTAATGAAATGCTAAGTTCTTTACAATATGAATGACACTTTGGCTATCATTATATAACTTTCCCATCTCCTACCTCTTTCCCAATTCATCCATAAGCCGATGTAACCAAATAATTTCTTTACTGACCTCTATAGCAACAACATACTATGCTTCCGTTGTTGAAAGTGCAATAATGTTTTGCAATTTTGAAAACCAACTGACATTTGTTCCACCTACAATAAAAACATACCCTGTGGTGCTCCTCCCATTATCTCTATCACCTACCATATTTGCATCAACATATCCCTATAGAGAAATGTTTGAACCACCAAAGCATAATACTTAATTTGTGGTACCTATCAAATCCCTGAGAATCCATTTCATTTCCATCTAATGCTCTTTTCCTGGATTGTTCATATACCTGCTTACAACTCCCACTACATGTAAAATATCAAGCCTTGTGCATACTATTGCATACATTAAGCTTCCAAATGTTGATTCATATGGAACTTTACACATATAATCAATCTCTTCCCGAGTCTTGGGGCACATCTCCTTACTTAGTTTGAAATGGATAACCAACGGAGCACTAACTAGTTTTTCATTCTGCATATTAAATCTTTCCAACACATTTTCTATGTACTCACTCCGAGACAATGTTAATTTGTGATTTTTCTCGTCTCTGGTTATTCTCATATAAAGGATTTGTTTTGTAGTATCCAAATCCTTCATTGCAAATGAATTTACTAATTTTCCTTTGAGCACAATTGTTTCCTGCATGTTAGAACCTGTAACAAACATGTCATCTACATTAATAATAATATAATATTATACAACTTCCATCATTTTGATTTTTAAGATAAACACAATGGTCATAGTGACATCTAGTATAACCTTGTTTAGACATAAACCTATCAAATTTTAGATACCACTACCTTGGAGCTTGTTTTAAGCCATACAAGCTCTTCTTCAATTTTAATACTAACTTATCCTTCCCTTTGACCTCATACCCTTGTGGCTGGTGCATATATATTTTTTCCTCCAAATCCCCATGGATAAAGGTTGTCTTTACATCTAACTGCTCAAGATGAAAATCTTTTGCTGGCACTAGACTTAAAATAGTTTTGATTGAATTCATTTTAACAACAAGAGAAAAAATTTCATCAAATTCTATACCTTTCTTTTTTGTAAATTCATTCACCACAAGTCTAGCCTTATACCTCTGTTTACCTCCATATTCTTCCTTCAACCTGTAAACCCATTTATTCTGTAATGATGCTTTACCTGCAGGTAGCTTGACTAAGTCGCACATTTGGTTATGCATCAAGGGGTCCATCTCTTCTTCTATAGCTTGCTCCCACTTCTTCCTGGTTCTATCTGCATTTCTTCTTCATACCTTTCCAATTCACTAGAATCAGTAAAAAATACATAATATAATGAAGGAGAGAATCGTTCAGGGCATCTAATTATCCTGGTAGATATTCTAACACCACTTTTAGGTGTTTAAGGAGAATTTTCTTGTTGTGGTTGTTGTTGTGGATGCCAATCATTATGAGTTTCATGCACCTTTACTTTTTCTATGCTCTCATCAAGAACTGCATATTCTTTGTTTTCTTTTCCTGTTTCCTTCCCTGCATTTGATCCTTATACAAGACCTTTTCATTGAATATCACATCTCTGCTCCTAATGGTTTTGTGATTTTCATAATCATATAAGCGATAACCAAAATATTTTACACCATATCCAATAAAGGTACATTTCTTTAATTTTTCCTGAAGCTTTGTTCTATTTTCTTGATTATTGTGGACAAAGGCTTCACAACCGAAAGTATTTAAAAATGAGTAGTTTACCTTTTTACCTATTCATGCCTCCTCTAGAATACCACCCTCTAAGGAACTTGAATGCCATATGTTTATTAGATAAACAATAGTATCTACAACATATGCCCAAAATTGTAACAACAATCCTGCATGCAATCTCATGCACCTTGCACACTCCATGATTGTTCTGTTCATCCTTTCTGACACATCATTTTCCTGTGGTGTTCCTAGAACTATCTTCTCTATGCAAATTCCATGCTTTGAAAGGTAGTTATCAAACTCTTTTCTACAATATTCACCTCCATTGTTTGATCTGAGACACTTCAAATTCTTTCTTGTCTCATTCTCAACCAAAGATTTCCATTTCATGAAAGTATCAAATACATCAGATTTATTTCGAATACAATAAATCCAGGTTTTCCTAATTGCATCATAATTACAAATAACATAATAGCGAGAGCCACCGAGAGATGATACATGAGTAGGTCCCCATACATCTATATTCACAAGCTCTAATTTTTCGCTCTTCTTTTCCTTCCCAACACTGACAAATCTAACTTTCTTTTGTTTTTCATAAACACTTTTTTCACAGAAATCCAAATAAACATGCTTCAAACCTGGAAACAAATTTCTTTAGTGAATAATCTGCATCCCCTTCTCACTCATGTGCCTAATCCTATGATGTTAGAGTTTCGTATATGCTCATGTGCAGGTTAAATCATTAACAAAATAGTCTCCACGCCCAACATTCTTCTTGGAGGAAAATAGTCAAGTCTTGGATCACATCTTCAACATGACCCATTGTTCCCTAATACTTAAGGAATTCTTCAATAAATACCCCAATAGAAGGGATGCTCTTTGGTTTGCATCATTGAAGCCAATCCATTTGATATTCCCAAAAAGAATTAATGAATATCCATATGAGAGAATAACAATGAACCACATTGATCTCCAAGGTATACTTGAAAATTTTCAAAATAAAATCCACAGCTAAAGAAGGATCGCCATCGAATTTAAGGACATCGTTCATATAGTTTGCAGTCCACAAATTTGTAAATCTAGGGATTTATTTGACATCCAAAGTAGGGAACGTCTCATGCAAATCCCAAGGAGCCATTGCTTCAAGTATTGCATAGCAAACAAATGGGGAGTTGCCAGGGGGGATTCAAAATGCATTGATAAATGATTTCTCCACCGTACAAGCATTCGATTTTGATGTTCAATGAAGAACAAGAGCTTCGTTCTTGGAATGGAGTTTCCAGATAAGGATTTATCTTATCATTAGGGATGAATCTAAATCTTTAAATTATAGAGAGGTAGATTCACTTCGCCCCAGACAATGGTGCCAAAAATGTTTCCACTAAATCTAACAAGCCTTGGAGAAGTGGGGGAACCTACAAGGCTAAAATTAGACCAAGTGACAATAATGGGGTGATTGCCCACTGTCACCACAACTAAAAATCCTTTCTCTTTTAAAGATTTTCAATGATGGGAGGAGTCATGGTATGTAAGAAGGTCACCTAATGTATATTCTAGGGTTAGGGTACAAGGTGACACAATGAGACCTTCTACAAGAAAACGAAAATTAGGGTTAGGGATCTTATTAGAGGAAATTTCTTTCTTTATAAGGACCTAGGGTTAAGGGCTCAAGACCCAATTTTTGATTGATTGGTTTAGTGTTTGGATGGCAGAAGGTCAAAGAAAAAAGAAATAATTTCCAACAATGTGTATCAACAATATCAAGGCACATGAGACCTGGAAACAAGCCACCAAGTTGAAGCAAGAATAGACTATGGTTTTACCTTAGGGAAAAAACTAGGGAAAATAAATTTATGGAAAATATTGAAGTGGATGCCCACCAAAAGAAGATATTTTGTGGAAAATACCCCCTCTTTATGTTTAGGCTCTCCAATCCCACAAATGTAGCTTTCATGGGGATTTTCACGCAAGCCCCAATTAGCAGCTTGGCATTAAAGGGGCCAAATTAGAGGAGGAATAATTTATGAATAAAAGTAAAGTTTAATCACCCCCAAAATGGACCAATCCCTTGTTCCTTAGAATTATGGAGTATATGATGTGATATATCAACCAAAGAGTTTCTTCGAACACAAAATCTTGATGCCCTAGTAGTGAGATTTCAACCATTTACCCATGCAAATCATAATGGAAGTTTCATGGGAAAGATAATTAAAGTTCATCATTAGGACATTCATGAACCTATTACATATGAGTAATGCATGCAATTGATCATATAGATAACGCTCAAGAAATTTTGAATAAATTAGGGCACAATAACAAGACCTATATTCAAAATTATTCCATATATTCGACATGCAAAAAAAAATAATTCAAAAATAGGTACACTAACAAGATAAAATGCAAAAAATTCCATCAAATGATCCAAATCGTATCTCCAAAGACAATGATTTAGCTCCAAATGTCAAAATGCATTCATAAATCCCAAATTCTCTACAAGAAAAGAGGTTGAATTAATCAATAAAGCTAAAATTCCAAGTGATGTGATCATTTACAAGAATGAATGTCTCCTCTACTTATATAAGGAGTTTGATTCCTAATTTAGGTTTAATTCCCCTCAAAACAATAAAATAATGTGCTACTATCAAGCAGGTTCACAATCTGACCTAATGAGAACACCTAACTGTAACCCACATGTGTGAGTCAAAGGTGAAAGAAATATGACATCATGCATCTCTGGGTCCTTCTTTGTATAACATTGAGGCTTCTTGGTGCCAAGAGGTGAGTAGAAGCCCTCTAAAATCACCTCCTAAGGGTTGGTGCTTAGATCTATATCAATGCTCCTATATGGATCCCAATTTTCATCTTGGGGCAAAAAAGTGGTCTCATGGATCTCTAGGTGGTCAAAATGGGCATCTTTGCTCCAAAGTTGGGGTATTTAAAAGTGGTGCACACCCTCCCAAGTCTCAAGGTATGAGACCATCCTCCTATAGGCCCTTGATCAACTTCCAATCCATCATGAAGTAATAAGTTGGTTGGGGGCATGTTGGGTCCATGTGTGTCATTACATAAAAGTCATCAATCTAGGGAAAAATGTTGGAACGTTGTGGGTGTTAGAGGTAACCATGGCTAAGTATGATGCTCTTCTACTGCTTGGAGTCTTAAGTGTATAGATGTTGGGAGGGAAGAAAATGGATGCATGAGTTACCAATTCGACCTTTGTTTTTCCACCCCTCTTCTGTGCCTTTTACTCTTTCTTGATTTTTCTTTTTATTATTGCTCAGAGCTGAAAGGGTTAGAGATTTATTTGTATGGCTTATAGTAATTACTACCCACTTAATAGTTAAGAAGCTCATTTCCGACCTAGAGTTGGGACATGCAAGTGTTCCTTCTCACAATATGAAGAGAAACATGTGCTTAAGAACAAGGTGATGGGCATAATGAGTGAGATAGAGCTCATGTTAGGCTTTTTCCAACGTGCTAATGTGTATGTCCCAACCATTTTTTGCATTTTGATCTTATTTTGTTTTTCCTTGTCACCATTATATGTTTTTTCTTGTTATTTTAGTAGCATCAACCTCCTAGGGCCAAGTTCTGAGCCCTACCTAGGTATGAGGATATATGGTGCCAAATCCTAGAGAACTAATGCTTAGTTGAACCCAAGGAAGGGAGGTGGCTTAAAGGTATTGTAATGTGAGATGGAAAGTGGTAAGTATGGAATAAGTAGAGATGAGACTATACTATCTCAATCAAGGTTTCCAAAGTAGTGCTCCTATGACCCATGTGGATATTGGCGCCACCCATCTATTCCACTTGGACCCCCATTGCTGTTTCTTTTAATTTTTTAGTTTCCTTGGTTGTAGCACACTTTACTATTTTTGGTAGTTTTTTGGGTCTTGAACTTCTGGAGTCGTTCCGAGGCCCTAAACGATGCTTTTTTGGAAAATAGGAAAACATCAATCTTTTACCCATGATTACAGTTGAAAGTTGTAGTCCTCATATAGATATTTCTCATGAGGTATTGTGCACGTCAAACGAAGATCATATGCCAAAGTTACGACCCCGGGAAGTTGATGTACCAATTTACCCAAACTAGGCCCATAGTTTTGGCACTTCATCTCCTAGTGTTAGGTTTTTGGATGTTTAGGGTTTTCCATTGTGTCTCAATAATAAATAGGCCTTTGAGCCTCATTATAACACAGTTCAAAGGCATGTAGCTGCCACATCTCTTCTCAGAGGTAAGCTACCTTCGCCCAAGCTAGTTTATTGCCATTCTGTTTGTAAGCATATTTCAGTTCTTTGATATTAATGAAATGAAGTGTTATTTTTTTTTTTGCATATATGTGTTTGTGGTTATATCTGTATTTTGTTGTGTTCTTGTTTAAGTTCGGATCAGTGGAATCAGAGTGATGTTCTCTTTCTCTATTTTTCTTTGAATGTCCCCAACGAGGTTAGGGTATAAGGAGGTAGGGCTCGAATTGGTTGAACCCATGCAAGAATAGCCTTGTAAATCCTGATGGAATCCCAAGGCGAAAGAAAAGAATAAAGAGGGATGAGGAAATACTTTCAAAATATTGCAAGAAGAAACCCTTGAGCAACAGAGGAATGCGATGATGGACAACTTTTCCCAGATCCTTCGGCAACTACCCACAGGCAACACATCTTCTTCTGACAGCCACTTTGGGGGTGAAACTCCCTTTAAGGTCCAAGTTAACTTTGAAATCCACATATTTGAAGGTGAGATAAATGAGGATGCCATAGATAAATGGTTAAATCTGATAGAAGGATATTTCTCGATTCATGACTTTTCCAACCGGGAAAATAATACTTTTGCACACCTCAAATCCTCCTCCCACGTCAAGGATTGGCAGAAAACCAACTACAAGAAGAGGTACAAAAGTGAATCCTCACTATTCTAAGATGCACCCAGTTGAAATTATTTCCGAGACACCATTATGGAGCAGTATTACCCTGTTGGGAGCTATGAAGAGATAAATACATAAAGTGGACCACGCTACGATAGGGAATGGACCAAGATGTGCCAGAGTTCACAAATATTTTTCATACCCTTCACACGAAGTTGAGTATCAAGGATTCAGAGTGGAATTTGGTACTCAATTTTTGCGACTTTCTACACAAGTATATCCAGGATGAGATGGACTTCTTGGACATATCCTTGTTCGGTGCTGCCTATCGATACATTGTCAAGATCACGAAACAATTTAAACAGAAGAAGCAAGACTTTGGATCTATGAATCTGAAGCAAGGAAAAGGCACTCCCAAGCTGCAGAAAAAAGAATAAAACAAAGGTAGGGAAACCTAGGGAAACCCACCAAAGCTGAAAGGAAAGAAAAACAACACAAAGACAAAGAAGGACATGTGGAAATCATGTGAGTTCCAGAATATCCCCACTCACAACACAAGTGAGTGTTGGGCCAAGAAGTCACTGGTGGCTTGGATGAAGGCTTCTGAATCAAATACATGTTCTAATTCTGAGTCAGAGCCTTATAAGGGGAATAACAAAGGGAAGCAAATTATTGATGTGGAGCCCAATGTCACCATTTCAACGACCAAGATCCATAAGAATGAGCCTGAAGATCTAGAGGAGGAGGAGCACCTCTTCCACTCCCAGATGTGGGTGAAGGGTTCTCTGTTGCAGTTCATTTTTTACAGTGGGAGCTAAAAGAACCTCATTTCAATAGAGGTCTTCAAGTGGTTGGGACGATCGACTACAACACACCTGTAGTTGTACACCATCAGGTGGCTTCACGAAGGGTGAGACCTCCACGTTAGCTAGCAGTGCCACCTTCCCTACAACATCAAGCCCTTCACAAATGAGGTATTGTGTGATGTTTCCTCTTTGAAGTTTGTGATCTATTATTAGGACAACCATACTTGTGGAAGCGACATGTTGTGTATGTGTGTAGGCCTCGCACTATTATTATTACTTTGGGAAATAAGTTGTACATGATACTAGAGGTAGCCTGCTTACCACCATCTCTTTGACCACCGCAAATCTATTCAGTAAGTTCATTTACTAGACTGGGAATTTTTTTCCTTATGACTCGCCCTCAGGGAAAGAAGAAGATTGTGGCCACGGCCTCCAAACATGGCTCCTCCATACGACAACAACAGATGGACAAGGTCATGGAGGAGTACAAGGACATCTTCACCTCACACACATGGGTATCTCTACACTGTTAGGTCATGCACTCCATTGATCTAACCTTAGGTGTGTCATTTCCCAATGGACCAATCTATCAATGTTCTATTCTAAAGAATGATTAAATCAAGAGGCATATTTAGGAGTTGTTGCAGAAAAGACACATCTAGCCAATTTCATCACCATGTAGCAGCCTGATCATGTTGGTATAGGAGAAGGATGGGATCTAGAGACTCTGTATTGACTATCGAGCATTGAAAAATATCACTATCGAGAATAGGTATCCAATCCCACGAATTTATTCCCTTCTGGAGCAGCTCAAGGTGGCCAAATATTTCAACAATATTGACTTGAAGTTTGAGTATCACTAGGTACCAATTAAACCCTATGATGTGTGGAAGACTTCCTTCAAATCCAAGGAAGGCATTTTTGAATGGCTAGTCATGCCTTTCGGGTTAACAAATTCCATCATAACCTTCATGAGGCTTATGGATGTCATCTTGTAACCCTTCACCAACTCATTCATGGTGGTGTATTTGGATGACATCTTGATCTTCAGCTAGAGTTGGGAAGAGCAACTCTGCCATATTTGTCAGGTCCTCCAAACTTTGCGACAACACAAGTTGTGTGGCAATTTGGAGAAATGCACTTTTTTTATGACCGAGGTTCAATATATGGGGTACATCATTGATGAGAGGGGTGTGCATGTGGACCCAACCAAGATAAAAGTCATTAGGGATTAGCCAGCACCAACCACTCTAATGGAGGTCCACAATTTTTTGGGTCTTGAAAATTTCTACTACAGGTTCATGTTGGGGTTCTCTCATATCACTTGGCCTTCCAGTGAAGTCACCAAGGGCAGAGAAAAAGAAAATTTCTTTGGGTCTGAATCCTAACAGAATGCATTTTCTGAGTTGAAGAATCATGTCTTCTCTACACTAGTGCTCACATTACTAGACTTGCAACAACCATTTGAGATTAAGATAGATGCCTATGACTATGATATTGGTGTAGTTCTTACTCAGCAGGGTTATCCAATGGCATATCACAGTGAGACACTTTCAGAAACAATATAAAAATATCCCACCTATGACAAAGAGATGTATTCCATAATGAAATCCTGCCAACAATGGAAGAATTACATTATGAGGAAGGAAACAATCATCCACACAGGCCACTGACCTTTGCAGTTCATACAAACACAAATGAAGTTGCAGAACGATCACCATCAGAAATGGTCCACACACCTACAATAGTTTCATTTGAACATTAAGTATAAGAAGGACATCACCAATAATGTTTTAGACTACCTCAGTTGACCACTAGCCATGGCGCTGACCATTGTGATCAACTCTTGTGGGAACGAGACTTGAGGGTGGATCCAGAATTCGGCAACACATACTAGGCACTCCTGGAAGGAAAGTAAGTTCCAAATTTTCACCTCCAAGATACACTATTATATCACTTAGGACCCCTTTGTGTTCCTTCAAGCGAGTGTGACAAGATGATTTGGGAGGCACAATATAGTCGGGTCGTTGGATACTTCAGAGTAGAGAAAATAGCGGCAATGTTGCAGAAGTATTTTTATTGGCTGAACCTTCAAGAGGATGTTGGGAATTACATCAAATCCTGCACTTCCAGTGCCATTTCCAAGCCGAATCAAGAATAAAGGCCTAATACTCATTTGCCTACTCCTAGTTGACCTTGGGAATCCATCATCAATTATATGTCAGGCCTCCCTTCTACTAAGCATGGCAACGACTGTGTTTTCATGGTCATAAAAAGTTTCTCTAAGATGGCCATTCTAGCGGCCTGCAAGAATCTTATCACAATAGAAGCCACTTCTAAGCTCTTCTTTGAATGAGTATGGGTACATTTTGGGATCCAACATTTCCATTATCTCAAGTCAAGTCTTTGGTTGATGCTGGATACCAAGCTCATTAAGGCAATGACTTTCAGCCCCAAACTGATGGCAAAACAAAGGTTGTCAACGGGATGATCATACACATTTTGCGCATGTACAACTCGGATCATCAATTTACATGGAACGAATGCCTCCCCTATGTCCACCATAGCTACTACAAAGGTCTCCATAGCTCAACTGGTCACAACCCCTTTCAGGTGAGGTTAGCATTCCATTCATTATGTCCCATTGATCTTGCCATACCATTTGCATTTACTCAGGTAGCTTCGACCCATGTCTAGTCTAAAGATGCTAGGGTTAACATCATTATTGAGTGCATCTTCCAGTAGGTCCATGACATATTGGAAAAATCCAATGCTAAGTACAAGAAGTGACATGATCAAAATTGGGTGTCACACAAGTTCCAGGTGGTCGACAAAGTTTGGCTACATTTGTAGAAGGAGCGCCTTGCTGGACCCCACCATAAGCTTCGACCGCTTTGATATGGGTCGTACACCATCACCAAGGCTATATGGGACAATTATTTGAAGCTCTTGCATCAGATCCTGCACTTCCAGTGCCATTTCCAAGACGACCATCAAGAATCAAGGCCTATATACTCCTCTTCCTACTCCTAGTCGACCTTGGGAATCCATCTCCATAAATTACATGTCAGGCCTCCCTTATACTAAGCATGGCAATGATTGTGCTTCATGGTCATCAAAAGATTCTCTAAGATGGTCATTCTAGCAGTCTGCAAGAAGATTATCTCAAAAAAAGCCATTGCTAAGCTCTTATTTGAACGAGTATGGGTACATTTTGGGATCCCATTATCTCATATTGGAATAGTAGGTTCCTAAGGACATTTTGGTCAAGTCTCTGGTCAATGCTGGATACCAAGATCACTAAGGCCACGACTTTCCAACCCCAAACTGTTGAAAAAGTAGAGGTTGTCAATAGAATGATCATACACATTTTGTGCATGTACAACTCGAATCATTCACACAAATGGAACAAAAGTCCCCCCATGTTCATCACAACTACATTAAAGGTCTCCATAGCTCAACTGACCACAACCCCTTTCAAGTGAGGTTAGGATTCCAACCACTCTTTCCCATTGGTGTGGCCATAACATTTGCATCTACTCAGGAAGCTTCGGCCCATGTACCAGTATAAAGTTGACAGGGCTAACAGCTTCATTGAGTGCATCTTCCAGCAGGTCCATGACATACTGAATAAATCCAATGCTAAGTACAAGCAATGACATGATCAACATCGAGTGTCACACAATTTCCAGGTGGACCAAAAAAGTTTGGCTACATTTGCAGAGGGAGCGCCTCGTTGGTCCCCATCGTAAGCTTCAACCACTATTATATGGGTTGTACACCATCACTAAGGTTGTAAGGGATAGTTATTTAAAGTCATCATTCAACTGTTCCTTGGCTTGCACCAAGTGTTCAATGTGGACCACCTTCGATCATATTTTCGACCATTACTAGACACATCCAACATTGCAGACATCTCACACCAACAAAGTTAAACCCTGACTGCATGGAACAGCCCAAAAATCATTGAATCATGGACATACATATCAATAATACTCACCAATAGAAGATCTAACTATATCGGGTAGTCAAAGCTGGCTAACTCCTGCACCAAGGCAAGTGGCCCACCAGGGACCAAGTTCAACAGAATTTTCCCCATCTCATGGAGGCACTTAATGCAATAGGTATCATTGCTTCCTAATGGGGGAGGAATGATCCAGGTGGATATTGGTGGCCACCCACCTATTCCACTTGGACACCCACCATTTTTTCTTTCATTTTTCCAGTTTCCTTAATTGTAGCACAATTTACTATTTTTGGCGGTTTTTCGGGTCTTGAACTCTCAGAGCCATTTTGAGGACCTAAATGACATTTTTTTAGAAAAGGGGTAAACTTGGGTTTTTATTTGATGTTTTCAGCCAAAATTTGTATTCCTAGGATAGGTCTTTCTAACAAGGTATTGTGTGCATCAAAACGGAGATCGTATGCCAATGTTACGAACCTGAGAAGTTGATGTACTAATTTACCAAAACTGGTCCCATATTTTTGGTGCTTCATCTCTTAGGGTTAGGTTTTTTGATGTTTATGGTTTTACATTGCATCACAATAATAAGTAGGCCTTTGAGCCTCATTGTAACATAGTTCAGAGGCATGTCCCTGCCACATCTCTTCTCAGAGTTAAGATACCATTGCTCGAGCTAGTTTATTTCCATTATGTTTGTAAGCATATTTCAGTTCTTTTATATTAATGAAATGAAGTGTTATTTCTGTTGCATCTCTGTATTTCTGGTTATATCTATATGTTTTTGCATTCCGGTTTAAGTTCGGATCACCCTCCTATACCCATTGGGCCATTAGGGGAGGTCCCATTAGATTAGGATGAAGGATAAACCCTCCATTTAAGGTGAGGAAAGAAGATGACCATCAAAACCCCTCTTTCTTCTAGGTTACCCCATAATACATGCCAAATGCCCAAAATATAAACAAGCATAAGTGGCCAATTAAAAAATGAATAAAGTACCTTTTGATCAGAAGCCCACCTTCCAACATGTGCCCTTACCAAATGGGTGAGGAAACATATGAATGCTGTAGGTGGAAAAGATACGAAAAACGCATCATCATAAACTATTAGTGGTTGTTACAGGATATTGGCTGCAGATTGGAAGAGATGATGGGAGAAAAAAATATTCTATGGGGGAACCCACTTTTGGTGGGTAATAATGAGAAATAAAGCAAAAATGGGTGTATTTTTTCACTCAATCTACCACCACCAAAATGATAACATGTCCTTTTGATTTGGGAAAACATGTAATAAAATACATTTAAAATTCTTCCAAATGCTATCTTGGTATGGCTAATGGTTGTAGGTTTTAACACCCCACCCCACATTTACCTGCTTTTACAAGTTCTCCAAGGTAAAAATGAGGTGAGAGTTACTATGCATGACCCAACAACCAATTTTCAGTTATGGAAGTGGGGCCTACTATCTTTAAAATTTAATGCAACCTCTAAGAACACTTAATCACTCAGATGTCAGACAACATCCATTGATCATATTTTCCTGGAAAGGAGCCATCTTTTTACCTAACCTTACAACCAACAACATGCATACCAAACCTTCCATGTGGCTAGAAGGCTCCAACCACATGCACAAGCCATCCTTTGTGTGACTACAACTTAAAATACTTGGTTCTGTGCCTACAACCATAGATTTAGTGTCTGAATTTCAGGGCTAGCCTACAGGCCACTACCCAGAATTTCCAAGAACTTTCCAAAATCAAGTCTAAGATAATCACAAGTAAGCATAAGATATACTTAGGCTTAGATCTTTCCCAAACATGCTAAACACATGATAAAAGTTTAGACAAACATATGACAACATAGTAGCTACAAGTTATGAATGCATATCTAATCATTGTCTCATTAGTTTCACCAGAGAATCATCAAGAAGGCTCACTTTACTCTCAAGCTAGCTGCATCAAACACTTGTTAGCTCATACATTCATATAACCATTCAATAACTCATCAAATCATGAATGATATCCATAACAAGAGCACATCATTTAACCATGCCTATAACCAACATTTAACCAGACTGAAGCCATGACAAACTAGTCATAAAATAAGCATAATAACCAATACATTTTCTCACTAATCTCAATAAGAATAACACATAATAACATATGCATAAAGCCAACCAAGTCAGGGACTTCCATGTAACACCCGACCATAGATTGGGCTGAACCAAATCTCTCTTTCATCCAATAACCCATGCCATATTCCAAGCATGAATGTGGGATCTAATAGGATAAATCAAAACAAAACCAACCAAGGCATCTAGAGGCTAAGCCACCTCAACCCACCACCACAGTCATTTCACCTAAACTAGTCTAGAAATCACCAAACCAATACAAGCTTGGATGCCTCAGAATTTCTTCATCATACCCAGAGGAATTTTCCTGTCTCTACCCACTTGTCAATGGCTTTCCAGAGAAAACCATCTCCACCCCCAACCCTTGGCATTTTCTTGAGACCACTTCACCTAGATCCAAAATCTTCTAGAAATCCAAAGCTTAACCAAGAATGAATCCCGTCACACCATGGATATCCAAGAAATGGAAAGGTGAGGTTGTAGCCACTATCAATCCAAGTAAATCCCATGCCATTGATACGAAAGTGATAAAGTAAACCAAATGCATGCACCATGCATTCAAATCCTAGCAAGGAAATCACACTTGAAACATGTTACCTGCAAAATCTTCCTGTTGTAGATGCTCTTCCAAACTTCTCCTTGCACTCCCTTTCTTTCCTTTGCTTGCTTGTGTCCAAGTGCTCTTCCTCTATCCTCTTGGAGCTTGATTCCTTCCAAAACTAAAGTTTTCCAAAGATGAAACTGATCAAAACCTGAAAACTAATCAAAAGCCGAAAACTATTCAAACGCTGAAAACTGATCAAAATCGAAAACTGTTCAAAAGTTGAAAATGATTTCTCAGATGTTTTTTTATCATTCATGTATGGTGTCTCTTCCTTTTCCTTTCCTCTTTTCTTTCATTTTCATTTATTTTCTCTTTAATTTCCCTTGCATGCATATTATTGTCTCTTCATCTTATTTTTCTCCTATTTTACTTTATTTCTCAAATTAATAGCTATTTATTACCCTTTACCTTTTTCCAATGGCAATGCTAATTTCCATAGCCATTAATTAACCACAAGTTATACTGTTGGGACCGTATAATACTAGTGATTACCCCATTACTATTGTAGTTATACCCCTTATTTATATTGTTGTGCCCCTATTACCCCCATGTTGTTATTTCTGTGCCCCATAGAATCCCTCTATTGTTATTTTTGTGGCTTTATATTATTAATGTTGGGTCGGCTGGATTATAATGTGACTCCTTAGACTCCTATATATAGAAAGGAGGTTTTGTCATTTGAATCATCCAAGAATTGTTCATTTATGTAATGTAAAGGAGGTTTCCCCCTCGAAGAGGCTGAATTCTAAGGCGTTGATCTATCTTTTCTACCTTTTCTTGAGCTGGTTTCATAACATTTGGTATCAGAGCTTTGGATTCTAGGGTTTCGCTGCTCCAAACAGGTCATCATGGAATTTTCACTATAACTTTTTTTCTATGACGTTTCAAAAGTCATAAAAAAAACCCATTTGAGAAGAAATCACGCTGAACCTTGGGTCCAAATTTCAAAGCTTTTCACGCGATATTTACGGAGATATGATCTCAGGAATTTGGTCTTTTTGTAGACTCCTGAATTACATTCAAAACAGGTGACCTGGGGAAAATCGTCATAACTTTCTCTCTAGGGATCGGATTGAAATTTCATAAGAATTTACTGAAAGAGGACGGACTATAGTTTCTTGTGTGCATGTTTTAGATCCAAAGGTTGAAACAGTGACTCGTGGCACGTCGTACAAGTTCGCTTTACTAAACTAGTCTAGAAGTAGGTCACTGTGGGAGATTTCACATAAATCTTCGTTGGAGAATCCAATTTGGGTCAGACTTGTGGCATTGGAAAGAGGATGTAGAATGATACTACAGATCACAATTTCCAAACTGGATGATCTGAAATTACATAGATACATCAGATTCAATATCAGGCTTCTACAAAGTGAAAAAAGGTGTGTAGTTTTTTTTTTTTTAAATTTTTGCGTAAGCTTGGTTTAACGGAATTCAAAGGGCATAGTAAAGCATTATTATCAGTAACTGATGCCCCAAGGAAAGAAAATGCAAACACCTAGTAAGGAACCTGAAAGCTCTAGCATGACTCATGAAGAAGAGGAAGAAATGCTACATGATATATCAAAATTACAAGAACAAGTGCAATAAATGTCACGCTCACAAAAGCTAAGATAAATGGCGTGGAATCTAAGATAAAGGGCATGGAAGCTAAGATGGATGATTCAAAGACAGATTTGAAGAGAGACATGGCAGATTTGAAGACAGACATGCAGATTTGAAGACAGATTTGACAAATTTTCTACAAGAAATACTTACAATGGTGAAAAGGTTGTAAAGGAAACTCATGATGTGAACAAAATTAATGCTAATCATGATTCCATAGACTCTAATGTTGGATCGAAGACCCACCATATTCCAAAAATCAATATGAGGAAGTTTGATGGCAAGGATCCCGCCACATGGATATTACAGATGGAGCAGTTCTTCGATCTCAATAATGTGAAAAACACATAAAAGGTACGTATGAAAACTGTATATTTGGAACCAAATCAGTTTGTATGGTATCAATGGCTTTGCTCTCGTAGAAAATTTATCACTTGGGCAATTTTTACGGAAGAATTGATAACACATTATGAAGATACAAAAATCAACACTTTTTTTAGCCAATTGATAAGTCTCAAACAAAAGGGTTCAGTAATGGAGCACATTGAGGAGTTCCAAAAATTTAACATAAGGGTAAAAGATATTCCAGAGGAGCATAGGATTGATGTGTTCATAGGGTCTTTAAAGGATAATATCCAACATGATGTTCGCCTTTGGGAACCTGATTCATTAGAGAAGGCATTCAGGTTAGCAAGAAAAATGGAAAGCAAAATTATGGCAACCAGGAAGCATACCACTCACAACTATAAAGACAGAAGTGTTGTTGCCCCTAGTCTTCCACAACATATAAGGTTGACACCACAACAATTGGAAGGAAAAAGAGCAAAAGGGCTTTGTTACAGTTGTGATAGCAAATACACTAAAGGTCATAAGTGTGCTGAGAAGAAATTATTCTACATAGATTATGAAGAGGAAGAAGAAAAGGAGCAAGAAAGGTCAAAAGAAGAAGATATACTCCAGGAACAAAGCATAGATGAATAACAAATAAATCCGACCATATCTTGTAATGCATTGGTAGGAATTACCACTCCTCAAACCATCAAGATAGAAGGACAAATCAAGAAGAAAAAGGTAATAGTGTTGATTGATTCAGGAAGCACCCACAATTTTATTCATTGTAGGGTAGCAAAAGAATTGAATTGCTTCCTATATCCAGCACCAGAGTGTCAAGTGATGATTGCAAATGGAGGAACAATAAATTGCTCTGGAAGGTGCCATAATATCAAGCTATCCATGGGAGAATATGTATTGACTAGCCCAATGCTTTCCATTCCAATGGGAGGTGCTGATGTTGTACTAGGAGTCCAATGGCTACAATCCTTGGGTACAATAGCTTTTAATTTTCAAGAACTTTTCATCAAATTTTCTTTGGAAGGAAAGGAAGTTGAATTAAGGGGTATTGCAGGGAAACCAAGAAAGATAATCAGCTCTAATGGAATGACAAAGCTTCTAAAAAAGGAGAAAGAGGTGTAATTGCACAATTATCTTCGCTAGATGTTTCCACATTGGAATCATCTATTTCTCCAGATCTCCAAAAAGTCCTGGACAATCATTCCAAGGTATTTGAGACTCCCAAAGGTCTCCCACCTATGCGTGATCATGATCATGCTATTCATCTGATTCCAGGAAGTGTTCCTCCAAACATCAGGCCGTACATATATCCCTATGTCCAAAAAAGTGAAATTGAACGTATGGTGGCAGAAATGTTAGAGGCTGGTATAATTCAACCAAGTCAAAGTTCTTTCTTTGCTCCAGTAGTATTGGTGCACAAGAAGGATGGATCATGGCACATGTTTCCGGATTATAGGGAGCTCAACAAGCTCACTATTAAAGATAAGTTCCCCATTCCTGTCATTGATGAATTGCATGGATCAATTTACTTCACCAAGTTGGATCTTTGTTCGGGATATCATCAAATCAGAATGAAGATTGAAGACATTCCGAAAATGACATTTAGAACTCATGAGGGTCATTATGAACTTTTGGTCATGCCTTTTGGCCTTACCAATGCACCTTCAACATTTCAAGGTTTGATGAATTCAATTTTCAAACCATTCCTTAAAAAATTTGTGTTAGTATTTTTTGATGATATACTAATCTACAGCAAGTCTTGGAAGGATCATGTTGAACATGTTGACAAGGTGCTACAACTATTGGAGGAGAAACAATTATATGCAAAAAGATCCAAATGTTTCTTTGGAGTCCAGGAGGTGGAATATTTGGGTCATATTGTATCTCATGAAGGAGTTAAGGTAGACCCTAGCAAAATTAAAGCCATTAAGGAATGGAAAATCCCCACATCCATAAAGCATCTGCGAGGATTTCTTGGGTTGACAGGGTATTATCGCAAATTTATTAAGAATTATGGGAGAATAGCAGCACCTCTAACAACATTATTGAAGAAAGATGCATTTTCATGGACTCTGGAAGCAACAAAGGACTTTGAACATCTTAAAGAGGCAATGTGCCAAGCACCGGTCTTAGCTACACCGGACTTCACAAAAACCTTTATTGTGGAATGTGATGCTTCAGGAAATGGAATTGGTGCTGTTCTAATGCAAGATGAAAGACCCATTGCTTTTGAAAGTTGTCCAATCAAGGGAAAGTTTTTAAGCAAAGCTATTTATGAGAAGAAAATGTTGGCAATACTCCATGCACTTAAGAAATGGCGACCCTACCTAATGGGAAGACACTTCAAGGTAAAAACGGATCATGATAGCCTTAAGTACTTTTTAGAACAAAGATTATCCTCTAAAGAGCAACATAAGTGGGTCACAAAGATGTTGGGTTATGACTTTGAAATTATCTACAAAAAAGGGAAGCAAAATGTGGTGGCAGATGCACTCTCAAGAAAGGATGAGGATGTGGAAGCATTGTTGTGCGCCATTTCTATTATCCAACCAGATTGGATAAACGAAGCAAGGGAGGAATGGAAAAATGATGAAGAAGTGTGGGCACTTATTCGAAAGCTACAACAAGATTCCAGTGCGTCTGATATATTTAGCTGGCAAAATGATTCGTTATGGTACAAAGATCGCTTATACCTTTGTAAGAATTCCCAGCTAAAACGAAAGATTCTTATGGAATTGCACACTTCTCCCTTAGGAGGGCACTCAGGATTTTTAAAAACTTACCATAGGGTTAAGAAGGAATTTCTTTGGGATGGCCTTAAATCAGACATTCAAAAGTTTGTGGCGGAATGTTTGGTTTTCCAACAAAATAAAGTTGAAACAATTAAGACACCGGGTCTATTACAACCTTTATCCATTCCAAGCCAACGTTGGGAGGAGGTTTCAATGGATTTTATCACAGGTTTACCCAAGTCTGAGGGAAAGAGTGTAATCATGGTGGTAGTTGACAGACTTACCAAGTATGCACACTTTTGTGCATTATCACATCCATTTAAAGCCAGTACAGTTTCTACTGCATTTATGGAAACAATTCAAAAGCTACATGGAAACCCAAAGATTATTGTAAGTGATAGAGATCCCATTTTCACGGGAAATTTTTGGACAGAATTATTTTGTTGTCTTGGTACTCAGTTAGCACAAAGCTCATCTTATCATCCTCAATCTGATGGACAAACTGAGATAGTAAACAAATGTTTGGAAGGATATCTTCGTTGCTTTGTATCTGATAAACATACATAATGTGTCAAATGGTTGCCTCTGGCTGAATGGTGGTATAACACTTCCTTCCATACAGCAACAAAAATGACCCCATTTATGGCACTTTATGGGTATCAACCACCATCCATCACATCATATTTAAGAGAAAATTCTAAGGTTCAGGCAGTGGAACATCACATTGAACATCAACAACAAGTCCTCCAACTCTTAAAGGATAACCTCGTGTTGGCACAAAATAGAATGAAACAACAGGAAGATCAACATCGCAGTGAAAGAAGTTTTGATGTAGGTGATTGGGTATTCCTACGGCTACAACCATATAAGCAAATGTCCCTAAAGCAAGCTAAGAAGGATAATAAATTATCACCAAAGTATTATGGTCCGTACAAGGTGTTGCAAAAGATTGGTACTATGGCATACAAATTGGAGCTTCCTGCAGCTTCTCGATTGCACCCAGTTTTCCATGTTTCATGTTTAAAGAAGGTTATAGGCGACGAGCTCCCAGTTCAAACAATATTGCCAGAACTTGACGAGGAAGGAAAAATTATATTGGAATCGGAAGCAGTCACAGAAACAAGAACTCGACAGCTACGAAATCGATCAATTTCAGAGTATCTTATCAAGTGGAAGAACTTATCCGCTGAAGATTCCACATGGGAGGATGAGAATTTTATGTAGAAGTATCCAGAACTACTCAAGCGTTGAGGACAACACTTTTTTTAAGGAGAGGGGCATGTTGGGACCCTATAATACTAGTGATTACCCCATTACTATTGTAGTTATACCCCTTATTTATATTGTTGTGCCCCTATTACCCCCATGTTGTTATTTTTGTGCCCCATAGAATCCCTCTATTGTTATTTTTGTGGCTTTATATTATTATTGTTAGGTCGGCTGGATTATATTGTGACTCCTTAGACTCCTATATATAGAAAAGAGGTTTTTTCATTTGAATCATCCAAGAATTGTTCATTTATGTAATGTAAAGGAGGTTGCCCCCTCGAAGAGGCTGAATTCTAAGGCGTTGATCTATCTTTTCTATCTTTTCTTGAGCTGGTTTCATAACATATACCCACTAATTTTTTTCCCTCCATTCATCTTGGAATACGTGTCCCATGAGCTTGATCTTATTTTACCTTTATAATATCCTTGACATTTACACGAAAAATCAACTCGAGGCTATTATATAGGTGCCCTCAGGGTTGATTATCTCTCCTTTGTTATATTAGCATACTATACATTCAACCACAAACTTTTGCACATCTTCTTTAATACGTTCCCAAAAAAAAATTGTTAATCCATAAACTATCGTGGACATTCCTTTGGATAGTTCATCACAATACATATAATAAAATAATCTAAAATCTATTCTATGAAGGGTAAATTCCTTTATATTCCAGCTCTATTATTATTGATTTTAATATTTACGCATTCAATATATAAAATGTGGAAAACCTAGAACATGCAAAAACAATCACTCACAAACAACGATAGCACCAATATATGACATGTGAAGCCCTTTCAAGAGAAAACCCAACTATAAGGTGAAACTAATCTACTATTTTTTTCTTCTCAAAATGAAATGATGCAAGTACAAAGGAGAAGAAACTCTCATTTGAATTGCCTAATATTGTGGCTCATGGCGTTGAAGCCTCGAAATTTGCTGGATGACCTTAAAGAAACTCCTTTTCCGTTTGGAATGGTGGTTCCGACTGGTTTAACTAGATCTAGTTACCTTCGCTCAATCTCCAAATGGCTTAAAATATGAATTTCATCCACCAATGGAGAAGAGACATCAAATTAGCCCTCTTGTTGATCAGGCAAAAAAGTGATCGTTAAGATGATCTGGGGCTCAGCCAAGACACAACTAAACTTTGCCTCTTTATGAAGAGGACTTTTAAGAATGTAAAATTAAATCTATATGCAAAAATATTCTAAAATGCAAGCACAAGGAACTAAATCCAAATCCTATCTCAATTAGGCAAATATAAATCTAACCGAACCGAGAGAAATATATTTAAATGATTGGGATTTAAATATGTCTGGATTATAATGAATATCAAGTTGACGAAGTAGTTCAATTAACTGGCATTATGAATACCAAGTCACATTCTATTAAGGGACCTCTTCACTAAAATAATCAACCAAAAAAATTTAGGAAGCAGTTCACAAAATTATATTGATTGTTAAATAAAAAATTCGAATAATTAAACAATAATATGAGGAAATAGTTCACAACATATCACTATTTGTTAAATCAGAAGATAGAGTTCTGAGTAAATAGTTACTCAGAAATCAGAAATCAACCCATAAGAGCAGAGATAATAACATATAATTGAGACACATTACTCATATTGACAATACTGCATAAATATGAATAAAATGACACTTTCCTGCAATCATAAAATGAAGCTAGTATTTAAAACAATAGTATTATAAATACCAATTTATTAAATAAGTTTATGTGCTCTGGTCTTCAACAATACTCTACAATATTTAAACTTTTGTTGTTACAACAAGAGTTGTAGTAGTGCAATCTATGCCCATCATATATAATTCAAAATGCAAAAGAAAAATCCTCAATAATCTCCAGATCTGAGTTTTTCTCTCCTCTCACCTACAACTCTAAATCCTTATTATAGTAGTGCTTTTAGAATTCCAGAATTGTAAATAAGAGAAGCCTCTAATACATTCTACAATCTACTATTTATAATATTTACAAAGGAATTCTTAACAAGAAAGTTTGTTGAAAAATAAATTTGCTCCATCAATTTTCATAGGCTCAAAATTTCATTCTTCTATTTCTGGAGCATTCTCATTGATTGAGATATTTTTCTTCTAATCACTTCAACTATTTTCTTGCAATAAACAAATAAAAACTAAATTAAAATGGAAAAATAAAATCAAAATACCAAATCTGGAATTAAAAAAAATCCAATCAAAACTTAATTACATAATTAAAATAAAATAAATTTGAGTTTTATATTGATGCTCGTGAAGATTTAATTGGTCGAT
This sequence comes from Pinus tabuliformis, assembly GCA_031772625.1. Taxonomy (NCBI): domain Eukaryota; kingdom Viridiplantae; phylum Streptophyta; class Pinopsida; order Pinales; family Pinaceae; genus Pinus; species Pinus tabuliformis. The sequence continues at coordinate 250,194,155 of CM062815.1, forward strand.
TAGAACATAGGTGAATGGATCTGCACTCAGAAGAACTTGTGGGTAAATGAAAATGCAGAAAATTAAACTCAGGAATTAGTTTTGTTAAAAAAATTGGAGCTTGATATTATGCTGGATTTTAGACCCAATAAATGATCAGATATGGGAATGAAACTACTTCCGAAATCTCCTCCATAATTTAATCTTTCTAATGAGCCATCGTGGGCCAAGTTAAACTCCATTTATGAGCTTCCAAAGTTGGTGTATTAAGATTGCGAGAACTCTAGAATTTATGTTGCCTTGGCTAACAATCAGAATTTTAAATTCAATTCTAATCCCAAATTAGATCATAGTTATTATTTAATTAATGCTAATTAATTGTGATTAAAAATTAAATTAATTATTTACATAAATTAATTAATATGGAAATGATTTAATATAAACTATTAAAATATAATAATATTATAATTCAAATTATATTAAAATTATAATAAATATTATAATATTAATATAAGATTTAAAATAGAAACCATTGGAATCAATCCATATTAATAAAACAAGTTAACATGAAACAAGTCACGTGAGGGAGTAGTGGAGTTATAAGGTGTGAGAGTTAATGGAGTTTTAGCGTGGAAGGTGGGAGGAGTGGGATGGTGAGCTTAATGGAGTTTGAGGTGGAGGGATAAGCAGGTGAGGTGAGCATGAGGTCATGGTGTCGGGAGGCATATGGAGCTGAGACAAATCAAACCTTGTGTTAAACAAACTTAACTCCTTATATAAACCAAATCACATCGCAAGTTTTTTTTTTCAAATGAGGAGCTTATGAAATTTGTTTTTTGCGATATGTGATATGCGATATATCGTAATCGCAATATCACATTTCAAATTTTATTTCAACGATTTTAAATTTCAGGATTTTGGAAGGGAGGATTTGATCAGAAGTGGGGCTAGTGAATTAACGATTCTACAAATTGGACTTCAACCATTTTGCAATTTTGGGGTTTGAGTTTGGAAATTTGTTTTAAAATAACAAATTGGAGTAAATTACCAAGATCTTGAAATGTGTTTTCATCCATTGTACAATTTAGCTAGGTCGTTTTGTAGGACTGTTAGTGAAAAATGAAAGAATTGGTAAAAATTAACCGAGAGTTAATATTCACAATGAATGTCTATTTTAATTGAAAAAATTGAAATATCATACATTTATTAACATTTTTTAATCCAAGAGAGAAAATTATCAAACTTCAAAAGAGTGCTATTTACAATCTGGTTGACCAAATGAGTTGAAACAAGTATTGATGGAAAGCTTATGAAAATTCAGATTCAATGAAACAATCAAAATAGAAATCCGACTAAAATAAAAAAAATGACAAAATTGTAAGACAATTAATTAATATGAAAATAATAAAAGATGTTTTAGCAAATAATTATTGGAAAGAGTTCCCATTATTTAAATAAGGGGGGGTGTTGGGTTTTACCTACAACAATGGAGACACACTGGGAAGAACCAGTTATCTTTGGTTAAAGATAATAAACTTTAATTTACCCAAAGGTTAAAAGTAATGAAAATCACGAAATCGTCTAACAACAAAGAATTTTCATAGGTCCCACATAAATAGATTAAGCAATATGAGTTTCTAAAGATAAGTATTTAAAACAGAGTCAAATAAAATTCATGAATTCAAATTTAGGAATATTTGTTTTAACACTACCTCATATAATAATAGAAAAAGGTAGAGATAGTAGTATTTTATCAAGCATATATCCATTTTATGATTGTCTCTGACATCGCTCTGCTGCCAGCAAGCTTGAACAGTACTCCGAAGTGTAGTCTTGCTGCTAGCGAGCGTCCATAACCCCGACGAGTTTACTTGTATTTCTCAGGATTCCTCTTTCAATCACTCTTTTGATAAGCACATTTGCAAGCTTTTAGTTTATGATTTTTTTGAGTGAAAGAGGTGGGATGGTAATAGAGATTTATGTTTAATGGATATAATACTTTCATAATTTTCAATCCAAATTCTTTCCCTAGAACTATCAATCATAGGATTTTATGTGGAGCGGTGTGACAGATTCATTATATTAAACTCAAATCAGTTCTTTCCTTGAAAAAGTAAACTCAATCAATTATTAAGGATGTGTGTTTCTCCATGAAAAATATTTAAAGCAAGATGATCATATAATTCCATGAGGATATGCCTTTAATGATAAATAAAACTCACTTAAATAGATAGAGTTAAGAGATTTTACATGAATGTTAATCATTGTCGGGTGAGGAAAAAAGGCCTTTAACATAAATCATGGCAGAGTCATCAAAATCAAAACAAAACTGAAATAAAAAAGAATTCATAAACTAAAGTAAGAAAAGAAATCAACAAACAAAAATAAAATTAAAGAAAACAAAAATTGAAATTAAAATCCAAATTTAAATGATAAACTCTAACAAGACTACTTATACAAATGTCTCAATCAAAAGATAAAATAAAATAAACATATTTACGTTCCTCCCAATGCTGAGATTTATTTACTTTTTTATTTTGCAGAGCTATAAAAAAAATGAAGCTCTCAAAATGTAGCGGGTGAATAACAATGATGATAGATAATATGCTAAATGAAAAGTCTCTCTCTCCTACAACTTTTCTTGTTTTGAAGCAAAACCTGCAAAAAACATTTTAACCATTTTCTAATAAAAGTAATGCTTAAATGAATAGTTAAAGGTTAAGAAAGCCCCCAGTTTAGCTGATCTGGTGAGCATCATTGCTGCTTCTTTCAAGAATCTCAAAGCAAACTGAACAAAAGAGAATGAACTTCAACATTGATCTGGTAGGGGTGTGAAATGTTCATGAATACCTATAAAACAGAGTTCAAGGTCAACAAAAACTAAAAAACAAAATTGAAACAAAAGTAAATTAATGAAAATAAATGAAAGTGGGTACGTGAAACTTACCATTGGATAATTTCATTTAATATTACGTGAAATGTATCATTTTATTGAATACTAGCTAACTTATTCCTTTAATTATAACTAAAGCATGAATAATTTGAACTAACTGTAATCTTATAATCCCAAAATCATCATTTATTAAATCTATACTAAAGCGAGCAGTAAACTAATTAAACAATGTTTCGTGTTCAAGGAATTAGAAATAAATCAAATCCATCAGAAATGAGAATGAAAGAATGTTTCTTAATGAATCACAACAATGACTGTTCTCATAATATTATAAGTTTCATATCCACTCCATGATTTACATAAGTTGTTCAGTATTAAGACCAAATTGAAGATAATGAAATGTAGTTGCATAAATGGGGATGTCTTGAATTTCATATATTAAATATAGTGATATATCTAAACCTCAAATATAAGAGAAATCAAAATTATTTAACCATGTTCCAAATTTCTTGTGAATTTATGAATTACCACAATGGCTGCCCAAGAGTGCCTTAAATTCTTTTATACAGGACAACGCCTCATTGAATGTTTTGCATTGCAAGTTTCTCTCCCATGCATAATTTTGAAACTACAAGATTCACCTTGACCAATATGCGATTGAATGTTATCTAATGGTTAAAAGTCATTGGCAGATAGGCATATACCGGATTTTATTGCATCGGAGGATGTCAAGACAATATGTGATTTGAGATTCACGATGCAATATAAGTGTTGCAATGGCAAGGTTGCAATATGAGCATATGCAATGGGAAATTACGATAGGGCTATTACTATATCAGAGAATAGTCATATCGACAATCCGAATTGTTAACGAAAGGAAATGTTGATATGATTCTTGTGATAATAGGATCACAATAACTGTAGTGTCTCACTGGTGGGACCGACTTTGAATTTTATAAGATATCGACAATTAGAAGATTTTGAATACGAGATTTAATATCGTTGATATGTTGATATGTGATATAGAATAGACTCAATCATTTAATTATATGGATTTAATCTCATATTGGATCCAGGATATCAGAAGTTTAAACATGTGCATTAATCGAAATTGCAATTTATGAGCAGACGCGAAATATTTTAAAATTGAATTTAACTATCGTATCAGGTTTGGGATTGTGTGGACATCGCAATATTGGCAACATCATTTTATCAGAGAATGAGCAAAAAGGTATGTCGAAGGTCTGTCAATGGAAGTTTCTTATCGGGAAATGTTAAGAGCTGCTTCCGATCAAATGTTTGCGATACATAGGTTTTGTGATATGGATCATGTGATATCGGGTGGAAAGGTTCATCAGAGATCAGAGGGGATGGGAAGATCAAAGAATCGAAGATATTTGGAATATGCACATTTGAGATCCTCAGATATGTGAAATGAAATATGAGACGTGGTATTTTGTGGGTTCGACAACTTCTTGAGGTATTCAAATAAAAAAGAAAATGACTAATTTAAATTCTCTTTTAAATAAATAACCCTTTAATAATTTAATTAACTGTCAAAATAGTTAATTGGAAAGTAATTTTATCAGAACTTTCTTATGAAGAGAGTTATGAAATATAATGATCCGACATGACTTTTCCAAGAATTTATTAAGACTTATCAGGATTTCAATTAATAGAAGCAAAATTAGATAATCCTCAAATTTAGACGAAGTCATAAATACTTCCCTGAACATGAAACAAATTTAGAAAATGTCCGGCTGCTTGCTTATCTTAAGTCTCCACAATCAAGTCAATGAAGACCTGGAAAAAGAAATAAAACAAAAAAATAAGAAATAACCTTTGAAAAAATAAAACTAATAATAGATGACAATGAACCTATAAACACATCCCCGGGAGAATTTTGATTGTGATTTTACCTCATCAATCTTCAAGTTCTCCCAAATTTTCTCAAAATTTGTATAAGTTCAAAATCACCTACTTGTTTAATCTAAAAATGCTAAATAATGAACTTTCAAATTGCATCCACCTCAAATTTATATCGGAAGACAAGAGTGGTGAAAACAATCTCTTTTTTAGAAATACTTATGAATAAAAAAATTGTCAAGTTGTAGCAAATTCTTGGGTGAATTTTTACAAAACAAGATAATCAAGTGCTTTCACAAATATGCATGATCTAAGAGCTTAAATTTTCTTAAACCACTTTCTAAAAATGAAAGGGTATGCCTAGAAGAAGTTATATTCATTACTTGCTTATTGAAAATTTGAAATAATGAAATAAATGCAGATAAGAAAAGAAATATAATCTAAGTTAATCTATTCCTATTTCTAACTTATTGAAGGAAACATGACTAGGTATAATCATACTTCCAATGTAACCATGTAAACATTTTAATTCCTGCATGTATGTACAAATTAATCATTAGAAAAATAAAAATATAATTAAACTAAGAAAAATAAATCTGAATAAGGAACATGCAGTTATTGCTAATATATTATTTAAAATTACCTTCTCTTGAAATTCCCTTTCCAACTGAATTTCAATTGGATCATATAATTCTAGATGAATTTTGATTAATGATTGGAAGGGATTGAAAAGAGAAGATCACATGGCAGATCATGGAAATGATCTTTTAGATTCAATGGCTTGCATAATTTTGTTAGTGTTATGTGCAAATTCTAAACTATTAAGAATCTTCCGCGAAGGAAAAAAATTCCAAATATTTTTCATATGGGTCAATGAAAAATGAATGAAAATCTATTAGACACAATGGAAGATTATTAATTGAATTAGATTGCTGGTCATATTGTGAAAATGCACTTGTTGACACTACTTTTGATAAGATAGAAGCAGTTGATAAGAAATGAACATCAATTGAAATTGGAAGATTAATAGTTCTTCATGTTCATGATTATGATACGAATGTTGATTTTTTAATTGAGGCAATGAATTAATGGAGTGTTCAATATCGAGATGCTCAATATGCCAACACAAAGTATTTAAAAATTGAAAACTAAAAACATAAAAGAAATCCGAAGTTAAACAAAATTAGTGATGGAAAAATAACAAAATCAAATCATAGTTTACACTGGTGTTACAACACAATTGGGAATGATTTAAAACAATTTCCTTTTCACAAGAATTGGCTAGAATAATGGAATTTGAATGATTGTTAATACCAACTTGTGAATTAGTAAGATAACTATGACTATAAATAGGAATAAGAGCTTGACCGTCATATAAATCATAGATTGGAATGGTTTCTCAAATGCTGAAATCATGAGTATGATTAATTGTCTGAAAATGAGAATTATTTGAAACAATTTCTCAATTAGAGTGTTCTTCATTTTCACATGTGATTTGACTTTGATTATGAGGATTCAATTGTGAAAAAGACAAATCAATATCCTCAATGTCAAAGTTACTATCACGAATGATCTCAAGACATTCACTAGAATTCCCTTCGATCTCATCCAATGTATCAAAACAAGAAGGAATATAAAGCACATGTTCATTAATGCGAGAAGAATGATCAATAATTATTTCTCTATATTGATAAAAACTAATTGGAAATTCATTCAGATCAACCTCTCTGTTTTCTAACATATCATTAATGTTAAGAGGGGATAAATTGCTATTAGCAAATGTTGGAAATAATACTGAGAGGGGGGGTGAATCAGTATTATCAAATCAATATAACTTTTTCATTTCCGTATTAAGATTCATATACGCTACTTCAGTTAAGGCAAACCACATATATACACAACTGTGTGTAATGCAACAAGCGTATATCCAGTAAAATTATGATTCAGTTAGTTGATCCTTAATGAGTGCATTAGAACATTATTAACCATATGAACAATAAACAGGAGTAGTAAAATAGAATAGATCATCACACACAAAAATCACACATGAACACCATGATGTAAGGTGGAAACCCAATGTGGGTGAAAACCACTTGCTGCAAGTCGTCTCAATCTTCGTTTTAATAAGAAACTTCTTTTACAATGGTTCTGTACTGGTGCAGTCTTATACTAGTACGTAGGCTTCTACCTGCAGAAGGCTACAACCTTCTCTCATTCTCCAGACTCTCCTAGAAGGGAGCTACAACCCCCTTAGCTCTTGTACTAGCTGATGTACTAGTACGCAGGCTGCTACCTGCAGAAGGCTTCAACCTTCTCTTTCTTCCAGGGACCACGTTTCATAAATTTTCAGACTGGATCCATGAACATCAAACAAACATCAAGTATATGTGCATCAACCAATCTCCTTTCCTCAAACAACTACTGAATCAACCAATAACTTCTCAGAATGCTGAAACCAGAAAACAATACCAGTAACCAGACACCAATGCTGAACCTAAAACATTGCAGTAATACACAGAAGCAGCTAAAACATATTTCAAGAGACGTACACTACTTCACTATGTATAAACCTGCTTACATACGCAGCTGTATCAAAGTTAACCAGTGTATACGCTTTCTTCTCTTGTTGAACCTGCGTGCATACGTTCCTTTGTCAAGCCAAACCTGCGTATAGATATATAAAAAACAATTCACCCAATATTGAAACACTGAAACCCTGTCAACAACACAGTCACCAGAACACAGAACTTTGCAATAACAATCAGACCTAACTGCAACTTCAAATATCATGCTTCATAATGTATATGCTACTACGATGAACCAAACCGGCGTACATATGTGCTTTTACTAAAGCTAACCCGCGTACACATCTATAGATATTAACTCAGAACTTTGTAGATGTTCCAGACATCAGTCATACCCAGATCATAACGTTTACAGAACATTACATGCGTCAGTATACAGATCTAGACTAAACAAGATCAAACCGTATAGAGATGATTCATTCCAAGCCATTAGATCCCGATCTATCCTTAGATCTTGTTCTCCATCAACCGTTGAGATTCCTCCTTAGCTTAGATCAAACAATGCATCATGAACCCATAACCTGCATACTGGATCTCATACTTCATCAGATATTCAAGACTTTCTCCATGCATTTGCCTAATGATCTTCTTCTCCTTTTATAGTCTTAGGCCTTACTCAATACCATGGTCCAAAACCATTGAGAACCAATACTAGGGACCCAATACCTGGGTTCAACACTTCGGACGCAATACCAAGGACCAAAACCATAGGTCTAAATACCACAGACCCAAAAATAAGCTTTCCCACATGTACGCGCTTTTCCGTGCATGAAAGTGCGTGCATACGCATACGCAACTTTTGATCAACAATCCCGTGTGTATACGCTCCTTTGTATATATGAACCTGCGTGTATAACCTACGTGTATACCCTACTTGGTATATAGCGAACCTGCGTATATACGTGACTTGGTACATAGTGAACCTACGTATAACCTTCATATGTACGCGACTTGGTATATAGTGAACCTGCGTATATACTCTTCTTTCTTCATTCTTTGTAGTCTGATCATCAACTCTTTGCTACTGACCTGCTGTACTATGATTTTTCATCTGTGTGAGTTGCCATCAAGGACAACACTTGTATTATAATGCCAACAGTCTCCCCCTTTGGACTTGATGGCAAAGTTAAGTTGTCATACTGAGAACTGTCATCTGATTCCTTTGAGCTGTCTTGCATCCCATGTATTCTATCACGTCTGATATCTCTTCTGTAGATTCATCTAGATATATATAAGTGAGTTGTTCTTCTACGAGTGGGTTTCCATCAAGTACAACACATGCATCATAATGCCAACAATCTCCCCCTTTGGACTTGATGGTAACAACACCAAATCACTCTCCCCCTTTGACATCAAGGGCAAAGGGTGGACCAAGATATTCTCTTTCCTTGATAAACATTCTGCTGTCCATACTCCCCCTGAGTACCTGCTGAAATATCTGAATGAGCTCCCCCTTTGTATATACCAAGGTGTACCAATCTGACCATGCTCCCTCTGAGTACATGTTGAAGTCTCTGCTCTGCTGAAGTGTGCCGTTCATGCTCCCCCTGACTGTAAGCAAGGTCTGCAAAAAGATGTTCTACAAGAAGAACATGACTCTATCATAAATGACCTTCCTATCACCAAGGACTCATACATACATCCATCTCCCAACCCAGTGGGGATATACCAATATTGACTCATCCACCCAACCAAGTGGGGATATGCCAGATACCAAATGTTTATACATGACTGAACTATTACATCATCCTTCCCATGCATAGAGGGGGTATAAATTACATCATATGACCAAAAGGGATTCATCAAATGACTACAATAGATAGAGATAAACTATTACATCATGAATCTTGATATGACCTTTATATGACATTTATAACAGAGACCAAACATCTAAATAAGATCATGATAGTCATCAACAACTATCATACACAATGTATGATCTGCTCCATAATCATCTGATAACAACATCTAGACCAGCAACAAGGTATGTCTGCATCAACTCATCATTTTGAACAGAGTTCTGCATATGACATATAGAATCATTCACATTATATAATATGTGAAAACACCATAGCCATCTCATCAACATCAAGATCTGCATGATCCAAGTATCATCACATGGGAACATTTGCATCAATCAACATATGTAAGTATCAACCTATCATCATATAGGTAAGAACTTATCATCATCATGTATCCAACAATGCAACTTTGAGTAAACATTCATGTATCCAACACTATGTATCTTGAGCTCAAGATCATTTGTCAAGACTTCTTGATATCATCAACAGCAACAATCCTCATCCACATGAGCGACAAGAACTATAGGAATCCATAATGCCAACAATGTATTATCAAAAGCATATGCTCCCCCTGAACTTGTGCCATCTTGCTTACTGTCATATCTGATCATGCATATATCAGCAAGAAGTATCATCATCCACAAGTTAAGATCAAATCATTCCTAAACATCTTACAAGAATCAAGCCATTTCCACGCAACATCAACATATTGTAACCATTATGAAATAGAGAAAATAATGGACTGAATCATATCAAACCCCTTTTCCTAAGCTTGTCCAACTGCTTTTCCTCAAACTAACATATACATGACTGTGCAGTAACCAACTTGCATATATACGTGACTTCCCTTTATGAAACTTGCGTATGAGATTTAGGACACTGAAGTTTCACACTTTCTGGTCCCTCTGAGTCTGTTATGTCTGTATATTGTGCTGTGCCACATCTTTCTGAATGTACTTCCTTCTTCTTCCATATCTTCAAGTGTGATGATGTTTTCTCCTTTTGGTATGGTGCCCGTACTTTGTTCCTGCATTCCTTTGTTGTATGTCCAAGATTGTTACATGCATAACATCTTACATCATGTTTCATATTCTATAGCAATCAACAGCTTTGTGTCCAAATATATTGCAAGCAAAGGAATATCCCTTAAAGTACCTGGGACTTGATGATCTTTCTGAGTGATAGTCTTGAACCATTCTTCTTCTGCATCTGGCTGCAACATGCCCAATATTATGACATACATAACATTCAACATTATTCATTTGAGGAATTGGCCGACTATTATTCCAATAGTTAGGAATAAAAGATTTTCTTTGAAGAATTTCTTTCCTTGGTTGTTGATGGGATTGACCTCTCATCTCCTTGTTGAGCATTTCAGATTTTACATTAGAGTCCCTTGTCTTACTTTGTGAACTAGATTCTCCTTCAATAGATTCATGAAAACCAAGACCCGTTTTGATAGCAGGAGACCTTTGACTACTAAGAATATCATCCAAGATCTTAGTACTATCTTGAAATCGTAAAAGCTTATTCTTTTCTTCTAAGTTATCTTTAAGAATATTTACCTCAACCTGATGTTGCTCCTCCTTTTCATGATACTGCTTCTTCATGTTTTCTTCAGCTTTTCTTCCTTCTTCCAACTGATGTCTTAGTTCAAGAACTTCGTTTTCTTGTTTTTCAAGAGCTTGGAGTAGTTCTTTATTCTGCCTTTTTTATTCTTCAAGATCTTCTTTTAGCGAGAGGATCGTAGCTTCAAGACTTTCATAGTAACTGGATTTGTCTCTGAGTTTCTTGATTGTTGTGCTCCTTTCATTGACTTCATTTCTTAATGATGTCACTTCATCCTGCAACTTTTGACATTGATCTTCCTTGTCCTTGAATAACTTCCTTACCTTGTTTCCTTCCTCTAGTTGAGCTTTTAGTTTGGTAGCTTCTTCTTTGAAGGCACATTCCCTTTTGTTCAATAGATCTTGTTGATCTCTAATTTTGTCTGTAAGCCTTTTAAATTCTACCTCTATTTGATATCTTTCTTGCTCACCCATAAGAGAAAATTCAGTTGTTTCGCTATCACTTTCATCATCTTCAAAAGGATGGATAAATGTATCACTAGAGTATAACAAATTCATACCTAATAGTTCTTTTGCTTGTTCATCTTCATTCTGAAGTGATTCTGAATCTGAAGTGCTTCTTCCACATATTCCCCAATTGATTCTCTCACTGTCATAGCTCTTCTGAGATGTCTTCTTCTTCTTAGGCGCTTTCTTCTTAAGCTTCTTTTCCATTGATCTATGGATCTCCTTCAAGCGATCAAGCTTCTACCAAAGGACTTGCTCTGATACCAATTGTTGGAAATAATACTGAGAGGGGGGGTGAATCAGTATTATCAAATCAATATAACTTTTTCATTTCCATATTAAGATTCATATACGCTACTTCAGTTAAGGCAAACCGCGTATATACGCAACTGTTGGTAATGCAACAAGCCTATATCCAGTAAACTTATGATTCAGTTAGTTGATCCTTAATGAGTGCATCAGAACATTATTAACCATATGAATAGTAAACAGGAGCAATAAAATAGAATATATCATCACACACAAGAAGCACACATGAACACCATGATGTAAGGTGGAAACCCAATGTGGGTGAAAACCACCTCCTGCAAGTCGTCTCAATCTTCTTTTTAATAAGAAACTTCTTTTACAATGGTTCTGTACTGGTGCAGTCTTATACCAGTACGCAGGCTTCTACCTGCAGAAGGCTACAACCTTCTCTCGTTCCCCAGACTCTCCTGGAAGGGAGCTACAACCCCTTAGCTCTTGTACTAGCTGATGTACTAGTACGCAGGCTGCTACCTGTAGAAGGCTTCAACCTTATCTTTCTTCCAGGGACCACGTTTCATAAATTTTTAGACTGGATCCATGAACATCAAACAAACATCAAGTATATGTGCATCAACCAATCTCCTTTCCTCAAACAACTACTGAATCAACCAATAACTTCTCAGAATGCTGAAACCAGAAAACAATACTAGTAACCAGACACCAATGTTGAACCCGGAACACTACAGTAATACACAGAAGCAGTTAAACATATTTCAAGAGACGTACGCTACTTCACTATGTATAAACCTGCATACATACGCAGCTGTATCAAAGTTAACCAGCATATACGCTTTCTTCTCTTGTTGAACCTGCGTGCATATGCGCCTTTGCTGAGCCAAACCTGCGTATAGATCTATAAAAGACAATTCACCCAATACTGAAACACTGAAGCCCTGTCAAAAACACAGTCACCAAAACATAGAACTCTGCAATAACAATCAGACCCAACTGCAACTTCAAATATCATGCTTCATAATGTATACGCTACTACGATGAACCAAACCGGCGTACATACGCGCTTTTACTTAAGCTAACCCGCATACACATCTGCAAATATTAACTCAGAACTTTGTAGCTGTTCCAGACATCAGCCATACCCAGATCATAACATTTACAGAACATTACATGCATCATTATACAGATCTAGACTAAACAGGATCAAACCGTATAGAGATGATTCATTCCAAACCATTAGATCCCTATCTATCCTTAGATCTTGTTCTCCATCAACCGTTGAGATTCCTCCTTAGCTTAGATCAAACAATGCATCATGAACCCATAACCTGCATACTGGATCTCATACTTCATCAGATATTCAAGACTTTCTCCATGCATTTTCCTAATGATCTTCTTCTCCTTTTATAGTCTTAGGCCTTACTCAATACCATGGTCCAAAACCATTGAGAACTAATACTAGGGACCCAATACCTAGGTTCAACACTTCAGACGCAATACCAAGGACCAAAACCATAGGTCTAAATACCACGGACCCAAAAATAAGCTTTCCCACATGTATGCGCTTTTCCATACATGAAAGTGCGTGCATACACATACGCAACTTTTGATCAGCAATCCCGCGTGTATACGCTCCTTTGTATATATGAACCTGCGTGTATAACCTGCTTGTATACCCTACTTGGTATATAGCGAACCTGCGTATATACGCGACTTGGTACATAGTGAACCTGCGTATAACCTGCATATGTACGCAACTTGGTATATAGTGAACCTGCGTATATACTCTTCTTTCTTCATTCTTTGTAGTCTGATCATCAACTCTTTGCTACTGACCTGCTGCACTATGATCTGTCATCTGTGTGAGTTGCCATCAAGGACAACGCTTGTATTATAATGCCAACAACAAAAATATTAGGATAAAGAGAAAAATGAGAATCAGAAGCAATGAATTTTAAAGTGTCTCTATTTGAGAATTCTTGTGCATTTTGTTCATTGTAAATTTCAGATTTGAGATCATTCATTTGTGTACTTGTGCTTTGTTGAAGAATGTTGTTTTGTTGTTCTAAATTTGGCATTTGTTCATCATAAAATAATTGAGAAATTTGTACAACAGGTTGCATGTTATTAGAAACTTTGATTGCTGCTCGTACTTGCTGATTTATGTTCTGATTTTTTGAATTTAACGTATACTAATTTTTAGATTTCAAAGTGGTATTTTCTTCAAGATTGTTTCTAATATCTTCTTGGATTTGAATGGTAAAATTATCCAAGCTTTGTGATTGAGATTCACTAACATGTGAAGGTGCATTATGATCATTATTAATACTGTAATAAGTGTGCACTAAATGAAGAAATTGATCGTACATAATAGAGGCCACTTCATCATCATTTGTTTACACATCCATATTGGAATTCTCAATTATGTTAATGAAATTGGAAGGAGATTGAGAAAAGATTGAAATAATTTCACATGAATTATGAATGGGGGGAAGAGAGAAAATATATTCAAACCAATCTAATAATTCCTCTTCTAAGAGTTTTTCTTTAATTTTAAATCTCAAGCAATTTAAATGAAATCAAATGGTAAAATCAATCAAAGACTCATTTTCAACCTTCGTAAATATTTGAATTTGTCACATACATGTTCATAGTTATAGCGGTTAAATTTCAAAGGAACATTGTAACAAATTGATCCCAGCTATGAATTGAGGCAACTGAAATTGATTGACACTAGCTTCTAGCTTTTGCCAAGAATGTAAGAGTAAAAATCCTTCATAAAATTCCTTTGTTAATTCCTTGAAAAGTAGAATTTGAAATTTTTTGAATGAATTGTAAAGCGTGATTAAATGCAGAAGTATTTCTCTTACCATTAAACTTTACCTGAGACAAGAGTCTTACCACTTCTGATGGAGTATTTTAAGATAGATGTCAGTGGATACAAATCAAAATTGGAAGTTTAAGAGGAGCCATTGTAATAAAAGAATGTTATAATTCAAAGGCTCCAAAAGGAAACAAGTTTCAGGCCCTCCTTCTAGTGCCAAAATGTTGAAGCATCGATATTTGTTACAACAACATTGGGGATGATCACCTCATCCAGACCTTAAAGCATCTCCTTGTCTGTTTGGAATGGTGGTTTCAACTGGTTTAACTAGGTCTAGTTGCCTTCTCTCAATCTCCAAATGGCTTAAAATATGACTCTCATTCACCAATGGAGAAGAGACATCAGATCAGCCGTCTTGCTGATCAGGGAAGAAAGTGATCCTTAAGCTGATCTGGGGCTCAGCCAAGCCACAACTAAAGTTTGCCTCTTTATGAAGAGGAATTTTAAGAATGTAAAATTATTCTAAAATGCAAGCACAAGGAACTAAATCCTAATCCTATCTCAATTAGGCGGATATAGATCTAACCCAACCAAGAACACGATATTTAAATGATTGGGATTTAAATATGTCTGGCTTATAATGAATATCAAGTTAATGAAGTAATTCAATTATTGACATTATGAATACCATGTCACATTCTATTAAGAGATATCTTGACTGAAATAATCAACCAACAAAATTTAGGAAGTAGTTCATAAAATGATATTGATTGTTAAATCAGTAATTCGAATAGTTAAACAATAATATGAGGAAATAGTTCACAACATATTACTATTTGTTAAATCAGTATTAAAATACATATTTATGAGTAAATAGTTACCTAGAAATCATAATTCAACCCATAAGAGCATAGATAAGTAATAGCATATAATTTAGACACATTACTCATATCGACAATAGTGCCAAATATGAATAAATATGAATAAATGACACATTCCTGCCATCATAAAATGAAACTAGTATTTAAAAAAATAGTATTATAAATACCAATTTTTTGAATCAGTTTCCTTGCTCTGGTCTTCAACAATCCTCTACAATTTTTGAACTTCTGTTGTTACAACAAGAGCTGCAGTAGTGCAATCTCTGCCCATCATACATAATTTAGAATGCAAAAAAAAACTTCAATAATCTCCAAATCTTAGATTTTCTCTCTTCTCACCTACAACTCTAAATCTCTATTACAATAGTGCTTTTAGAAATCTAGAATTGCAGATAAGAGAAGCCTCTAATACATTCTACAATATGTTATTTATAATATTTACAAAGGAATTTTCAACAAGAAAGTTTGTTGAAGAATGAATTTGCTCCATCAATTTTCATTGGCTCAAAATTCCATTATTCTATTGTTGGAACATTCTCATTGATTGAGATCTTCTTCTCCTCATCTCTTCAACTGTTTTCCTGCAATAAACAAATCAAAAATAAATTAAAATGGAAAAATAAAATCTAAATACTAAATCTGGAATTAAAACAAATCCAATCAAAACTTAGTTACGTAATTAAAATAAAAAAATTGAGCTTTATATTGATGCTTTTGAAGATTTAATTGGTTAAGGAGAACATAGGTGAATGGATCTGCACTCAGAAGAAGTTGTGGGAAAATGAAAATGCAGAAAATTAAACTTAGAAATTAGTTTTATTAAAAATTTTGGAGCTTGATATTTTGCTAGATTTTATACCCAATAAATAATCAAATATATGAATGCAACTACTTTAGAAATATTTTCCATAATTTTATCTTTCCAATGAGCCATTGTGGGCCTCATTTGGCTAAGTAAAACTCCATTGACAAGCTTCCAAAGTTGTTGCATGCAAATTGTCAGAATTCTGGAATTTCTATTGTCCAGGCTAAAAATCAGAATTTTAAATTAAATTTTAATCCTAAATTAGATTATAGTTATTTTTTAATTAATGCTAATTAATTGTGGTTACAAATTAAATTAATTATTACAGAAATTAATTAAAATATAATAATATAATAATTAAAATTATATTAAAATTATAATAAATATTATAATTATAATATAATTATTAAATATAATATAATTGAAAGACAAACCATTGGAATCAACCCATTTTAATAAAACAAGTTAACATGAAACAAGTTACATGAGGGAGTAGTGGAGTTATAATTTGTGAGAGTTATTGGAGTGGAAAGATGGAAGGTGGGAGGAGTGGGATGGTGAGTTGAGTGAAGTGTAAGGTGGAGGGATAAGGAGGTGAGGTGAGCGTGAGGTCATGGAATCAGGAGGCATAAGTAGCCGAGACAAATCAAACCTTATGTTAAACAAACTTAACCACTCGTATAAACCAAAGCGCATCACAAGTTTTTTTCTAAATGAACGACTTATGAAATTTGTTTTTTGCGATATGCGATATGTGATATATCACAGTTGCAATATTGCATCGCAAATTTTATTTTGGTGATTTTAAATTTCGAGATTTTGGAAGGGAGGATTTGATGAGAAATGGGGCCCACGTGAATTAACGATTCTACAAATTGGACTTCAGCCATTTTGGAATTTTGGGGTTTTGGGTTTGGAAATTTGTTTTAAAATAACAAATTAGAGTAAATTACCAAGATCCCAAAATGTGTTTTCATCCATTGTACAATTTAGCTGGGTCATTTTGTAAGACCGTTAGTGAAAAATGAAAGAATTAGTAAAAATTAAATGAGAGTTAATATATTTTTTTTTGTAAATCAACAGCTTTATATTAATTCATAAAATACATAAGATACAAAATGGTCTGCATGCACAGACGAAAGTAAAACTTCCTTGCTCGCTCAAAATGTCTATGAGCCGCTAAAACATTATCTCCTAACCCCAAGGCTAACCATGCAGGGTTGCCTAAGGAGGGGCCTGAGACAACAAAACATTTCACCACCTTGGGAAACTAGATACAAGGAATGAAGGAGGACCAGGAGGACGTCATCAGTCACAAGAAACGAGTAACCTCAAAACCAGTAACAAAACATGCCAAAACAAGAAGTGAGATATGAAACAGAATAGCCATTACAGCTTTAAGATGACATAATCTTTACTGGGAGCACTCGAGCTGGCCATAGCAGTCATTTTCTCAGGATGAGGATTCCGCTGAGGATTGGTCCATTTCCCCTGACTGGTATCGATTGCGTCCTCTAAGACCTCCACCACAGCTGAGGATCCTTGACGAATGGAGTGCTTGAGGAGACATATGAGGACACTCATTTTCTATGAAAGGAATCTGACTTCCTGAGTCAGGGTGCTGAGATTGAATTCTATGGCATCCAGTCTAGCCATATGCTCTATCGAAACGAGAGAGATTGCCTGATGTGCTTGTTTGATGTCTTCACCTTGCATGCTAAGCGCCTTGGCTAGCATGGTTTTCATCCACCACATTTCACTCTAGGTGCAAACAAATTGAGTTGCTCGAGTAGTTACAGTTCCCGGATCATGAATCCATTCCACTTCCTTCTTGAGATCTTGCTCCTCCAGATGTTCTTCCTCCACTGTAACTGCCACTTCTAGCTCTTCGATTTTGCACTTTTCTTTTTGGGTAGTCTGGGTTTCATAGGCTTCCTAGGCCTTCTGTTGGTCTCGGTTAGCCGAAACGTTATGGCTTCCTCCATGCACCATACTGCTATTGCAGAGCGCAGAAACACTGAAACTCCTGATAGCACAGTGATTGCTATGTTGCAGGTCGCGGGAGAGCTGTATGTCGTTCTTCTGGTGGGAAGCTGTAGATATAGTAAAGGGTAGCCAGGTCTGGCCTGAGGTTTCCCACTTTGCCGTCGGATAGGTGTTGATCCTTCCATAATAACTACTATTATGATTTCCCAATTCCTGTTCATGATACGTATCCTTAGTCTTCACTCTACCATGCTTGAGCCTATTTGTTGAATGCCATGTGTCCTCCTTTGTGATTTGCTGACGGTGCTGATCATATTTTTTGTTGGTTGTTCGCCTCCGTTGATGAACTTTGTTCTTGTGGGTGATTTCCCACTCCTCCTTATGTACTTCATGGGTTTGTCGCCTGATATTCCTTCAATTAGCTATCTTCATTCGCTGTTAAGGAAAATTCCTTCATACCCCTGCACCACTTCTTCCGTTAACTTATGTTTTGTCTCGAGAGAAGTGTGCACTTGCTCCGAAGTTCAGTGCATGTGACCTCATTCCAACAGGTGTCCAGGTAGGTGAAGTGGTTATCGATCTCAGTTGGCCAGATGATCAGCCACTGCGTTCGATTTTCTTCTCACTACGTGTAGTATGATTCCGTCAAGGCATGAGAGGTGCTCAGCTATGAGCTCTGTGACCTTGGCTAGCCTCCAATGCTTTGTGACCTTACTCGGTTTAGCTCCCAAATGCATTTTTATTGCTGTAGTGATAGCTAATTGAGAATCCCCTTCCACCATGGTGGCTCCTATTTTTAGGCGCCTGAGAATTCTTAATCCTTGCTCTAAAGCTGCAAATTCCTTTTCATTATTAGTTCCTTCACCCAACGATTGACTGAAAATATGTTGTATTTCCCCTTTGCTATCCCGAAGAACACCTACAATACCTACTGGCCCCAGATTTCCCCGAGAGGCCTCGTCAAAGCTGAGTTTAAGAAAGCCTGTCAGTGGAGGAGTCCAGGTATTCACGGCAGTGCCTTGTTGTTGTCGCTGATTTGATGAAACATTGATGGTTCCTATCTCAATGCCAAATACCTTCAGAATTTGTAAGTTCGAGACTGAGAAGTCCTTGTTCTGTTCTTCTTTCTCTCTGGTGAGAACTGTTTCTCTTATGTTTTGCAGAATTGTGCCTTTAATAATTCTATGTTTTTGGTTTCACTTTGGAACACTCTTCTGTTTCTTTCTTTCTAGACCGTCCATGCTATAAACCCTGGGGTAAGTTTCCAAAATGTATTAACCATTTGGGTTTTGGAGAAATTGCCTCTCCAATTCTCTATAGTTTCCTAAATTGAGTTTCTTACCCTGTCCATCCTCTTAAAAATGGTTTCTATCCAATTCCAGAGGCTATCTTTCCATTCACATGTATTAAGGAGGCGATTCATTTTTTCCTCCTCAATTCCACACAGGGGGCCATGTGATGGGCCTATGAACCATTTTTTCCTAAGGTTCTCCCAGGTAAGCGTTCTTCAGTGCATCAAGAGCTAGAGGAAAGTTTTAATCTTCGGCCAAAGTTGAGCATCCCAAACTTTACTGTATCAATTAACTTTTTCCTCATGTTCAGTTCCTTCTATATAGATTCTTTCTTCTTTGAGTGAGAAGTTGCCCCCCTCGAGCTTGCCCCAATGTAGTTGATCAACCTCCCGTGCTTTCCTTATCTTTCTTTTGGCTAGCTCTGTCTTCAGTGCTCTTATACTGTTACTTTTCCCTTTCGATGGTTCTGTGTCACTGAATAACCACATTCTCCATGCTTGTTCATTTTCATTAGGTTTCCAGTAATGGTTTACTGTAGTTCTCCCTAGCTCCTAGATTCTTCTTTGAATGGTTAAGAATTTAGGGCTTTCCAACTTAGGTAGTTGTTTCCAAGCATCTTCCCAAAACAGGGTAGTCTTTCCATCTCGAACTTCCCAAAAAATCTACTCCTAAATTATGTGCCAATTAGTTCTAGCCAGGTTCCAAATTAGAGAGCCATCAGGGGTTTCTTACATCCTTATCAAATTCTGCAGGCTATAATTGTGAGCATACTTTGCTTTCCAATGTTTGGCCCAGGTTAAGTTGGGTTCCTTTAGCCACCTCCACCATAATTTGGCTCCACATGCCTAGTTGATGGTGAAGGGGTCCTGCAAATTCAACCCACCTAGGTGTTTGGGTTTGCAGATCTTATCCCATGCCATTAGAGACCACTTCTTCTTCCTTGAATTACTGTTATAGACATATTTGGGCACTGCAACCCCAATCATATATGTCCATAAACCAAGGGCTTCTGAGTCCCTAAAAGTGTTGTCTCACACCCTAAAGGAACAAAGTCAGCTGGTTACATCATCTCCTAGAAGTTCTCCATGGAAAACTGCTCAGAAATGGTCAAAACTGGACAATACAGACTGCTTAGTGCTAAGGGTGCGATGCATCTCACTTGCCACATGCAAAAAGTGCGATGCATACTGAAAAGCCCTTCTATAGGGTGCGATGGGTGAGAGTAGACAAATGGTAGAGATAGTTTGCAAGGTGGATGATCATGGAATCTTCCAGAAACTTCTCCTGTGACACTTGCCTCTCTGAATTTGCCCAGGGATGAGTAAGAGATCATGAATCTCCAAGTGGAACCCAAAACTATCAGAGAGAGAACACTAATCAAAATCCCAGAAGCTGACTCACACCCTTGCAAACATCTATATATGGATTCCTCATCCCAGAGATCCAGAGGCTAGAATCTTGTATTTTGTAAGGAAGTGATGTTGGTTTCTTGGTGGAACATCATAGTGTTGGGTGATCTAGCTTTTCATGAGGTGAAGAAGGGATTTCATGCTGGGAGGATGACGCTAGGTCAGATCAATGGGTTGTAATCCTCTCTTCTACTCTTTCTATCAATAAAGCTATTCAAGTTTTCCTCCACATTCTTGTATGTTTGAGTTGATATATGCATTTGTGTGGTCAATATATATATGGTCCTATATTGTTTATGATTGTAGATCTCTCTGCTTTGATGGTATTATGCTGCTTTGACTTTATAGGTGCTCTTTGAAGCGGGGTAAGCAAGGAAGGAGCGACAAGGATCTGTCAAAGGGGAGAGGAAACAAGCAAGGAGCCAAGCGAAACACTGAGGTTGGTACTCTCTGCTGCTCTCCCATCTTCTTCTCATAAAGGAAAATGAAAGTAACTTTAGTTTTTTTGTTTCTAAGATAGCTACCCGTCTTAGTGGGACTAGTAGCTCTGAATGGAGATTTCCCGATAACAATTACCCGATCAGAGAAATGCTCTTTGGATGAATGAGATTTTTTGAAGAACCCCTTTAGGTGCCGGGAGAATGGAAAGTATGTAATGCAGAATAGCTTGGAGGACATATTTGGTGAGGACAAGGCGGCCTTAAAAGTTAAGGGCTCTGTGCATCCAATGATGACATATTTTCTCTAGGCTGGCAATTATTCTTTCCCAATGCAATTTTTGCCAGGGTCTGTCAGTCAGCAGAATACTGAGGTATCTTGAAGGGAGGTTTCATCTTTTGAAGCCTAGGATGGTAGAAAGATTCTTCTGAACTGCTAGGTGCGTATTGAAAAAGAAAATGGAAGATTTAGATAGATTAAGCTCCATACCTGAGGCCATACTGAAGTGATTGAGAATGTTTTTGAAGCCAAGAGCTTCTTTGATAGAGGGCGTGCCATGCAACATTGTGTCATCAACAAACTGCTGATGAGTTGTTGTAGGTCTTAATGGAAAGGGGTGGAGTCCCTGAATGATTCCTTCCGCTTTTTCTCTACTGATTAGCCTACTTAAACCTTCCATTAGAATAACAAACAGAAAGGGGGATAGGGGGTCCCTTGTCGTAAACCTGGGGAGGGTGTAAACTGGGTTGTTGGAGCTCCGCTAACTAGGATTGAAAATCTGGTAGATTTAACTAGGGCTAGGATCCAACTTATTCGTTGTTTCGCAAAGCCGAAGGCTTCTAAAATAGCTTCCAAACAGTGCCAGTTTACCTTATCATAAGCCTTTGATAGGTCCAACTGCATTAGCATGCCTGCTTTTTTCTGAGTTTGGAGAGTGTGAATCATCTCTTGAGCTAGCAAGATATTGTCCAAAATCTATCTCCCTTCTACATAGCTTGATTGTTCTTCCGAAATGATTCCTGGAAGAATTGGTTTTAGTCTGTTGGCTATGACTTTAGAAATAATATTGTACAAAACATTGCACATTGCAATTGGTCGAAACTTCGACGGAGTATTAGCTTCCTCCTCCTTTGGAATAAGGGCAAGGAACGTAGAATTGAGGGATTTAAGGATTGAATAGGAGTGTCGAGAATCCTCCACCACTTCCCATACCTCTATCTTGATTATCTCCCAAAACACTTTGTAAAAGTCGACGATGAAGCCATTCGTGTTGTTGGGAAAAGTATCCAATACGGAATGCCCCTATCCCACTCTAAGAGGTGATAGTGCCTTAGCAACAAACAAGGAAAGCTATCTGAGTATTCTTCTTTATGAGATGCAAATAGAGAAAGAAGGATCTAACTAACCGATGTCTTCCGCTAGTTGGTCGATCCAATCACTCTCTCTCTTTCGTTCGCTTCCCGCTGCCTGCTCTTTCACTGGTCCAGCTTCACACGGTTCCTGCAAGATCACAAGAGCAGAAGACCACACGAAAGATATAGATTCACATTCATAACTAGTTTAGGATCAGATATAAACTAAATATGCAAATATCACAAAACATCATTGAAATACAAGCATATAGGAGAAACTCAAGCAGCTTTATTGATATGATAAACAAGGTTCAAGAGGAGATACAACCAAGTGAGTCCCGATCCAGCATCTACCTCCCAGCAAAAGAATCCCTTCCTCTCCTCCAACAAAGCATAAATCACCCAATGTACTAATCTCAATCTCAAACCAACAGCAATTCTCTGCAAATACAAAATTCCAGCCTCCTGAACCTCTGGGTGAGAGATCCATATATAGATGTGAGCAGAGAGGATGAGTCAGCTCATGTTTTGACTTGTGGCTTCTCTCTGTCAGTTCTTGTTTCCACTTGGAGGTTCTTGCTTCCACTTGGAGGTTGAGAACCTCTTACTCATCACTAGGTGAATTCACTGAGGCAAGTGTCATTGAGGAAGATTCTGGAAGCTTCCAGGGTCTTGACACCTCGTTGAATGAACTTGCCATTTGTCAATTCCCGCTCAGCGCACCCTGGTAGTGCTTCTACCTGCGTTGCAGTGCAGGTAGCCAGTGCAGACTTTGCATTTCAGCGCAGACAGCTAGTGGAGCCACTGAATTGATCCTGATTTGACCATTTCTGAGTGGTTTTTGGTGGAGAACTTCTGGGAGAAGCTGTCATTGGTTGACCTTGTTCCTCTAGGGGTAGGAACAACTCATTTAGGGACTTTGGATCCCTTGAATTATTGACATTTCATGCTCAATGCTGTAAGGCACAAAAATGTCTATAACAGTTGCCCCCTAAAGTATGAGGCCGTTTATCGGGTGAAATGCTTTATTAGGAGGATCCGAAGTTCTTCTAATGCTGGGAGGAGACCTGTAATAAGATACAATACAATACATTATTTTTCATACTGCTTTCATGATCTAGCTGAGGCGGGCATTCCCATGCTCAGCTTTATAAATTCATTTTCTGTACATAGAACAGACAATCGTCTGATGGTAGACTGATGATTTTGATGAAATCATCATCCTTTTTGGT
The DNA here is from genome assembly GCA_031772625.1 of Pinus tabuliformis. Taxonomy (NCBI): domain Eukaryota; kingdom Viridiplantae; phylum Streptophyta; class Pinopsida; order Pinales; family Pinaceae; genus Pinus; species Pinus tabuliformis. The sequence goes on from CM062815.1 coordinate 250,217,838, forward strand.
AGGATGATTATCTGCTGCAATGATGTACATGTCAATGTCTTTATCTTTCCTGAATATATATCGCAGCCCGGATGGATGAAACTAGATCCGAGGTCTTCAATCTCGTTCGATCTTCACTCTAAGTACAAGTCGATCCATGTGAGAAATGTTCTGAAGTCGAACATGGAACGACATCGCTTGATTACCAGTCAATGATGTAAACTGTTAACAAGCGCGAGAGGAATCACCGATAATGATAATGACCCTCAAGGTACTGCAGTACAATTCACGTGGTGTGAATAAAGGTCTTGGCGTCGAACACCATGCAAAATCTTTCGGTCGAAGGTCATTGATGTATACCTATCGCCGGAAGTGAGAAACCTGCCATTGAGGCATGCAAGCTTCAAAGTACTGAGGGGGTTGTTCCTAGATCAACTTCTTGGATAATGAGCTGATGTCGACAAGAAGCGATCCGTCAAAGGAGGGCCTTAATGTATCCCACATCAGTGACACGGAACGGAGCAAATGATTTTAATGGAGGTGAAAACGATCTGGTGATATATGGTTCAGGGTGGCGGTCATGAAAGGATGAAGGATAATGTATGGTAGTGGATGGGACACGGTTGACTTCTCTGAATGACTTCTCTTGAACATATCGACGACACTTGTGTGATGGATTGGTAGCATTTACCCCAAAGATGGATGGTATTGGCGAGACCATGGCGATGTGACTGGTGAATGAAACAACCCAACCCGACTCAGGCACGGAGCGGAAGTGTCATGTTCAAGAGCGACTTGCTACCAATAAAAGTTCCTTGAGTTTCTTCCCAATTTTTCCCCAGTCATTTCTGACCAGTACCTCTTTATTTTTTTCAAGCTTGAGGAGGATAACATGTGCTTGTTCTATAATTTGCCCTTCGGGCAAACCCATCGCTATGTTTTAACGAGCCTAGCGATAGTGAAACTCGTTCTCGTCTAAAGACAAGTTTGTCGCTATTAATGTTTTTTAACGAGTCTAACGACAAAGATAACTCGGTCCTTTTCAATTTTAGAGAGTCGGAAAAGGTACGTAAAGGTAACTCCGAAGTTCCTTTTTCGTCATCTAATCCCTTAAGTCCGAAAAAGTATAAAACAATACAGAAGGGATGGATTTTCGATAGTTTTAACGAGCCGAACAAAACAAGCGCTCGATCTTTTTGTGCAATAATCCCTCAGGTCCAAAAAGATTAAAATCTATAGGAGGGATAACACTTCCGGTCGCTTTAACGAGCTGGAAGGCCAAAACTCGGAAATCTTTTCATTTTTTACGAGTCAGATAAAAAGAGCTTAAAGAAGACTCGTCTTTTGAGGAACGAGTGATAAGCCGGTTAGCAGCTGATTCTAGGTAAGGCTTGGAATTTTCCAATCACGGCAGTGTCACAAGGATGGCTAGTGAAATCACTCTTCGCAGCTGTTCCTCAAAATGGGTAAACAATCAAATGGAGGTGAATGATCGGCCAATGGAAAAGTGGAGGTGATGGTGCAAACACGACCAAAGCTTTAATGGCTGATAATTTACGTTCGCAGTGGTTATTTACCGGGTAGTTCATTTTTTAACGAGCTTAAACGCAGATTGAAACATTTGCTCGATCTTATGTTTATTTTTTAACGAGCATGAACTATGTGCTAAAACTGCTCGATTCCAGTCATATGATAAGAAAGTCTCACTTAAGATGCCATTTTTTATGGGGCTTGCACCTCGTAAAGCTTTGCCCCGGAATCTTTTCTTTATGCAAGTTTGGAAACGACTAATCCTACGAGTTTAAAGGGTTAGAGGTCCTAAAAATTTAAAAAATAAATAGCCGCCCCTTGCTTGCACTCCAAAAGGTTTGCATGCCCCCAGGTATAAAGTACGATTTCAAGGTTACCCCTCAATTTGCAGATAAAACATTTGTTCTACCAGGAAAGGCCTACCTCTTTCAGGTTACCCAAAGATTGTTTCATTTGCACAGCAAACAAGACACTTCTTCAGCGATGTCTACCGAAATAGACAACGGTGAGAGACTCCGTCTGTCAACTCACATAACTTTGACAAAAGAATCTTATTCTAGAATAACCCTCTTCCAGCATGGGCGGGGTACAGACTAGTCATATTCTCCCGCGGAAACCTACCCTATACCCAAAGTCTTCCTGCCGAAGCAGACCAGGACGCATGCCCCCTGGGTTCCAGTCATATCCTCCCGAATCACTCGCGCTCATCTGGAGGACGGACCGTGGGTTGAGACATTTCTTGTGTGATAGACCATTTAGGGATGGTGTATGACTATTTGTGATGCGTGATCCGGGAAATGAAAGTTGGTCCACGAGCTTGACCACTCTTCCTTCATGCGGAAAACACATTACTCTAAAGAGTGAGGAGACGATGGCTCCCATGCAATATATATAGTCTCGTCCAAGGAGTAGGTTATAATCCAAGGGTCCTTGAACGACCATCACGTTCATTTGAACGGTCTTCCCTTTCAATGTGATAGGCACATTGGGGAGGATCCCTAAAGGTCGACTGGTTCCTTTATCGAAGCCTGATAGATTTCTCATTTCAGGCAAAAGCGCTGGCGAACCAAGCGCTTTCCAAGCAATAGAGGAAAGGATACTCACAGATGCCCCTTCGTCAATGATGGTGCCAGCCATTACCATTCTGTATATTTGAACGATAATTCTGAATGGTATACTGGCTGGTAACCGGGGTCTGCCTAGTTGGTTCCAGTCGAAGGACACAACTAGGTTGCTTGGTGGTGGGACCGAATAGACGGCCGGATATCGCTCTGACGAACTTCCTTCCTGCGATAAAGGAATGGGTGCATTGCCCCCGTGTTCGTCAGAGTCTGTGTTGATGAAAAGAATCTGGATGGTGTCATCCTTATCCTCTTCATTGACTGTATCATTCGGAGATAAATCCTCTGAAGGCAAGACCGGGTCAACTGCCGCCTCGACCTTTTGACTTTCGTCTGGTATGGATTCAGTCGGTTTATCCTCAATGATAGACGCTTCAGCTGACCACTTGAGCTGGCCAGCTGGATTCTCAACTAACGAAGGACTTGGCAAGAGTCTTTGATATCCAGGAGGAAGTCGTAACGGTGAAACCGGACGATCTTCCAAGACTCTTTTGGCCTCGTCTAAGAAGGGACAACGGTGGAGGGCATGGTCGCCTTCGCACAGTCTACAGGGAGGTCTAGCCTTCCCTTTCTGTCCTGGAACTTCACTTTCGCTAGTTGACGGTGTACTTTCAACATGGCTATCAGAGGTTGACGACACTGGATTGTGCAAACGGGGAGACCAGTCCCTTAGTATCCGTGGGATGCAGGGACAATCTCGGTGAAAGTGGTCTCCCTTGCAGATGACACATGGCGATCTAGGCCTGGTCAGTGCTGTGTGTGGGTTTTCATCAGACGACACTTGTTTTCCCTTATTTGCCTTTGGCTCCTTCTTCTTTTTCTCTTTCTTCTTCTTTTATTTCTTCTCCTTAGGAACTTGGTTTTTAGTCTTACCAGTTCCGTTACGCGAAGAGGAAGGAAAAGAGGAAGAATAAGAAGTAGAAGGTTGGTGGGAAATTCTAGACTCGTCTACTTGTTGATTCGACTGTTCAGGAATAGTGGTGTTCTGAACGACATTGGTTGAGAAAAGCCAGACCGGCAGGCCAATTGTCAGTCCTGGAAGCGACAATGTGGCCATATGGGGCGCACCAACATCTCCCCAAGAGGAGAAGGGACTAGGATTTCCACCAAGGGGAATTCCTTGGTTGGTGGGCTCCATTTTCTCAACCTAAAGATCAACGCAGGAATAAAGGGTGATTGTTCCGTTTAAAATAAATTTTTAACGACGCTTAGACACAACTTGCTTTTTCAATTTTAAAGAGTCGAGAAAAAGCTAAAGATGACTCTAGTCTCCTTCGATGTTTTAACGAGCCCGAAGTGACAAATGCTCGGATGGACTTTTTCTGTTATAGAGTTCTGAAAAAGGCCAAAAGGAACTGCTCTGGAGTTCTAGGCAGAGGGTGTGCCAAACTTTTCGCAAAACCGCAGAATACTTTTTAGGGTACGGGCGGTCGATCTTCCTGAATGCTGTGTTCAGTGCATTGCGATCAGTAGGGCGGCCGACACGGCTTCCTATGGATAAAGGTTATATTCCTATAGGGGTCTCCTAATATATACGCGACGGTATGTGGGAGCACAATCCGTACTGGTACTAATCGTCCCTCAGGAGGAATCACCCAACCATCAGTGAGGCGACCAGTGACCAGGTTTTACGACGCTGGAACACGTCTCTAGCCTAGACCTCTATGTTGTGCGTTATGTTGCAAAGCGTTGTTAAGTTCATTCAATTTATTTTAGGTTGATATTTTTTAGAAGTTTGCCTTTTTGGATCACCACGAGATGTATGATACAATTCCTAAATGCAGTCTAAAGATGATAAGCAAGCTTTATATCTTTTCAACAATGAAAATCCTAGCTACAAAGGGAAAAGAAAGACATCATCTTTTCTCAGAGAGCATAGAGCACACAGTAATGCACTTTTTCCTAAATCAACATACAAACTGTCAAATGCAAATGCACATATGCATGTATTTGTTTTCGCTTTCTTAATATTGATGCCTAAAAAGAAAGCTGTTATATAAATTTGAATTTGATTTCAAGTGAAAACACAAACAAGTTCCTTTTTCAAAATCAAAAAGATGATTACGACACTTTATGATTTACTTGTTTCGACACTTTGAAATGCATAAATTCAAACCAAAAGACAAAAGTAAATGCTAAGTCAACTGTGAACAGCAAACAAACTCACTCCTAAGATCAAAACGACACTTACGACAGGTCTAGATCTAGGGGCGACAGTATGACTAGTTTACTCTTGTAATGGGAAACTGCAAATGATGTAACAAATACACAAAGAACAAATACAGTTTCTTTATATAACTAAGGCGGAATCGATGCAAAGAAAAGGGGTTTCAGATAGGTACACTGACTGATAACAGGCTGCAAAAACAGAGATGAAAACTGAGCAAAAGGAAGCAGGGAACCACAGCTGCACAAGGCAAAGACTGATCAGCGCACCCTCAACACAGAGGTTTTGACATTCAGTGCAGGTAGCCTTCACAAGACCTGGGTTGAAATGCAGAACCCCTTCACAAGGTCTGCGCTGAAGCAGAAACGAGAGTTGTTTCTGGGTTCTGGGTTACAGTTTGCAAGTTTTTCTACAGTTTTTGGCCGGATAAAAGCTATCAATTAGGTCCAATTAGGAGGATGATTTATAGGAGGACTAAGATCTATCACAAAGGGCTGTTAGAGCACTTGTGGATCAGCTTCTCAGATCATAAACAGGCCCAGTGAGAGGGCTAGAGTAGCTGATCTCTACTTTGCATTTGCAAGCAAATGCAGTTCGATTCGGCACTCTTGAGTTTATGAAATGAATAGCAATAGAAACACAAGTAAACCAACAAGATACTCTCCCCAGCGGAGTCGCCAATTTGTTGTTGGGAAAAGTATCCAATACGGAATGCCCCTATCCCACTCTAAGAGGTGATAGTGCCTTAGCAACAAACAAGGAAAGCTATCTGAGTATTCTTCTTTATGAGATGCAAATAGAGAAAGAAGGATCTAACTAATCGATGTCTTCCGCTAGTTGGTCGATCCAATCACTCTCTCTCTTTCGTTCGCTTCCCGCTGCCTGCTCTTTCACTGGTCCAGCTTCACACGGTTCCTGCAAGATCACAAGAGCAGAAGACTACACGAAAGATATAGATTCACATTCATAACTAGTTTAGGATCAGATATAAACTAAATATGCAAATATCACAAAACATCATTGAAATACAAGCATATAGGAGAAACTCAAGCAGCTTTATTGATATGATAAACAAGGTTCAAGAGGAGATACAACCAAGTGAGTCCCGATCCAGCATCTACCTCCCAGCAAAAGAATCCCTTCCTCTCCTCCAACAAAGCATAAATCACCCAATGTACTAATCTCAATCTCAAACCAACAACAATTCTCTGCAAATACAAAATTCCAGCCTCCTGAACCTCTGGGTGAGAGATCCATATATAGATGTGAGCAGAGTGGATGAGTCAGCTCATGTTTTGACTTGTGGCTTCTCTCTGTCAGTTCTTGTTTCCACTTGGAGGTTCTTGCTTCCACTTGGAGGTTGAGAACCTCTTACTCATCACTAGTCGAATTCACTGAGGCAAGTGTCATTGAGGAAGATTCTGGAAGCTTCCAGGGTCTTGACACCTCGTTGAATGAACTTGCCATTTGTCAATTCCCGCTCAGCGCACCCTGGTAGTGCTTCTACCTGCGTTGCAGTGCAGGTAGCCAGTGCAGACTTTGCATTTCAGCGCAGACAGCTAGTGGAGCCACTGAATTGATCCTGATTTGACCATTTCTGAGTGGTTTTTGGTGGAGAACTTCTGGGAGAAGCTGTCATTGGTTGACCTTGTTCCTCTAGGGGTAGGAACAACTCATTTAGGGACTTTGGATCCCTTGAATTATTGACATTTCATGCTCAATGCTGTAAGGCACAAAAATGTCTATAACAATTCGGCCCAGGTGCCTTACCATTTGGCATATCTTTCACAGCCTATTCCACTTCTTCCAAGGTGATTTCTCGATTTAAAGCCTTGTTTTGATCCTCAGTGATGAGCTTGGGTATAGAAGTTAAAAGTTCCTCAATTTCTTCCTCTCTGTCAATCTCAGGTTCCCGAGCAATCTGGCTAAAATGATTTATGAGAAGGCTCAAGATTTCCTAATGAGTTTGTACCGAGGTTCCCTGATCATCTTTAATGCTTAATATTTTATTAGCACCTCTGTGATCAATGACAGATCTATGAAAATTTTTTGTGTTATGTTCACCTTCCTTAAGCCATTGAATCCTAGACTTTTGCTTCCATAGCATTTCCTCTTGTTGGCATCTTATCTGCCAGTCCTGCATGAGATTTTGTTCTATGTTCATAGTTTCTTGGTTAATATTTCCTTGGATCCAATCCTTGTGAATTTGTTCTATTTGCTCCTCCAGTTTATTTTTTTCTTTAAATATGTTACCAAAGACTTCTTGATTCCAGGATTTTAGTCTGGCTCTGATGTGTTTAAGTTTAACCTGTAGAATGAACATTTTAGTTCCTCTTATGGCTAACGGTTCATTCCGCCATTGTTCAATTTTCAGAATGAACTCAGAATGACTGAGCCAAAACTTTTCAAATCTGAATGGCTTATTCCTGGGTGTGCCTTGGATAGCTGCAGTCATTATTATGGGCCAGTGGTCCAAACCTCCACTAGGTAGTATGTCTGACTCCATAGTGATCCCTTCCAGGAGAATGGTTTCTGTCAATAAGAATCTGTCCAGTCGAGAGGCGATTTTCCTATCACCCCCCCTTTTGTTGTTCCAAGTGAAAGCGCCAATCCGGGGGAAGACGTCTACCAACTTGGCTGATTTAATGAAGTCTTTGAAAGCTTCAGTATCCTTGTTGAGCATTCTAATACCTCCTCTCTTTTTCGTGAGCGAAGTGATGATATTGAAATCACCTCTGAAGATAGCTTTTGCTTGAGGATATCTTAGCTGCAAGTTGGATAGAGTGCTCAGTAATAGAAATTTGGCCTATAGTTTCTGAGGGCCATAGACATTTGTGGATAGACATGTTTCTGGATTCCCTAGTATTTGGACTTCTATTGATATGTGAGATTTGACAGCTTCAGAGGAGACGAGCTAGATAACCTGTGGATTCCACAGAATGGCCATGCCCCCTTTCCATCCACTGCTTGCTGTTTCTAGGTAGTCCATTCATTTACCCAGTTTTTTATTGATATTGACCATTGTGTTGCTAGAACATTTAGTTTCTTGCAAAAACACTATATCTGGTTGTTCCTTTTGAACTTTCTTCTTTAATAAACGTTGTTTTTTTTGCTATTTAGCCCTATAGCATTCCATGAAAGTACTTTCATAATTAACATAGTTTAGGAGGTTAGTGTGAATGCCTCAAGGGCTTTCATCTTACCTAAATTTAGGAGCATCTGTCCCAGTTCTTGTAATGCCTCATTATTAGTTCTTCTTCTCTTTTTTTTTTCGGTGCTTTGAGTTGGTGGAGGTTTGATGCAGTCCCTGCACTCTTACCCATAGCCCTTTTGTTGTTCCCAAGCTCTTTCTCTGCAACTGCAGCTCTGCTTGTTGTCTTGATATGAATAAGTTGTTGATTCTGTTTACCTCCTCTTCCGATATGTGTTCCATTCCTTTCTTTTTCCAGTCTTCTACCATGTTTGGTAGATCCATACCTTCTTGCTCAAGCATTTCACTTAGTTCCATATCTTCGAGCCCTATTTCGCTGGTTATCATCTCTGAATCTTCTTCTTATCCTTCCGTTGGTCCCTGAGCTTGAGGGATGTTGATCGATGGCTTAGAAATAGGTTCTTTCATTTATGGTGTGGTTGTGGGTTGGCTTTCTTTCAATGAATCTCTCTGTATTGTTGTCCTCTGACTCCATGTATGATTCTAACACCTCAAAAGCATTACTTGTGTTTCTAAGGGAAGTGCTTGCTTTAGTTTGTCATTTTTTGTTTGCTCTGTGTCTTGCATTTGGTCGTACAAAGGATTCTTTATTCTTATCTTCTTTGTTCTCCTTGGTTTTCTCTGCCGTTTTGTTCATAGGGAATTCTCTAATCAAATGTCCATGCTCATGAAATTTCCTACAGCGTAACATGATCTGCTCATAGTCTATGGCTTGAAAATACACTTCATCTTTGTATTCTAGCCATAGGCCCTCATGAAGTGCTCCCAAAACATCCATTTCTACATAGATTCTAGCGCAGGAGGTATATCTTTTTTGTAATGTCGCTTCTGAGGCTTTGATGAAGGTACCTAACTTGTTGTCTATCTGTTCCAGTGCTACATATCCCCAATAGTCAATTGGAAGAGAGAATAGGTGAATATAGATCGGTACCTGTTTGAAGGTTTCCTGTTCTGGCTAAAGTTGGGTTTCCATGGTTGCATGTAAAGACCTGCTGAGGTAAAGAAATACAGTCCTCCATCAAATATTTGATCCTTGTCTTCTAGATTGGAAAAAACCACTGTAATGAATCCCTTGGCTCCTAATTGTAGTCTTACATCCCCTTTGGGTTTCCTTTGTTGCTTTATCCACCTGCACAATGCTCTTTCTGTTGGGCAGAACCCCATGAACCTGCAGATCACTACATGTTCTACCATGTGGTCACGGTACGCTTGAAGTTTCGGGTCAGAAATTATTACCGGTAAGGTGTCAGTGGCTTTGGGCTTGCACAGTCCCTGGGTTTTTTTTCCCTTGGCTGTTGATGTTGTTTCTTCCTGTCCTACCTTGTCTTGGTTTAGATCCTCCTCTTCTTTTGATTGTTCATCCTTCGACTCATTTCCTTGTGAAACCTGAGCTTGGGAAGGATTTGTACTGTCTCTATTCACTGTACTATTGCTTCCAATGATTTCTTTTTTTTTCTCTTGGTATTTTTGCCCTCATTGTTCCGCTTTCCTTTGTTGGTCACATTCTCCTTACCTAACTTCTCAGAACCTAATATCTGCACTTCGTCCTGTGTAGTTTTCTCCTTGTGCATCATTATCTGTTTGTATGATGGGGTCCCAATGGACCCCGCATTTTCCATCTGTAGGGTCATAATATGCCCTCTTCTGTGAAGCTCTGCCGCTCTGCTCTGTCCTCCTCCAGAGTTGGTACTCATGTTGCAGTTGAAACAGTTTTCCTTCAAACCTTAGTCACTCCAGAACCTCCGCTCCACTTCGCATTTGATTATTTCAACCGAGAGTTAATATTCACAATGAATGACTATTTTAATTGCAAAAATTAAAATATCATACATTTATTAACATTTTTTAGTCCATGCAAGAAAATTATCAAACTTCAAATGAGTGTTATTTACAAACCGGTTGACTAAATGAGTCGAAATAAGTATCGATAGAAAGCTTATGAAAATTCGGATTCAATGAAACAATCAAAATATAAATCCGATTATAATGAAAAAATGACAAAATTGCAAGAAAATTAATTAATATGAAAATCATAAAAGATGTTTTAGCCAAAAATTATTAGAAAGGGTTCCCATTATTTAAATAATGGAGGGTGTTGGGTTTTCCCTACAACAGGACAAAAACCTCCCTTTGCTTTTTTCTCTCTATTTACACTGAGATACTTTGCTCTAATATGGAACAAAATGTAAGAAAATAAACTAGAACCCCTTTTCCATCTAGTGGCCCAGCTATAACGCAACCCAATAGCCAACTAGTGGTTACATTTGACCCATTTAACCCTCAATATGAGTTGAAACTAAACCCTTCTAGATTCTTCTTCAAAGGGCCCTTGATTCTATCCCATTTTCCGTGAGTAATGGGGCTGATGTGACATCCTATTGAATTATGGTGGTGGTCAATCATGATAGGTCAACTTCCAGGAGGCATAAATTTTGTCCAAACTTTTATTGATGCAATTGTTACACCATTATAAAAGTATTCAAGTGTATAATAGCGCTAGGGGGGTCCCGCACTCATGAAATCATAAATTCCCCCCAAAAAATCTCATTTAAATCTCAAACTATCCTCAAAAGGTTTCCAACCCCAATGCTCCAAACAGGTTCGTGTCACTATAATTTCTTTTGTGAGCTAATTTATTTGATTTTTCCTCCTTAAAAGCATCAAGATGTTTGAAAATAAATATACTGATCCAATCCAAATAATGCTGGGTGCAGGAATTGCACTTAAGCAACTCCTCAACACTTAATTATCAACTCGGGGGATCCATAAACTTAGAGACGAAGCACAGGAAATGCTAGAGATGGTATGAACCTTTCTGATGTAAATTCCCGCCTTCTTAAATGAGAATTTGCATAATCGAATTGGAAAGATTAAAAGAAAACTAGATCATCAAAGTAATCTAGGGCTGGAACAAGAAAGAATGCATTTGTAAAGGAATCAAAATAAAAAGACAATCACTCCAACTGTTCAATGTTTAATCACTGAGCATATGCTTATATTTCTCTCTAGCAGAAACACTTTATAAGTCTCGTAAAGTGGACCCTTAAACCTGCTTTCTTAAAGATTTCCTTCTTGCACTAGTCAGTCCTGCACTTATCGCAATCTGCTTGCACTAGTGCAGGCACAAAGATTTATGTGAGAGGTATAAGTTGTGTCTTACCAAAGATTCTTGACTTCATGCAAGGGCTCGAACCTCAAGGGTTCTGAGCACTTGGATCCTGTGACAGAAACTAGTTCTTGCACCTGAGCAGAGTTCCTTGCACTTCGTTATCGGTTCTAAAAATAAGTGTTAACTATTGAAAATGAGACTTAATTGCAGAAATAATTTGCACATGTAGATGTTTCCAATCTTAACTATATGTAAAATGAAGGTAAATAACCATAATTGGAAACAACCACTAAAGAATCAACCTACCATCTGCATATATATTACTTAGAAGAACGGAAAAGAAACAATGCATGAAAGAGACTAGAAATACTTGTTGTAACACACCAACGTGCACTAGTGTAGGTTCATTTCTCCTGCTTAGACCAGGCGAGGAAATCCAACCAAAAGGAATTACATGAAAATGAATTGTAGGAAAGGATTAATCACACCAACATGCATTGGTGCAGGTTCATTTCTCCTGCTTGGACTAGACAAGGAAATCTGACCAAAAGGAATTACATGAAAATAAATTACAGGAAAGGATTAAAATCACACCAACGTGCATTGGTGCAGGTTCATTTCTCCTTCTTGGACCAGGTGGGGAAAACCAACTGAAATAAATTGCATGAAAGGAAATTACAGAAAAGCAAATCTAACTAATTCATATGACTTATCTTCTCACACTTTGGCAAGAATATATGTGCATGGAAATATAATTCAATTAAATCACACTTTAACAATAAGAACACATAAATAAATACGAAACTGAAAATAGGGTAAATGAGCTGGGTTGGCTGGGCCCTAGCCAACCAGCTCATTTCCCGTCTAAGAAATGACGCTACTTAGTAATTTAGATCAGACTCATTGGCTTAAAAGAACATATAAGATTTGAAAAGCATGAGGCAGAGCTCCTTCTTTCTATTAATTCGCAAAGGCAAAGTACATCGTGGAATACAGAGTCCAGCCCAGATTTGGGTGATAACAAAAATATACAATACGCTTGGAACACAGTGCTGTTATCTCCTCTATCTACTAATCCCCTAATTCTATTTACATTATGTGATTTATAGACTGTCGGCCCAAGGTCGTATCCACTAAACTTAGTACAAGCCATTTGGTCAACCGTTTACATAACAAAATGTAGGTTTTAGCCTCTTGGCTTTTAAATATAGACAATTGAATTTGCTAGCTGTGGGCAAAATCTTCAGCCTCCATTCAAGCAATCTGCAACTTCAGTCTTGTCTTTGGCTACCTTTGGTTGATCTGGTCTTTGTGGCCAATGACGCACAAAACATGGCAGTGGTTAGGGAAGTCTGGATCTGTCGTGCTGATTCGTTGTGCTGGCAATAGTGCGATATCCGATCCTGCACTTAAACCAACAGCCACATTAAGTGGCTTTATTTACAAAGTATTTATCGGAGATAAGGATAAGTTTTAGTACATGTGAAATATATCACCATGCTTGCAGTAGTGCAAGATGAGGGTATGTAAAAAGGGTAAAACATAGGTAAATAGCTGTGGTTTATAAAGGGAAAAAGGAAAATGATGGGGACAATTTAGGGGACTAACATCCTCCCATCCTTAAGTTGTTGTGTGTCCTCACACAAATTTTTACCTGCTTCAAAAAACCTCAAAAATTTTGGTGCTTCAGTTCAATCCTATACTGTAATATTGATGTCGACCTGCACTGTCTTGGACTTCTTCTCTTTGATCTTCAATTTCTTTGTTGCCTTCTTGAGACACTTAAAAAACTATGGAGCTCGATACTTCCACACACTGACTTCTCTTTTCTACCTCTTGACCTCCACGGTCAATTCTTCCTTGCTATGTTGCTTATCATCCTGCTCTTTAACCATAAGCTCTTCTAAATCTCAAACTTGGCGTTCCAGCTTGGCTATATGACTACTAAGATGAGAGACTTGTGTCTCCGACTCATTGGGTGGAGGCATTTCAGTACCCTGTGCTTCCTTCTCTTTAATTGCTGTGGCAGGGGATTTAGTACCCTGTCGAAATGGGGACTGCGCCATATCAACATCTAACCCTTCAACCAAATCCTTGCTTGCACTCAATTCTTCTTTCTTCTTCCGAGATTTCCAGATAAAATTAGCTAGCAAGGCATCATCTTCAATTTCTTCAAACTCTGTTTCTTTGGAGTGGACCGTCGCCTCTGCAAGGACTGACAAATTATGCCCTTCAGAGGCACTTGTATGCACTGGAGAGGTATTCTAAGGGGAGGGTTTCTTCTCAATGGAGGCACTAGTCACCTTCTCCGTCAAAGATGGGGCTTCCTCTTCCGTTGTCTCTATGGGTCTCTTTCTTTTTGTACCAATGCAATAAGAACCTCCCACGTTGTTTTTAACTGAACTCCTGCTTGTACTTGGACTAGCATGGTCCTTTGTCCTTTTCCTGTCAGGTGTCTCTTTGTGTAACTGCTCTAGTAATGTTGTCCAGGTCATGCCTTTGGCTTCCAACTCCTTCTTGACCAAGATCTTGATTAACCCATGATGGTATAATTTTCAGTGAGCTTGGTCTTCTTGTCCAGTTTGCATGCCCTTGGCCATCCTCTTTAAACTCCTGAGAAAGAAGTGGGGGAAATTGATTTTCCACAAGAGGTGTCGGCCCGCTTCGAAATGTTGCAATATTTTAAGATGGTAGACAAATGTGAAGGAATAGCATCCCTTGCAGGTCAAAAACTTCTGCAAAATATAAAGGAGACATCGCCATTGATCCAGCAGGGCACTGCGAGGGATGTTGTTCTTCCCATTCAACTGCATTTCCTTGTCAACGACAAATATTTACCACCACTTATTCTCTAACTTCTAATTCTTGAACCATTGCTCGCCAATGTTCTCTAACCATGTGGCCTTTGCAATGAATTGTTTTGTGACCTTGAACCTCAAGGGGCCAATTTTGACTCGGCCGTCCTTAAAACTCTTGGCAAATTGTAGGGCCACCTCCCTATCGTGCCCATCAAACCTCTATAAAAACTAAAGAAACCCCGATTCCTGCAATAGTGCAAGACTATTGTGGTATTTGGCGGTTTTCTCTACTTTCCTGAGGGATGACGACTCACTTCTAACGGGTGGCATCATTGCTTAACAACTATGAATAGTCCAAATCTCTTCTGCATGAAACAAATGAGGAGGATAGATTCTTATGGGTAGGGGCCCAACCATCCACCACCCTTTTCCAACTCACCATCCAATCATTTAAATTATCACTTAATACATCCCTTAAATCGCCATGGACGCGTAGCATCTTTTGAAAGGTGTGCCAGACTGATTAGGGGTACTTTGCGGCAGTGATTTAATGGCTAGGTAAGGTAATGATTTCAAATGGAGGACATAAAGGATCATTTTGCAAGGGGTGTAATCATAGCCAAGCAATGGTTACATAATCCACATCATCTTCATAATTCATTAAAAATACTTTTAGCATTCATTAAAATGATCATGATTTCTAACCATAAACACTTTGTACTTAAATAATTTTCTCCCTAATTAATACATGATAACATAAAGTACTTAATGATTGAATGAAAAGACTTCTTTTAAATTTTCATAATAACCACTTCTTTATGACGCATGCTATATTGCATGGAAAGAACAAAATGCATTATATCTCTGACAAGGTGCGTGCTTGCACTGATCTGCTTGCACTGCCTATATTGTGCTGCTCTACTTGCACTATTCTTCTTGCACTACTGTATATTGTAACGTGCTTGCACTAGTGCAAGCAGAAAATCTGCTGAAGAAAACAGGAAATTTTGGTAGAACATAGGCTGGACTTTAACATGACTTTCCCAATCATATGGAAGGTTTGCTTCACCATTTCTTTGATGTTTCTGAGCACATCCTTTTTCTCTTTCTGCACTAGATCCTGCAATAAGCTCATGGGGGAACAAAGAAGTGGGAAAAGGGAAAAAATTCAGAATGGGAAGGAAGTTTATGACAGGGATTCCAGGAACAGTACCATTAAGAGGGCATAAACAGAAGTGGGATAGGGAAAAAAATTCAAGGGATAAAAGTGGGATTTACGAAATGGATAGGGTGAATTCGGAAGAATATGGGAAGGTAATCATTTTGGGATTGAAGAAGAAAACTGATGGGGAATTATAAAAATGGGATATGAAGAAAGGCATAAAATTTTCTGGAAATTCTACCTACAGTGGTGCAAGAAAAAAATACTGCAACAAGAATTAAATGTTACATGAATGAAAATATCCATGCTAGTTACTGTTGGGTTGTTTTATATTCTTTCCATGACTAGCCCACATAGTTAATCAGGGGTTAGAGGGGGGTCAGAGCCCCCCATTCATTGCGCCAATTGCGTAGTGGGGGGGTCACAGGGAGTTTGAGGGGTGCAGGTAACCCCCCTCTATGGGGTCCGAGGAAGTGCCCTAGGAAATTTTGTTTTTTGGATCCTATATTAGGTTGGGCGGACCTACCTATGGTTTTGTGCATGATTTTTGCACATGGTTTTGGACGCAATGGTTTTTGGTCCATGGTATTGGATGCTTTGGCATGTATAAATATGTATTGTAACAATGAAAGGAACATAATGAAAAATCAAGCTGGTAGTCTCGATTTTGGGATCCAGGGGAAAATCTCTATGTATATGTGTTTTATGTGCTATTCTCTCGCATTGTTTATTTTCTGTGTTTTAAAATTTGTATGTAGGTAATTTCTGTATGGGGTTAAAACCTACGTTTGGTATCAGACCTGTTTTGGCTTCAAGGGGATGCTTTTTTTGCTGAGGGGTTTTGCTCGAGCCTCTTTAGACCCTGCTCAGTGGGAGATCTGCAAGATCGATTCTGGTAGTGAAATAAGATGGCAAGCAGTGGAAAGATAGAGATCGAGAAATTTAATGGTTAGAGTTTTGAGTTGTGGAAACTCAAGATGGAGAATATGTTGGTGGATAAAGATCAGTGGATCACGGTAGATTCGGGTACTAAACCAACGAGAGTGTCCGATGAAGAATGGAAGAAGTTGGATCGGAAGGCAAAGAGCATAATACGATTGCGTGTCTCAAATTCAATATTGCTGAATGTATCAGGGGAAGCTATGACGAAGGCTTTGTGGGACAAGTTAGGGACTTTGTACCAATCTAAGTCTCTGGTGAATAAATTGTTCCTGTGGAAAATCTTGTATAACCTGAGGATGAAAGATGGAGACTTGGTGATAGATAATCTGAATGCATTTAATACTGTGGTAAGTCAGTTATTATCTGTTGATATTAAAATTTCAGATGAAGATACGTGCATCAATTTGTTATGTTCTCTACCAGATTCATGGGATAGTCTAGTTATTGCAATAGGTAGCAATACAACTGCCTTGCAATTTGATGAAATAGTCTCATCCTTGTTGACGGAGGAGATGAGACGGAAAAATATGGAGAGCCAGAATGGTGATCCCTTGTCTGTACGAGGAAGGTCCCAGAACAAAAATAGAAATAAGTCATCGAGTGGGAGATCTAAATCTAGAAGGAGATATAAATCTCCAGGAAAACCTGTAAAGGTGGTGTGCTGGAAATGCAGAAAGGAAGGGCACTACAAAAGGGACTGTAAATCTAAAGCTCCTGATAAAGGAAAGGGATCTGATGATGCTCCTTCTGCAGAGGCAGAAACCACCTCAGATGAAGGTGGGGATATATACTTGGCTGCTTCAAGTACACATGTATATCATGAGGCATGGTTGATTGACTCAGGTGCATCGTTTCACTTCACTCCCCATAGAGAGTGGTTCTTCAAGTATGAGAAATACGATGGTGGTGATGTCTTTTTAGGGGATGATAGGAAGGCTAGAATCGTTGGTCATGGAAAAGTAAAGTTGAAGTTGAAAGGAGGAAGGGTTAGAACACTTCTAGGTGTTCTGCATATTCCTGCATTGGCTAGAAATATGATTTTTCTAAGAAAGTTGGATGATGTAGGTGTTAAAATAGTGTTTGAGAAGGATACCTGCAAGATGGTTCAGGGAGCACTGGTATTGATGCGAGGAGTTTAGATTAGAACTCTGTACAAGCTGCAAGGTAGCACTGTTGTTGATGGGTGGAACAGTTCTGTGGTTCTTGAAAGAGGAGCAGAAAATCTAGTGGTCTCTAGAGAGAAGACCATGCTGTGGCATCAAAGGCTTGGACATATTGGAGATAAGGGCCTTCAAGTACTTCATGGTAAAGGTATGGTAGAAGGTATGAGTAATAGCTCTCTGTATTTTGATTTCTGTGAAAATTATGTATCTGGGAAGCAGAATCAGGTGAGTTTCCCCTCCAGTGGTAAGAGGGCGAAACAAATATTAGAACTTGTGCACAGTGATGTGTTTGGACTTGTGGAGGTTCCATCACTGGGTAAGTCTATGTACTATGTAACCTTTATAGATGAATTCTCAAGGAATACATGGATATATTTCCTTAAGAAGAAATCTGAAGTCTTTCACAAGTTTAAAGAATTTAAGGCTCTGGTGTAAAACCAAATAGAGAAGAAGATAAAGGTGTTGAGGACAGATAACGGTGGAGAGTTTTGTAGTAAGGAATTTGAAGAATTCTGTAAGAAGTGTGGTATAACATGGCAGAAGACTACTCCATACACACCTGAGCAAAATGGAGTTGCAGAAAGAATTAAAAATACGTTGATGGAAAGGGCAAGAAGCATGCTCAGTGGTGCTAGGTTAGGACAAGAATTCTTGGCAGAGGCAGTGGAGACAGCATGTTACCTGATCAAAAGATAACCTTCATCAATGTTGGAGGATAAGACTCTACAAGAGGTATGGACTGGTAAGAAACCCTCTCTTTCACATCTGAGGGTATTTGGATGTGATGCATATGTACATGTTCCAAAGGAGAGATGAACCAAGTTGGATAGTAAATTTGAAATGTGCATCTTTGTTGGGTATAAGGATGGTTTAAAGGGTTATAAGCTTTGGAACCCAGTAACAAGGAAAGTTGTGTACAACCGAGATGTGATGTTCAGAGAGGTAAAAGATGTTATTAAACATGAAGTCCAACCACAAGAACCTAAGAAGATAAGTTTGAGCTTAAGGAGGAAGAATCAAACTATACAATAGAGGAGGAATCAGAATATGAAGAGCCACAAACTCCGGGTGTGAGAAGATTAGTTCGAGAAAGAAGGTAGCCAGAAAGGTATAGTCCATTTTGTTTCTGTTCAATTTTTTCTTTATCTATTATTGGTGATGATCCAAGAACTATGAAGCAAGTAGTAGATTCAGAGGATGGAAAGCTTTGGAAAGAGGCCATGGTTGATGAATTGGCATCTTTGCACAAAAATGAGGCTTGGGATCTGGTGGAGTTGCTGGTTAGAAGGAAACCCATTGGCAACCAAATGGGTGTTCAAGAAGAAGACAAATGCAAAAGGAAAGGTGGAGAAATACAAAGCTCGGTTGGTAGCAAAAGGTTATTCCCAGGTGTCAAGAATTGATTTTGGTGATATTTTTTCTCTTGTTGCCTAGGTAACTTCTATTAGATTACTTTTATCTTTTGTTGGTGCTTTTGATTTTGAGGTAGAACAGATGGATGTGAAGACAACATTTCTTCATGGGGATTTGGAAGAGGAAATCTACATGAAGCAACCTGAAGGCTTTGTGGTGAAAGGTAAGAAATAACTGGTATGCAAGTTAAATAAGTCTCTGTATGGGTTAAAACAGTCACCAAGGATGTGGTATCAAAAATTTGATACCTTTATATGGGGACTTGGCTTCACCAAAAGAAAAGTAGATCACTGTGTGTATTTTAAATTAATTGGTGACGGTGTTATTTATCTGGGATTTTATGTGGATGATATGTCACTGGTTGGAAATGATAAAGAAATTATCCAGGATATGAAGACCCAATTGTCCTCCAAAATCGACATGAAATATCTTGGTGTTGGAAACTATATTTTGGGCATGGAAATTAAAAGAGATCAAGCAAAGAGGAAGCTCTAGTTAAACCAGAGGAAGTATGTCAAGACAATACTGCAGAGGTTTAATAGACAGGATAGTAAACCGGTGAAGGTTCCTATTCCTGTAGGTGTGAAGTTATTTTTTGAACAGTGTCCCAAGACACAAGAAGAGGAAGAGGACATGTCCCGTGTTCCATATGCAAGTGAAGTTGATAGCCTGATGTATGTAATGGTCTGCACCAAACCAGACATTGCACATGCAGTGGGAGTATTGAGCAATTTTATGTCAAAACTAGGGAAGGAGCACTAGACAGCAGTGAAGCGAGTTTTCAGGTATTTGTGTGGCACTAATGATTATGGTTTGTGCTACCAAGGAAGACCAGGATCGGACAGAGTGTTGGATATTTGTGGCTTTGTTGATGCAGACTGGGTTGGAGATTTGGATCAAATAATATCTACAAGTGGGTATGTGTTTAACCTATTTGGAGGTGCAGTTAGTTGGATGAGTAAGAAAAAATCTATAGTGGCACTATCAACTACAAAGGCAGAGTACATGGCAGCCACTCATGCAAGCAAGGAAGCAGTCTGGTTGCATAGATTATGTTTAAGTATGGGGTTAGTAAAGGGAGCTATAAGGATAGACTGTGAAAGACAAAGTGTAATTTTCTTGCCAAAGAACCCTGCATATCATTCAAAGACAAAGCACATTGATGTTCAGTATCAATTTGTGAGGGATATGATAGAATACAAAAAGGTGTTACTGGTAAAGGTGGAAACTTTGAAGAATACTGTAGATGCATTGACAAAATCTGTGAGCTCTGAGAAGTTCTCTTGGTGTAGAGAAACAATGGGCGTTGCAGGGCCGGATAAATGACTAAGATCTCTTGTGGCCTCCTGTGGAAAGAAAACAACAAGTGGGAGAATGTTGGTTGTGTTAAATTCATTCCACGACTAGCCCATGTAGTTAACTAGGGGGTTAGAGGGGGGGCAGAACCCCCCCTTCGTTGTGCCGATTGCGTAATGGGGGGGGGGGGGTTGTTACAGGGGTTTTGAGGGGTGCAGGTAACCCCCCTCTATGGGGTCTGGGGCAGCGCCCTGGAACATTTTATTTTTTGGACCCTATATTATGTTGGACGAACCTACCTATGGTTTTGTGTAGGATTTTTGCACATGGTTTTGGACACGATGGTTTTTAGTCCATGGTTTTGGACACGATGGTTTTTGGTCCATGGTTTTGGACACGATGGTTTTTGGTCCATGTTATTGGATGCTTCGACATGTATAAATATGTATTGTAACATTGAAAGGAACATAATGAAAAATAAAGCTGGTGGTCCCGGTTTTGGGATCTAGGGGAAAATCTATGTGTATATGTGTTTTATGTGTTATGCTCTCGCATTGTTTATTTTCTGTGTTGTAGGATCCGTATGCAGGTAATTTTTGTACGGGGTTAAAACCTATAGTTACTCCAAACTTGTGTAAGGGCTAGTTCTGCTGAACCTGCTTCTTCTTGGTGGTGGCTAACACATCTAAAGATCAAGCAACATTCTCCTTTTATTAGAAATTTTTGATCTTCCTGCCAGCAAGTTGGTTTTCAGGTTGATCCTTTTGCAATCATGTCAGCAAACTGATTTTCATAATTACAGGAAAAGAATTTTTTTTCTTTACTATTATATATATATATATATATATATATACTACATTTTTTTTCTTTTTAGAAGAAGAAGAGTTCATGTTTTCAACAAGTTGGTATTACCATCCATCACTACCATCCCAAATTGCTGTTGGACTTGCTGTGTAAAATCCTTCTTGGCAAGTGGTTGAAAATATTTCTTTAATCTATGTCCATTCACCAAGAAAACTAAGCTCTATCCATCAATAGTTTTAATCTCTACCACTCCATTCTCAAATACTCGGACCACCTCATAAGGTCCCATCCAACGTGTATGGAATTTTCCTCTGAAATATTTAAATCTAGAATAATAAAGGAGTACCTAATCACCTGGGTGAAACTGGTTTTTTTGAATAGACTTGTCATGCCACCTTTTCCGTTGGTATTGAATCAATATGTTTTGCTGAAAAGCATCCCTTCGAAATTCATCCAGCTCACTCAATTGAAGGGGATGCTGTTGTTGAGCTTCAGAGAGATCTAGCCCCAACTGAACTAAAGTTCTAAAGGTTTTGATCTGGAATCCGATTGGCAACAGGACTTGTTTGCCATATACAAGCCCATATGGTGTATGTCCCGTGCTATTTATCCAAGTGGTTCGGTATGCCCACAAAGCTTCTAGTAATCTTTCAGCCCAATCCTTCCGGTGCATATTCATTGTTTTTGTGAGGATGGACTCAATGACTTTGTTTGTGGATTCCACCTGGCCATTTGCTTGTGGGTGATATGGTGTAGATTTCCTATGCTATATCTTATATTGCTCCATCACACCCTGCACTAGATTAGAAATAAACTGTGGACCATTGTCAGAAACAATCTCTCTAGGCACACCAAATCTAGTAAAAATTTCAGTAAAAAGGAAATCAACAACAACCCTTTCTGTAGCAAAGGAAATAGCTTTAGCTTCTACCCATTTTGTAACAAAATTTGTACAAACCAAAATATTCTTTTTACTTAATGAAGTTGGTTTTATTGGCCTTATAAAATCAATAGCCCATTTTTCAAAAGGCTCAATCATAACTTGGGGGCATAAAGGCATCTCATTGGTTTGATTAGGTTGGCCCATTCGCTGACAACTATCACACCGCCTGACATATTGTTTGGCATCCTTAAACAAGGAAGGCCAAAAGTAGCCAGTGCGCAATACCTTATATGCAGTCTGCTTATCAGCGAAGTGGCCTCCACAAGGTTCATCATGGGCAGATTTTAAAATGTCAAACACTTCTTCCTCTCTTACACATCTACGGATAATCAAATCTGGACCAGTGTAAAAGAGATCTCCTTGAATCCAGGAGTATGTAGCACTTTTCTAAATAATATTCCGCTTTTCACGAGCGGACAAGTGGGGTGGTGTCTTTCTAGTGACTAAATAGTTAGCAATGTTAGCAAACCATGGGGAGTCTGTTGACATAGAAAAAAGATGTTCGTCAAGAAAATCATCATTAATAGGAGTTACTTCACCAGGATTATTCAATCTTGAAAGAAAATCTGCTACCACATTAGATTTTCCTGGTCTATCAACAATAGTAATATTAAATTCCGACAACGATAATGACCACCTAGTCACTCTATCACTAGTCAATGGTTTATTCATAATATATTTAATTGTGGAATGGCCAGTATGTACAAAGACTTGATACCCTGTAATATAGTGTCTGAACTTGTTAATGGAAAAAATCACATCTAAAAACTCTTTCTCTGTAACTGTATAATTTAATTCAGCGGGAGACAAATTCTTACTAATAAAATAGATGGCATAGGATTGCTTGTTTTCCTTCTATCCTAAAGCTACGCCAATAGCCAAATCTAAAGCATCAGAGAAATGTGAAAAGGTAGGGACCAATTTGGACCTCTCAAAACTGGTGCCTGTACTAACTTTTCCTTTAATGTTTCAAAGGACTGTTGGCAAGTTGTGGACCAAGAAAAATCACTATCCTTAGCTAGAAGTCGAAAAAGAGGGGTAGCTATCCTAGAAATTTTTTCAATGAATCTCCTAAAAAATCTCTTACTTCCCTTTGAGTCTTGGGTGTAGGAAGACGCAGAATGATCTCAATCTTAGCTGGGTCAACCTGGATACCTTTATCAAAAATAATATGGCCAAGCATCTGATCTGATAATAACCCTATGAGTGACCTCAGTTGAATATTTATTAAACAAAAGGTATTACAGAGTCATGTGATGGTGTGTGTGTTTTGTGTTATTGAAACAACGGATCGATCAGATTGCCAATACACAGAAAATAAATGGAAAGACACCAGAGAAATACAGTAAGCAACACAAAGACACAAGCATTTTTTAATAAGGAGTTCACCCTATTCTCCAGGGCTACGTCTCTGGTCCAACTTTAGTGGTGGCCTTGTTTTATTGTGTCTTTCAGAAGAGAAATTACAATACAGGGACTCAATATGAGTTCTCCTGAAGCAGATTTTTCTTGGCAGGGTGGTTCTTGGATTCCCCAAGCCACTTGAAGTACACAGACTCTTGTTCTTCCTACCAGCTCTGTGACCCTTGGTCTACAGTGGAAAGAGCCAACCGTGGTGCTCAATCCGGATAGATTCCTCTATGGGAAGGCTTTATTCTTCAAGCTCTCTAGTGCTCGATGCTGTCTGTGGTCAACTCGGCCCTCTGTCTCCTCTGCTTGGCTTTACTGATCTCTGTGCTCAGTCCTCCTCTTAGGGTTCACTGTTCACTGTCTCTCTTGGTCGCTTGGAGTCTTCTCTATTCCTCTTCTCTCAATCTTCATTTGACTGTCTTTGTTCATGGCTTTAGCCATTCAATCTCCATGCCTGCTCGGTTCCTCTCCCACCTACATAAATTCGCCTACCGCCTGCATGCTTGGAGTTCCCTGTTCGGCATTAGCATGAACGCTCGGGGAGTAGCCACGCATCCCCATCGGAACAGTGCCAACTTTCTAGTCAATTCGTTTCTTCGGTTATGTCATGGATACGTTCTTTCTCCACCGTGGCGGTCAACGGATTCCAAATCCCCTTAAATCGCGGCTTAATTCCCTGTCGATTCCGCTTCTGTCTATCGGGCGCAATCTCAGCCGTCCGATCTGGGCTCCTCTCGATCCAACGTCATACGCAAGTCGAGTGTGGTTGACTTGCTCGACCGATAACGTGTGATCACAGCGGTTTTTCTCTCACCTCCGCTGCCACGCTTCGATCGCTAAGTGGGATTGCTCCACTCTCCTCCAAAACCTCTTACCGTTCAAGGGCGCCCCGATCAAAACTGTCGGTTTCATTTCTCCGCCCGCGATTCTACAACTCCCAACGTGACCAAGGGCTTAAGGCCCCTCCATTTCGGCTCGGTTTGCCCTGCGCATCGAAAATCAACTCATTTTCCCTTTCCGGGGCTCCCAGGGGCTACGTCGACCTGCTGCGTAGTCTCCATGGGCCTCGGTTAATGCGCTTTGACTGAGGTCCTCGTCGTTCCGCGCCGGCTGCCATGGCCACTAGTTTAGGGTGTTTCCGATTGATGTTTTGGATTCTTCAAGGATTTTTTTCGTCCCGATATAGTCAGGGTTCTTTAACAGTAGTTTATGGATCCGATTTGGATCACGGCCTCCCTACTGAAAAGCTTTTGGACCACCAAAAGTTAGTTTTCTTCAAGAATCGACTAAGTGAGGAAACTCCTGTCTCACTTGTCCAATCTCAATCCACTTCGCACTGCTCGGTTTCAAACCTTTAAGCCAATCCTGAGGTATTCCACCTGTCCACAGCATGTCATCCTTACCTTCCTGTCCAACACTGTATCTTCCTGCAACTCATTAAGATATTCAGGTAGCAGGTCATCAACAGAAGGCAATTGACTCTGCTCTTCAGGGTCCTCAATCATTGAAGGTTCAAACAACCTCAAGCAATCTACGTTCACGACTGAGTAGATGTGCATGTAAGCTGGCAGATCAAGGTGAAAAGTATTTTCACCAATCTTCTCAAGTATCCTGAAGGGTCCATACCTGATAGGTTTTAGCTTTTTACCTTCACCTTGCATCATGTCCTTGCTAATATACAGCCAGACTTGGTCTCCAACTTGAAAACTATGCTCCATCCGATGCTTATCATGCCTAGCCTTGTACTTGGCTTGGCTCTTTTCCAGTTGTTCTTGTATTTCCTGGTGGATCTCTTGGATCTGTTCAATGAACCTAGTTGCCCTGTCCACATCACTGTGTCTATCAACCATGGTATCTTTACCAAAGACAAAATCCAAGGGAGACCTCGGTATGAAACCAAAGTAGGTCTCAAAAGGAGATCCTTGGGTGGAAGAGTGTTTGGCTCTATTGTAAGCATGCTGCACATAACACAAGTGTTCATCCCAAAGCTTAGGGTGTTTGCTGCAATATCCTCTCAGTAACTGGATCACTATCCTGTTAGCTACTTTTGTCTGGCCATCTGTTTGTGTATGAAAAGCTGTGCTTTTCTTTAATTTGGTGTCCATTAGTTCCCACAGACTGGACCAAAACTTTCTGTTACACTAAAATTTGTCACCATGACTATCTGCAGTTAGTATGGCTCTATCAACTGTCATACTATCCTCCTTGGCAAGTCTCATACCTCTGCTCCTCATGTCAAACTCCAAGAAAGAGAGAAAGTCCTTAAAAAGTCAATTAACTCTGGTTACGCAGTTTCTCTTAGCCTTACCTGCGTGTACGCACCTCCAGTTCATAAAACCTGCGTACTTGTACGCTCTGTATATAAAGGGGTGGGTGCGTACTCCTGTAAAGGTCAAAAGGCGCAAGTTTCACTTCAAAAAAGTTACTTGTGGTCATTTCTAGAGCATTCTAAAAGATGGTTTGACGTGGATTGAGCGCCTCCAGATGGTTCATGCATCCCAATGAAAGAGGAACTTATCCCATGAAGAGGGGAGCTATCCCATTGAAAGAGGAGCTTATCCCATTCATGGTGGACCTGATTAACTTCCTCCAAAGCACTATAAATACAGGCATTGGGCCAAAGGGAGGGGAGGTTGAAAGCTGAACATTCCTAAGGGTAGATGCTGCTGAGATTAGGACTTCCTTATAGAGCTTGAGAGGAGAGATTCCCATCCTTTCTTAGCTTCATTTGGAAGTGGGTGAGCTGATCAGAGTAAAGGAGAACTCTTGCTGGACCCTGGGAGGGACCTGCACAACACCAAGGCACTGGTTGTAATGGTTTCTTTTGTTTCCACTTAATACAATTAAGCTCATTTTTCTCAACAAGTTGTTATACATAATTTGTTTCATATACTCCTTGGTCTTTATGATGAATATGTTTTATTTTATGAGTTATTCAGGTGCTATGTAATCGTTTGCTTGTTAGTGAATGCAGGTTTCGAAGAGAAGGAGGAGCTCATCCGGATCGGAGAGGCTGGACTGCTCAAACAGCGTGGGACTAAAGGTATGTTTTAAACACCTGACTACTTGTATTCTAAATGCATATTTAGGGAAAGATAGTGTTTAATTGTCTTGTTTGTCACTAGAAAGCCTTAGCTTCTAGGGAGGTCGGTTTTGTCTGCAAAATTGACTCTTTCCGCATGACAAAATGGCGACTCCACTGGGGAACTCCATTGATGTGATTGATTTCTCCTTTGTGTGAAACTTTGATTTGAGAAAAGTCTTTTTCTTTTTGGTTTTTGGCTGTTTGGCTGTGCATTTGGGTGGACTAGCTTAGGATTAAGTTAGATTTTAGTTTTTCTTGGTTTTGCTAGAAGTACGCAGCCTCTGTGTTAAGCACAGTGCGTACCTGTACGCACTGCAGCTTTGTGCACAGAGCGTACACGCACCTGTGCAAACAGGTTGCCTGCGTACCCTGTCAAAGTTGAGAAAATTTCAATTTTTTCCTTTTTGCCTCTTAGATTTTGTTTATAATTTGTTTTTGCTACCCAGATCCACTGGTTACCTGCCAGAAATCTTCCTCTAAACTTGTTTCATCAGTGTCAAGAGTTTTAGTGAAATTCATAGAGGTTCTAGCCCTAGGGTTTGATTTTTGCATTGGTCCTGTAGTGACTTTGGCTTTAGAAGTTGTAAAACCTTGGATATCCCTGGTCTTTTCAGTCTTCTTAGGAGTCAGACCTTTCATAGAATCCACCTTTGTGAGAAACCTACCTTTGTGTTGTCTCTTTGCGGAATCTCGAAAAAGTTTGTTGATTAAACTGTGAATTTCATTTTTAAGAAAAAGAACAAAAGATTTTGATTTTTGTTTTTGACTAGTTTATGATTCTGCATGAACTAGTCCTTGGTTGCATCATGACTGAGTAAAACATCCTGGAATCATACTTTGTAGGTTTTGGCCTTATTAGATTTGCTTATTAGGTGAATTTCGCTTCGATTTGCTTTTTAGATAAAATTGATTTGATTGTCTTAGATTTTTAAAATTTGATTTTTGTTAAGTAGGAAAAAATCCAAAAAATCTCTTTTGAAGAAAAGTTTGTTTTAGTAGCATTTGAGTCTTTGAAAAGAAAAGGAATTTTCGTGAAATAATTAGTGGTCATGTGTTGTATGCTTTGGAAAAGATAAAGAGATTGTTTCTTTGATTTTCATTGCCAAGAAAGTTGTCTTTATATCAATTTTGCATTCTCCAACTCTCTTAGCTAAGGAATTCATTGAAAAAGAAAATTAGTATAAATCATCCTAGGTGCATCTTTTTAGTGGATTTGAATCGAGTCTACACACCATCAGTTTCATCTCCGCTACCTTTTGTCCTAAAGAAAAGCCATAAAAATTAACGCTTAAAGTAAAATCAACTTAGTAACTTTTTATTTACTAGGGCTCTGAAACACCAATATAGATCAGGCTAGTGCCTTGGAGTAGGAGAGTAATTAACTCTCCAAGACAGTAAAACCAAACAAGTAGCTTATCTTGTGGTAGGATAAATCCAACTGTTTCATTTGTACTCTGGGAAAGCTCCTCTTAAAGGAGAAGCACGAGACCGTGTCCGAACCAGTGAGGGGATCAATCCTCCTTCATTGGGAAAGACGCCAGATACGCACGTACTACAAACGGTAAACCTCGAATTATTGTCGAGGAGCCTGGGGTCACTTGTCGGTAAACCTTGGATTATTGTCAAGGAGCCAACAAGGGGATTGAGCTTGTTACTCTGCCCTTGCGTGCTATCGGGTCGTAGACTGTTCCCCCAGGTATATTTGTTGCTGTTGGTAACCTTAGTGACCATTATCTTTAGGATTCTACCCGAGGTGACGGTGGAGGGAAGATCCCACTGTACCTGGAGCAGACGTCGGCTAGACTCACTTGGATTTTCCGGGGGGTTCACTTCACTCGAGACGGTTAAAGTGGAGGAACTTGTGCCGGTCTATTCATTAAGCAGGTTGCGGGGTAACTGTTCCACCCACCACTTCTGTACTGAATTCGGCGATGTTGGGCTTCATCACCAACTAGTGCTTTCGGTCCGGAAGGTTACTGTTTGTGTTTGGTTTGACGCCCTAGATTCTTTAGGCGTGTGATTCGAATTTGTTTGATTCTTTAGAGACTTTAGGCGGTTTGCTTTGAGATTTTACTTTGTTTGCGTGTGCAGTAGTTAAAAGTTTTTAACTGTGGCTGAATTACCGAGACAGTCCCGTAGACTTCGGGGCCAGTCTCCTGAGATTGTAACCGTGGCCGATTTGTTGAGGAAGTCCCGTAGACTTCGGGGCCAACCTCCTGAAGACGTCCCGGGTCATTACGAAGGTTTGAAGGTCCTTGTAACTCCTAGTGGCAGTAAAGTAGGTTCACCTGAAGAAGGAGAGTCTTCATTGGTAGTCCATCCTGATTACCAAAGTCTAGAAACAGGTTATAATATTGAAGCTATTGCAGTTTCTGAGCTTGCCGGTAGTTTTTCATCTACTAGTGATATAGGCGAAGAACCTGAAATATCTGAACCTGTTACTCCAACTTCTAGTGTTCCTGATTCACCTAGGGTAGAAAGAGTCATCACCGAAAATCTTCCTTCTGGTTTGATAGCTATTGAAGAACTTGCTCCAGAAGAAGATATAGGCGTCCCTATCCCTGAAGATCAACCTACTATTGATCTAAGGGAGCGTGAATCCATTTTTTACAGTCCACCTAGAAGTACTACTTGGTATCTTTCGTTAACTAATTACTTGGACAACTCAGGGTCAAGTTTTTCTCCACCTCGTACTCCTTATCCATCCGGAGGTATTTATACTCCTGTAAATATGTCTGGTTAGTCGTCCATGTTTACTCAATCTCCTGAATCTTTCTTGTACGGCGGTCCTTCTGTTCCTACTGGGTATCAGTCACTTTCTGGTACTTTTGCGGGAGCATCTCCTCAACCCATTGAACATGGGTTATTAACTGGAAACAATGGTAATAAACCATTGGGTGTAGGAGACATTTACATGATGTCAGGTTCAATTCCCAGTTCTCAACCTCAAGGTGGCCAGTTACCACCTGGGGGGCAGCCTCAATTAACGCCTGGGGGGCAACCTCAAGGTACACAAATTGCGTCTGGGGGGCAACCTCAAGGACAGTATGTACCCGTGGTACAATACATTCCTCAAGGTCAACCCCAGCCTCAATATGTACCCCAAGGTCAACCTCAGTATCAATTTATGCCTCAAGGTCAACCCCAGTATCAGTACTTACCTCAAGGGTATCTACCCCAAGGTCAGTACTCGAGTCAAGGTTATCAACCACCCCAAGGTCAATCGTATATTCAAGGTACGGGAAATGTACCTTTCAATTATCAATCCTACCCTCAATCCGGTTATGGATCTCAATATCCTCAACCTGTCATGGGTCAATACCCCGGAATGAACATAGTGTGGGATCCATCGCAAGTTCAACAGGTGTTGCAGCCAAGCGTATAGTTGTCATCTCAAACTGGACAACCTATAGTTTCTGGTTCACCCCAGCAACCAGTCCAGTCTAATGTTCAAACTTCTGTACCTTCGGTAGTTACTCAGTCGCCCATTGCACCTAGTACTCCATCTCAAACGACTGCTGCAACTACCGCAACATCTGTTCCATCCACCACACTTACCTCTGGAGTATCGACAGCTCCGGTTTCTACTATCTCTGCCACTACTCTTCAGACATCTTTACCATTGTCTGGATCCACGATTCAAACTACGGTTCAGATGCCTGTAGGACAGCCTGGTTTAAGTACGGTTGTCACTAGTCAACCACAATTCGCTTATCAACCGTACCAGGGGCAGTATCAATTCGGGCTTGCTGTCCAGCAGCCAGTTTACCAGTATCAACCGTATCTTGGGTACACTTATCAACAACCACAGCAACCCCAGTACGGTCTGGTTAATCCTGGTTTTCCAGGAGGATACAATATCCCGAATGCGATTCCTATTCCAAGTTATCCTGGATATCCTCCTCCTGGGACTGGTCTCGTGACCCAGAGTTTTAGGGATCCTAATCGGCAATTGCCGTTTATCGCAACTTTGGATTTACCAGACTTGACGCGCCTAACGAACGATCCGATCAATTATCTTCCGTTTTGGCCGCCAATGCCGAATAAGTTGCCCAGTGACATTCCCAAGTTCGAGGGTAAGTCTGGAGAGGACCCGTCGAATCATGTGATGACTTACCACCTCTGGTGTGCCTCAAATTCCATCTCGGATGATTCGATCCGCTTACGTCTTTTCCAGCGTACACTCATTGGTCTCGCGGCCAAGTGGTACATTGAGTTACCGCGGGCCTCTTTTTACAATTTTAGTGAGTTAGCTACCTCGTTCATAACTCATTTTCAGTTGCCGGTCAGATATGATAATGGCACCGAGTTACTAACTTCATTAAAACAGTCGACGTCCACTTATATTTCCGATCATATTCATGAATGGAGACGTCGAAGGCGATTAGTGAAAGTTTTTATCCCAGACCAAATCTTAGCTGAATGGTTTGTTAAATCATTATTACCGAAGATTAATGAAGACGTAGCTAAGGCCGGAGTAGTTACTGAGGAGCAAGTGATTGCTCAAGCGCAGTACCTTGACTTAGTTTACACTCAGTCAGGTACGTTACACGAAAAGATCCCAGATCTTCCTAAGTCGAATCAAATCGTTGCTGCTCCTTCGGGGTCTCATGCCGCTGATGGCATGATTGGTACGGTGAACACTAAAAGCAAGAAGAAGTCTTCAAATAATTCTTCGCCCATTATAACCTTACCAGACTCCCCGACAGGAGAATCTTCTGCTGAAGTTTCCGCTGATATTCACGCTGTAGAGTCATCTACGGCTAAATAAAAAACTGGTGGAAAGAAGAAAGGCAAAAAGAAGAATAAAGCAGACAAAACTCCAAAGGAGAAAAATGAAAAAGCGGAATCCAATGATGAAAAACGCAAGCCTCGTTATCTGTGTCTTATTTGTGAAGAAGAACACTTTACAAGAGACTGCCCTCATCGAGCCGAGGTTGCGAAAATCGTCAAGGGTTCCCAAATTCCTGCTGTCTTGAAGGACCCATTTCCGAAAGATAGCAAAATGATAGGTTCTTCCTCGAGTGCCACTGAAGAACCCATATTGATGATGTCTCATGTAAGGATTACGACTCGGTCACACGATTATGGTAGTAAAAGTCCTGTTGATGGATCGAAAGAAGCAGAATCTTCTCAGTCAAATCCATCAACCTCAGCTCCCGGTTCCGATCCACTACAGATCGAGAAACCTAACCCTGACTTAGTGATCAAACCGCCCGCCAAGGGTGTACTTCGAAGGTCTACTTTCAATCCACATGCGAGAGTGGCCTAGAATTACAACATTGTTGAGAATTTAGCTGTTTCACCCTCAGCAATGTCGGCTTTGGAAGTGCTGCAATCATGCCCAGCACAACGAAAATTACTTTTGTCGGCTATAGGAGCTATTGATGTTCAGGACCCGAACCTAATAATCTTTGATCTAGAAAATAGTACACCGCATTTACCTCATCAGATGGCTTTCCAGATCCCAGTGATAGTAAAAAACATGCCTATTCATCAGACTGTAATTGATGAGGGAGCTTCCACGTGTATTATGTCGATACAGTGTTGGAGATCGCTTGGTTCTCCTTCACTAAATCAATCCCCGACAATTCTTAAGGCCTTTGATGGCCGTGGGTTTCATCCTTTTGGCATTCTACAGGATTTTCCTATAGGGGTTGAAGGAAAAACCGTTAGTCTAGATGTGGAGGTGGTTGATGCCCCTCTAGACTACAACCTTCTCTTGGGTCGAAGTTGGTCTTACGCTATGACAGCGGTCGTTTCATCGGTCTTCAGAGTAATAAAGTTTCCACATAATGGCAAGATCGTAACCATAGACCAGCTGGCTTACTTTTCATCCGACCCAGCCTCTTCAGAAAGTATCCAGCATGTCGGTAAAACGACTATCCCTTATAAGGATGTTGGCGTAGGATTAGTTAAAGATGCCGGTTTACTGGGAACTTTTCCTTTTCCTCCAATCAACGCCGTGTCTTCGTTTGCATCCATTCATATGATTACATCAGATACCATTGTTTACGACGATCCTTGGATCGTTCCTTCTGAATCTGAAATAGACTCATTTGGTAATGCTATGCCTTTGAGTCCATATGAAATTGCCTATGAAGCCGTGCAGTCTTTTACCGACCCGCGTTCAACCAAAATGGACCAAATGAATGTGGTCTGTGAGGAATCACTTTTCACCTCAACCTCGGAATTAATAATGTTTCCCGAAGTTGTGTCATCTGACGAACAACTTTGTGAAGTCCTGTGTGTAGACGATTTACCATGGGAAGATCTCCATCATAGATCTTCGTTTTTACCTGAGGATGATCATTTTGAAAATGATTTCTCATCAATCTTTACAGCTGAATATGTCAAGGAAGCTCAAAGTCCAATGAAACATCCTGATTCAGAGCTGAATTTGGGAAACATCTCTCGCACTGTTCCCATTGACATTTCAGTCAAGCCCGGAATCGTTGAGCACATTCATATAGGTGCCTCGTGTTCAGATGACGAAATTCAGATATACAAGGCCCTATTTCAAGAATTCTGTGACGTGTTTGCCTGGTCCTATGAGGAAATGCCAGGAATTGATCCCGCAATTGTTGTCCATGAGATTAAGACTTACCCGGACGCTAAGCCCGTCCGGCAACGTTTGCGTCAGATTCACCCACGAAAAGCGGCTGCAATCAAAGCAGAAGTTCAGAAGCTGTTGAAAGCAGGTTTCATTTATCCGATCCCGTTAACGGATTGGGTATCGAATATTGTTCCGGTTAACAAAAAATAGGGAACAATAAGAATATGCATCGACTATAGGGATATCAATCATGCTTGTCCCAAGGACAACTATCCAACACCCTATATCGATCAAATAATTGATGATTGTGCCGGGACGGTTTTTCCGGTTACAAACAAATCAATATTCTACCTGCCGATCAACCAAAAACGGCTTTCATTTGTCCATGGGGGACATTTGCTTATTGCAAATTACCTTTTGGGCTTAAGAATGCCGGAGCCACTTTTCAAAGGGTGATGTCTTATGCGTTTCATGACATCAAACACATTGTGCAACCATATCTCGATGATTTGCCCGCTCATTCATTACATCGAGCTGATCACCTTGTCCATTTACGAGCAATTTTCATGAGGTGTAGGCATTATCGTATACGGTTGAACCCACACAAATGTGTCTTCTGTATAGAAGTGGGACGATTGCTGGGATTTGTAGTTTCAAAAGCCGGCATTCGCGTCGATCCCTCGAAGGTAGAAGCTATCATCAAATTGCCTCCTCCTTCGAGTCTTCGCCAACTCCAAAGTTTGCAGGGGAAAGCAAACTTTTTACGACGATTCATTCCTAACTACCCCGAGGTTACAAAAGGTTTTACACGGTTGTTGAAACAGAACGCTCAATTCTCTTGGGATGAGATAGCTCAGAAATATTTTGATGCACTTAAACACACGTTGACCCATGCACCGTTGTTGCATCCTCCCAACTACAACCAAGATTACTTTTTGTACCTCGCCGCCTCCCATTCCACTATTGGAATGGTGTTAGTTCAGGAAGATGAATTCGGAACGGAACATGTGATATATTATCTTAGTAGGACGTTAAATCCCACTGAGCTAAAATATTTGCATGTGGAGAAATTGGCATTGGCAGCCGTTCAAGCTGTCCAACGTTTTCGTCACTACATTTTACTCCGTAAAACTACAGTCATTTCGGATTGCAACCCTATGATCTACATTTTAACTAAACAATTGCTAGGGGGCAAGTACTCTAAATGGATCGTTATCCTGCAAGAGTTCGACTTGGAGTTTGAAAAATCTAAGTCTAAGAAATCTTTAGTTTTTGCAGAGTTGATGTGTGATTTCCCGCGTGCTGACACGGAAACTGTGGCAGAGGAACCCATTGCGGACGAATCTTTGTTTCTCATCAGCACTTTAGATCCATGGTTTGGAGATATCATCATCTATCTCCAGACCCAATCCTTTCGGCCCGAAGCTTCAAAGTCGGAACGTCGGAAAATTCGATTCCAGTCCCAACAGTACAAAATTATTGGAGATACTCTTTATCGCCGTGGGGCAGACTTGGTTTTCCGACGTTGCTTAACTCACGAAGAAGCTGAAAGGGTTTTGAATGACTGTCACTCTAGAGCGTGTGGCGGTCATATGTCTGGGTATGCCACAGCCCAAAAGATATTGTGCGCTGGCTACTTCTGGCCGTCCTTGTTTAAAGATTGTATTACTGCGGTCCGAAAATGCCACAACTGTCAAGTGTTTGATCGCAAGATGCGCGCTCCACCTGCTCCTCTCCACCCTATAATTGCCGTTGGTCCTTTTGCCAAATGGGGTATCGATTTTATTACATGTAACCCTCACTCGGCCGGGGGGCATGCGTATATCATCCTTGCGGTTGATTATTTTACTAAATGGGCCGAGGCGATGCCTACATTCGAGGCTGATGGCAAGACAGCTGCAATTTTCATATTCAATCACATTATTGCTAGGTTTGGTGTCCCACAAGCGATAATTACTGACCATGGGCGCCATTTTCGAAACGTTATGATGACAGAACTTACAGGCCAGCTTGGTTTGCGTCACGATAGCTCAACTCCTTATTATCCACAAGCCAATGGTATGGTTGAGTCCATCAACAAAGTTTTAGTTATCATGATCTGACGAATCATTGGTATTCATCGGTTGAATTGGCACAACATGTTATTTTCGCGCTTTGGGCATACCGTACCTCAGTGAAAACATCAACAGGGTTCACTCCTTTCCAACTAGTTTATGGTTTGGAAGTTGTGCTACCCATTGAATGCGAAATCCCGTCACTTCAAATGGCTGTCGAATTACTTCCAGCTACTTCCGAAGAGGAGAAGCGTTTATTATACTTAGCTCAATTAAATGAGAATCGACGTGATGCCGCATTGGCAATCGAGACTCACGCAAAACGAATGAAAGCTCAATATGATCGAAATGTGACCCCTCGAAATTTTTCGGAAGGAGACCTAGTGTTATTATATGATCAAGCTAACGATAAATTAGGTGCTGGAAAATTCGTTCCTATGTGGCATGGGCCCTACATTGTCAAGCGCAAGCTAGCAAAAGGGGTCTATGAGCTGGTTGACTTTGACGGGGACTCTTTGGGTAAACCCAGAAATGGACTTTACCTAAAGAGGTATTATGCTTAAATGATGGGTGTGGAGATTTTAGTTAGGTTAGTTTTTCTTTCTAGCTGGTGTGTTTGTTAGTTTAGACAGTGTGCTTAGCTTAGAAAGCGTGTTTTTCGTCGTTATTCTGCTTATCTTGGTTTTACGCTTGATGTTTGCAGATGTCGATGCCTCTCCAAACATACATTGGATTTGCTGACGGTGCTTGTCGTAGTACACGGAATATCTCTTCCGCAGCTTGGGTTATCTATTCGCCCTCTTACGAGTTAGTTTCTATGCATGGGGTGAGCCTCGGTCAAACAACAAACAACATTGCAGAATACAGTGCAGTGATTGAGTTATTGTCTGAATCTATTTCATTCGGGATTCAGAGTTTGATAGTGAGGTTAGATTCTGAACTCGTTGTATTACAGCTTAATAGAGTGTATGCCATTAGAAATCCAGTGTTATTAAGGTTATTTTTGAGAGTGCGTCTCTTGGAACGTGAGTTTGATTACATTGAATATCAACATATTCCAAGGTCTTTAAATACATTAGCAGATGCAATTGCTTCTCGAATGTTAAATAGACATTTGCAATAATCATACATGTAAATTTAAAAACATTTTATCATACATGTTTAACAAGATAAGCCGGTAGTAATGATATATATATAGATAGGAGTGTGTCAAAAATACATCGTCTTCGACCATAGGTTGCAAAACACCTTATGATCGGCAAAAATGATAAGTACAAAAAACCAAAATGTCACATGTGTCTACAAAAACGACCATCTAAATCACTGGTGATGATCTCTATACGACACCACTGCACGAGCCACCCTACACAAGAACCTTCTAAAAGGTCCTGGGACTCCGACTACATAGCGCTGAAGCCTGATAGGAATATCATCTATAGTAGTCTCTGGTATATCTGCCGTCAGACGCTCTAGGTCTTGTTCCAACTCAGCTAAGGTCTCTGTAGCCTCGTCCTGTGGGACCGGTGCCGGTGCAACTGGTTGTCTCCTCTCGAAAGGCCGGAGATTGGCTGGACGCCGTAGGCCTACATCTGCATTTTGAAAATTGTCACTGTCAGTTTTGAGACGATATAAAAACAAAAAATATATATATAATTTAAAAACTTGTGGAAAATGAAGTACCTGTGTCATCCCACTGTTCTCCCGGTGGAAGAATCATGTCTAGATCTCCATGAAAATCAACTCCGACATAAGGAAAATCATGTATCGAAAAGACCTGGTCCTCTAACCAGTGAAAGTACTCCAGTCTAAATCAGACAACCTCCGTGCCCTCGTCAGGATGACGGGCCATCACCGCAACCCATCGCATCAACTTAGGCTCTCGAGGAAGCCCAACCTCAACAGTGAGCTGCTGTGGGATCAGCATCGGAACCCTCTCTAGAGCAAAACTCACAACTAAAGGCCCATAACCAAAAGTCTTTAGTTGCCCGTTTTTTGCCCTAGTCAGTTGGCCCTTTAAATTGGCCAACGCAGCATCACACCAGTTGAAAATGGTGCCTCGATAGCAGTCAATCGCCATCCGCATTTGGGACACGGTGGCAATGTGCAAAGCGGAAGCTCTGCAAAGTCTAGTAACTGTAAAGGCAATTACCATAAGTTCAGGTCGGGATATCTTTTTAATCTCTATCCCCCTCTCCTGGTTCTGATTATTACACCACTCTAAACGGAGACTAGCAATGGACTGGCCACCCGGCCTAGTCCCGGACAGAGTCAATTGTTCGCCTCTCTTGGGCAAACCAGTGAGAAAGTAAATATCTGAGGGCTCTATCTCGAGCTGGTGCCCTCCAATGTAAAAGCACTGATCCTGAACGTTCCACCTTTCAACCAGCCACTCTAGAAATCTCACCTGGGCCCTCATGCCAGGTATGGCCCAGTATTTGTAAAGACCGCATGCCTTCAAAGCATCAATGGAAGGTTGGTGATTAATGGCGGCCAAATCAACATCTTCGTGTTCTCTTTCACGCCAATCAAGCATGGTGGGCAATCTACACATCATAAAACATCTGTTAGAGTCCATAAAATTAAAATTTTTTGGTCCATTTTGGAGAAATGGGGGTTTGAAAATCCTCTCCGCGGTGTACGCAGCCCGCCTTTAGAGACAGAGCGTGTGTACGCAGGTCCTCTTAAGGCAAGCTGCGTACGCCCGACATTTTCTCAACTGAGAAAATGTCGGGGTACGCAGGTCACCAGTGGAGCACCTGCGTACCCCGAAAAGCGGACCTTGAAACCCCAAAGCCTCCAAAAAATGAAACTAGGGCCTAAAAATAAATTCTAAACGGATGAAAATGCAAGGGAGGATGTTGTAGAATACCTGATGAGACGACGTTCGATTTCGATGGTCGGATTCTCCGCAATGTCCACGGGAAGTTTCTTGCCAAAAGCCCTTTTTCTCTCCTCAACAGTAAAATGGTAAAAATGAAATGGTAAAAGCCCTTTTTATAGGTTTTTTGAGTAAATAAATGTTAAATTTGTTTATTTTCCACCGTGAAAAGGTATTTTTCAAAGTATTTTTATCTATCTTTAAACAGGTATGAGTAATGTGTTGGTTTTTGTGCAGGATAAAGGATTTTCAGGGAAAATTGTCATTTTTCACAAACAAAAACATCAGAGTCATCTTTTAAGCCCTTTTCTGACTCCTAAAACATGAAAAGATTGCCGAGCGTTTCTTTTACACTCGTTAAAACGGAATTAAAAGACGGTCCCCTTATAGCCCTTTTCTGACCGTAAAAACAGGAAAAGATTGTCGGGTTTTTGTCGTTTCAAACTCGATATTGGAAATAAAACGACGTGTCCTTGATCGCTTTTTACTTTTCAGGTCAAAGACACTAACTATGAAAGTACTCCTTGGTCGTAAAAGATCAAGCGGTTCTCTCAAGTATTATTTTATACTTTTTCGGGCTTGGGAGACACAAATTTACAAAAAAGTTCAACCCTGGAGTCTTCTTAAGTTTTTCAGACTCTCTAAAATTGAAAAACGCCGAGTTTCTCCTATACTGGACTCGTTAAAATTTCACAGTAAAGGACCTGTTCGATTACAAATAGGAACGGACCACTCCTTCTTAGGGTTCGAATCTAAACTAAGTTGGACTCATCCGAAGGATGAGATTATAATCAAGCATATGTTATCCTCCTCAAGCTTGTAAAAAATAAAGAGGTACTTGCCAGAAATGGTGGGGGAAAAGAGAGAAAAATGAGCCTATTTGTTATCCTTTGTCTCAGAAGAAACCTTATCACCACTCTTGAACACGACACTTTTCATTCCCCTAGGTTGGGAAATCCTTTGCCTCACAGTTGATTGAACCACATTGAAAGTCTTCAGCCGGGTATTAACTTTGGGTCAAATGTCACCAAGCCATCTGTTGTGTCGTTATGTGTTCAAGAGGTCGCTGCATATAAACCATTCATCTGCAAAATACCTGTCATCCATCTTGACCATCCCTGAGTCAGTCCTTACAGCTACATTTCTTCAACTTGATCTATGATTTCGTGTTGTGGGCTTACCTGCAACGGGTCGCTTTCTCTCAACATCAGCACATTATCTAGAAAGATGACCTAGAAATCGTCAGTACCTTGAAATCTGCATGCATCAATGGCAGGTTTCTCGCCTTTGATGACGGTTTACATCATTGAATTTCGATCGAAGGATTCCGTGAAATGTTCGACATCAACACATTCATTCACATCTCATGGATTGTACTGGGTACTTTGAGAACCATTGACATCACTGGTGGTCTCTCTCACACTTGTTAACAGTTTACATCATTGACTGGTAATCAAGTGGTTTCTACCATGCTCGACATCAACTCATTTATTCGCATGGATAGAATCGTACCATTTCGGGAAATAGAAATGAAGACCCTGGATCTAGTTTCCGCCATCCAGGCTGCGAGGAGTTTTGTATTCATTATACAGTAGACTAATTATAAACAGATGGCTGCGTCCATACTGTGTCTACATGAGTCTATGATTATGATGTACTGCGAAATCATTCCTGTATCAGAGCAGTAGTTAGTTTGTTAGTTAAAGTTTTTGATCTGAGTATGGGAATGCCTACCTCAGCGATGATATGATCTCATACATGTATTTTGTGTTGAATACTTGCAGGTTCCAACCAGGCTCTCCACAAGATAATCCTTGAAATGATAAAGTACTTCACCCTTCCTAGATGATATGAAACCCTAATCTACTACAGGCTTCGCACTTTAGGGGGCAATCTGTTACACTAAAATTTGTCACCATGACTATCTGCAGTTAGTATGGCTCTATCAATTGTCATACTATCCTCCTTGGCAAGTCTCATACCTCTGCTCCTCATGTCAAACTCCAAGAAAGAGAGAAAGTCCTTAAAAAGTCAATTAACTCTGGTTACGCAGTTTCTCTTAGCCTTACCTGCGTGTACGCACCTCCAGTTCATAAAACCTGCGTACTTGTACGCTCTGTATATAAAGGGGTGGGTGCGTACTCCTGTAAAGGTCAAAAGGCGCAAGTTTCACTTCAAAAACGTTACTTGTGGTCATTTCTAGAGCATTCTAGAAGATGGTTTGACGTGGATTGAGCGCCTCCAGATGGTTCATGCATCCCAATGAAAGAGGAACTTATCCCATGAAGAGGGGAGCTATCCCATTGAAAGAGGGGCTTATCCCATTCATGGTGGACCTGATTAACTTCCTCCAAAGCACTATAAATACAGGCATTGGGCCAAAGGGAGGGGAGGTTGAAAGCTGAACATTCCTAAGGGTAGATGCTGTTGAGATTAGGACTTCCTTATAGAGCTTGAGAGGAGAGATTCCCATCCTTTCTTAGCTTCATTTGGAAGTGGGTGAGCTGATCAGAGTAAAGGAGAACTCTTGCTGGACCCTGGGAGGGACCTGCACAACACCAAGGCGCTGGTTGTAATGGTTTCTTTTGTTTCCACTTAATACAATTAAGCTCATTTTTCTCAACAAGTTGTTATACATAATTTGTTTCATATACTCCTTGGTCTTTATGATGAATATGTTTTATTTTATGAGTTATTCAGGTGCTATGTAATCGTTTGCTTGTTAGTGAATGCAGGTTTCGAAGAGAAGGAGGAGCTCATCCGGATTGGAGAGGCTGGACTGCTACAAACAGCGTGGGACTAAAGGTATGTTTTAAACACCTGACTACTTGTATTCTAAATGCATATTTAGGGAAAGATAGTGTTTAATTGTCTTGTTTGTCACTAGAAAGCCTTAGCTTCTAGGGAGGTCGGTTTTGTCCGCAAAATTGACTCTTTCCGCATGACACTTTCCCACAAATCAGGTGTCTCGATCAGATATAATAGAAGTGGGTAATCCAAAATGAACCCATACATGTTGAAAGAATAATTTTGCAGTTTGTTCAGCTGTAATCTGTTTACTACAAGGTATCAAAATACACATTTTGCTGAACCTATCCACAACAACATATAGATAATCATGACCTTTCTTAGATTTGGGTAGTCCTCCAACAAAATCCATTGAAATGCTTTCCCAAGGGTGAGAAGGAACTGGCAATGGAGTGTACGAGCCTAGTTTTCTGTTGCTGGGCTTGCTTTTAGCACACATAGCACATCCCTTTACGTATCTAGAAACTATCTCACTCATTCTCGGCCAATAACAGAACCTTTGCAGCTGTGCAACTGTTTTACTTACCCCAAAGTGACCTGATATCAGAGAAGTGTGTGCTTCCCTAATTATCTTTGCTCTCTTAGTTTTTGGAATGCAGAGTTTCCCAAAATGATATAAAAGTCGGTCCTTCACATGATAGTCCAATTCTTCTACTCTTTTGCCTTGACTCAAAGTTGCATATACATCTTTAAAGTCCATATCCTGAGCATACTGTTCTATGTAGCTTTCATGCAGCACAAAATTATGCTTAAGTATGGTAGATGCATTTATAATGGGTCTAGGTAACATGTCTGCAACCTTGTTATGTATGCCCTTTTTATATCTGATGACTAAATGAAATTGTTGTATAAAACCCATCCATCTGTAATGTATTGATTGTTGCAACTTAGTTTGGGAGTGTAGGTATTGAAGTGGCTGATTATTAGTATGTATTACTGTTTCTTTGCCCATTAAGTAATGTTTCCACTTTTTCACACTTTGAACTAATGCATAAAATTCCTTATCATATGTAGGATAGTTGACTACTGTAGGATTAAAAGTCTCAGAATGATAACATATGGGTTTACCGTGCTATGTCAACACTGCTCCCATGGCATAGTCACTAGCATTAGTTTGGATCTCAAATGGTCTTTGTAGATCTGGCAGTGCTAGTACAGGTGTTGTACTAATTTTTTCTTTCAAGGTGTCGAAGGCTTTCTGCTTTTTTCCTCCCCACTGAAACACCTTGTTCAATCCTGTCAAAGCATGTAAGGGAGTTGCAATTGAGGAAAAATTTGAAATGAACTTCCACCAATACTGTGCTACTCCTAAGAAGCTTCTCACTTCTGTAGCAGACTTGGGTTTAGGCCAGTTTACAATGACTGCCACTTTAGAGGGATCTATTTTCAATTCA
Source organism: Pinus tabuliformis (assembly GCA_031772625.1). Taxonomy (NCBI): domain Eukaryota; kingdom Viridiplantae; phylum Streptophyta; class Pinopsida; order Pinales; family Pinaceae; genus Pinus; species Pinus tabuliformis. The sequence continues at coordinate 250,259,661 of CM062815.1, forward strand.
CCTCCCCCTACTATATGACCCAAATAATTTAGAGAGGTTTTGCCATAGTCACATTTGGAGAGTTTAACATAAATTTTTTCTCTTTTCAAAACATCTAATGTCTGCTTAACATGCTTTAAATGTTCTTCCCACGTTTTACTAAAAATTAGAATGTCATCCAGATGCACAATAACAAAATCATCAAGAAAAGGTCTGAGTACATCATTCATTAATATCATGAAAGTAGCAGGGGCATTGGTCAAGCCAAAAGGCATAACCAGCCATTCATACAATCCCTGCTTTGTTTTGAAAGCAGTTTTCCATCCATCTTGCTCTGCAACTCTGACCTGATGGTATCCATTGTGCAAATCCAACTTGGTGAAATAAACAGCTTCCTTCAGTTGATCTAAAAGATCATCTATGCGAGGAAGGGGATAACGATTTTTTATTGTTATTTTATTCAGTGCTCGATAATCAATGCACATTCTCCATGAGCCATCTTTCTTTTTCACCAAAATGATTGGTGACCCACATGGTGATGTGCTAGGCCTGATGAACCCTTTCTCGAGCAACTCCTACACCTACTTCTTGATTTCAGCGTTCTCTAAAGTAGATAACCTGTACATCCCAATGTTAGGCAAAGGAACTTCTTGTTGCAAAATAATATCATGTACTATTCCCTTTTTGGGTGGTAGACCTTGAGGTTCTTGAAACAAGACGTCATACTCTGAAACAATCTTTTCTATATCAGCTTGTTGATCAGAATTACAACCCTCAAATACATTGGTTTTATCAGTTTTCTTTTCCTTTACAACCATTAGTAAGAACTGTTTGCAGGAATTTATCATTCTTTTCATCTGTCCTGAGTTTATGAGAGTATAATTATTCTTGAGCTTATGAGCTGTTACAAAGTATTCGATTCCATCTTTAACAAGTAGATACTTGTTCTTGGCTCTATAGAAAATAGCCTTTCTATCATACAAGTAAGGACTTCCTAACACAATTCCACATATATCCAAAGGAATTATATCTAAATCAACCTCATCTACAAATGCTGACCCAAAAGAAAACTTGAGTTTGCACTGTCTAGTCACTTGTAGTTGTGCTTTATCATTCAACCATCCTAATGGGTATGGCTTCTTATGAGGTGTAGTTGCTAATCCCAATTTCTTTACAATTGCTTTAGAAATCAGATTTACTTGTGAGCCACTATCAAACAAAGTATCAATCTTTTGATTTTTGGAAACAACTCGAATATGGAAAAGCTCATGTCTTTTTCTCTCATGTTCTTCATCAATAACAGATTGAGTAGAATTACTAGTAGATGCTTCAGAATTCTTACCTTTTATACCTGTGGCTGCAATGATTGTTTCATCTCCCGAGTCTGACCCCAAATCTTTCTAAATAGTTGCAACAGCCTTCTTCTTCCCCTTGGAATTCTTAGGTCTCAGCTCTGGATGCAGAATCCAATAGTGCTTATCATCATGCCCCTCCTTTTTACAGTGAGTGCATGAATCTTTGCCTTTCTGTGCAGTGTTAGCCTTCCTTTCTTTCCATTTATGCTTTCTTTTCTCCTTGCTCTTGCTTACAGTGGGTTGGGATGGTCCCCCAACTTCTGGATTTCCATTCTTTCCTCTATCTCCTAGATGAGTAGCTTGTAAAGATACCTCATCTATACTAGTGGGATTAAACATGAGGATGGTATGCCTCATGTAGCTGTGTAGACCACCAATGTACTTCAAAAGAGTTTCTGGTGAGTCTAATGAGATACCCAACATCAATGCTCTCTTTCGGAACTCTTGAGTATACCCTTGTACACTTTTCCCTTTCAACTGACGAAGAGTTTTCCAACTCATCATGGATTGTTGCATGTAGGCCAATGGATAGAACTTCTTTTTGATTGCAGTAACAAATTCACTCTAGATAGAGATGGTCTTACCATGATTCCTCATATCAGCTAGGGTTCTGCCTTCCCACCAAACCAAGGCAGTGCCCCCTAGGCGAAGGCTTGCCAGCTGAATCTTGCTCTTGTCTGAGTCTATATTTTGTACTCTGCAATACACATCAATTTGTCTAATCCAATTGTCCAACTTTTCAGAATTTAGCTCTCCATCATATATAGGCAAATCAAATTTAACATCTAACTTAGTCAAAGATTCTTTCTTATTATGCACAGGGCTACTAGGAGGTGTAGGGAAGCTTTCCTCTTTCCCCTTTCCTTTGGAGTGGTCATGGGAATGAGATTCATCTTCTTCTTTATCTTGCTTAGAGCCTGATGAATCTTCACCATTATGCTTTCTAAAGTCCCTATACATTTCTTCTACCATAGACTTTATAGCTAGGAAACTTTCTATGAATTGAGGGTCTGGCCCTATAGAACCTTCCTCTGACATTGTCTTCCGAGAATAGACTCTCCCAATTTTAGGATTAGTTTCCACCAACTCTCCTTCTCCTAATTTGAGCTTTGATTTAGTGAGCATTCACAGCTAAACCAACACAAGCTTGTCTAACCTTACAGCCTAGAGCTCCGATACCACTTGACCTAACAATCACCCTATGAGTGACCTCATTTGAAGATTTATTAAATAAAAGGTATTACAAACTCATGTGATGGTGTGCATGTTTTGTGTTATTGAAACAACGGATCGATCAGATTGCCAATACACAGAAAATAAACGGAAAGACAACAGAGAAATATAGTAAGCAACACAAAGACACAAACATTTTTTAATAAGGAGTTCACCCTATTCTCCAGGGCTACGTCTTCGGTCTAGCTTCAGTGGTGGCCTTGTTTTATTGTGTCTTTCAGTAGAGAAATAACAATACAGGGACTCAATATGAGTTCTCTTGAAGCAGATTTTGCTTGGCAGGGTGGTTCTTGGATTCCCCAAGCCACTCGAAGTACACAGACTCTTGTTCTTCCTACCAGCTCTGTGACCCTTGGTCTACAGTGGAAAGAGCCAACCGTGGTGCTCAATCCAGACAGATTCCTCTATGGGAAGGCTTCATTCTTCAAGCTCTTTGGTGATCGATGCTGCCTGTGGTCAGCTCAGCCCTTTGTCTCCTCTGCTTGGCTTTACTGCTCTCTGTGCTCAGTCCTCCTCTCAGGGTTCACTGTTCACTGTCTCTCTTGGTCGCTTGGAGTCTTCTCTATTCTTCTTCTCTCAATCTTCATTCGACTATCTCTGTTCATGGCTTTAGCCATTCAATCTCCATGCCTGCTCGGTTCCTCTCCCGCCTACGTCGATTCACCTACCACCTGTGTGCTTGGAGTTCCTTGTTCAGTGTCAACATGAACGCTTGGGGAGTAGCCATGCATCCCCATCGGAACAACACCAGCCTGCTCGTCGATTCGTTTCTTCGGTTATGTCATGGATACATTCTTTCTCCACTGTGGCAGTCAACGGATTCCAAATCCCTTTAAATCGCGGCTTAATTCCCTGTTGATTCTGCTTCTGTCTATCAGGCGCAATCTCAGCCGTCTGATCTGGGCTCCTCCTGATCCAACGTCATATGCACGTCGAGCACGGTTGACTTTCTCGACCGATAATGTGCGATCACGACGGTTTTTCTCTCACCTCCGCTACCACGTGTCGAATCGATGAGTGGGATCACTCCGCTCTCCTCCAAAACCTCTTACCATTCAAGGGCGCCCCGATCAAAACCACTGGTTTCCAGGTCATGGGTCCCACCTTCATACGTTGGTGCTTTTCATTTCTTCGCCCACGGTTCTCCGGCTCCCAACGTGACCAAGGGCTTAAGACCCCTCCATTTCGGCCCTGTTTGCCCAGCGATGCACGATTATCGTGCATCAAAAATCAACTCCTTTTCCCTTTCCGAGGCTCCCAGGGGCTACATCGACCTCCTGCGCAGTCTCCATGGGCCTCGGTCAGCGTGCTTTGACCCAGATCCTCATCGTTCTGCACCAGCTGCCATGGCCACTGGTTCAGGGTGTTTTCGATTGCTGTTTTGGATTCTTCAAGGATTTGTTTCGTCCGGATACAGTCAAGGTTATTTGATAGTCGTTTATGGGTCCGATTTGGATTAGCACCACTCCTGCCTTGCACAATAACCTACATTTCTTGTCACTCAAGGAAATATGGGCTTCTTGGCAGCAAAGAAGTACTTTTTCCAGATTTTGAGAGCCTCTTGAAAAGAGTCACCAAACACAGAAAAGTCATCCATATAAATTTCTACACATATTAGATCAACAAAAATAGCCAGGACTGCCCTTTGAAAGGTAGCCAGGGCATTACATAAACCAAAGGGGAGCACTCTATAAGAAGATGTTCCCCCAACATGTAAAAGTAGTTTTGTCCTGATCTTCGGGTGCAATCTGTATCTGGTTGTAACCACTGAAGGCATCCAAAAAGGAAAAGTATTTCTTTCCTACAAGGGTATCAAGCACCTGGTCAATAAAAGGAAGAGGAAAGTAATCTTTGAGAGTGGCTTTGTTTATACTCAATACAAATATGCCATCTGCCATGTTTCTTAGGAACCAACACTAATGGAGAGACCCACTAACTTTCAGAAATAGGATAGATGAAAATAGCATCTAAAAGTTTTTGTAATTCTTCCTTCACAACATCTTTTAGAGCTGGATTCATATGCCTCTAGGGTTGTCAAACAAGTCGGGATCCTTCCTGATGTAAATATGATGTGTACAGGTTTCAGAAGGAAGGCCTTTCATATCCTCATAACCCCATGCAAAGGCACCAAGACGGTTTTGTAACAAGTTTACAAGCTGCTCTTGCTGAGATGAGTCTAGATATAAACTAATGTGCAAGGGTTTATCAAGGCTAATCTCAACAAGAGTAGTATCAGGCTTGAGAACGCTCAAGGGGATAGTCAAAGGCAGTGGTACAGAAGAATGGGAATCATGATTCTCTTGAAAATTGAGGCTGAAAATATGCCTCAATGGCTCAAAATTAGGCATAGAGTCTAGATTATTTAGGAAATCTTGAATCTCATCTTCTTGTGAAGACCCAGTATAATGATGTATAAGAGAAATGGACTAAATCTCCTCATCACTGCCTTGATCCAACCATAAGGTATCTCAGAGGTCCTGAATAGATCTGGTAGGAGGATATAAGGTAACTTTCTTCCTAGAATCTCCATGAGAAATATACATGTCACCGGAACGACATCCAATATATGCATCAGCTGTAGCAAGCCATGGTCGACCCAAGATCAAGGGATGTCCTCCTACTGGGTTCTTTGGCTAAAGCACAATGAAATCAACAGGATATTCCCAAGAATCTAATGCAATGATCACATCATCCAATACTCCTTCTGGCTTGATTTTAGATCTATCCACCAATTCAATCACAGTGGGAGTAGGACGAAGATGAGATAACCGAAGTTGATCCATGGTTTTTTTAGTCATGACATTAATGGCTGCACCCATGTCTATAATAACATTAGAGACTAGGACATCACCAATATGAACTGAGAGAACATGGTTTCTGGGATCAATATATTTCTCCATAGACACACATCCTGCCATCAACTCTGCTGCCCTACCAACGAATTGAATGGTTTGGGGTTCTAATCTCTTCCTCCCTGGTTTCTTGAGACAGAGTTCCTTAATGATCTTAGTACAAATGGGGATCTCTTTAATGTCCTAAAGCAAAGGTACCTTAATAAAAAGGTTCTTGAGTTCAGAAACCAAGCTAGTCTCAGACATAGGCTCATTTCTTTCCACAACTAGCCTTTCTAGAAAGGGAGGCTAGTTGGAAGAAGATGGTAAGGATTCAGAAGGTAAGGGAATGGGATGCTTGGTGAAAACTTCCATAGAATGTTTAGGAGTATCCTCCTCTCCTTTCTCTTCAATAATCACCATAGGGTGCTTCTGGTTTCCCGAAGTTACAGTCCTCCCCGATCTCAATTAGATATCATGAACGCCAACTGGAATAGACTGGTACCCGTATGGTAAAGGTGGGTTCGTTACATGGATCATTTACACCACTTTATTATTATTAGGATTGGGTATAGATTAAGCAGGAAACTAAGGAGGTCAAAATGGTGGGGGTAAAGGCAAAGGTGGAGTAAATTGACTCTGAGGTAAAGATGGCTGAGGCATTGGATAAGGTGCATATGTAGGTGGATATGACTCGATAGGTGGCTGGTATGAATACTGAGTATGATTTGGCCCTCTCCAACCTTGTTTCCATGGTGGAGAAGGTTGGCCATGCTGATATTGATTCACATACTGCCACTGTTGAGAATGATTAGTGTTAGGATAAGAATATGCATGTGCATTATAACCAAAATAGTGTGGAGAGAATTCAGGAGCCATACCCACACTTACCTGAGGCCAATTCCTCCTTGCTCCCATGGCATATAAGTATTCAGCATCAGGCTGTCCCCCTTTGATTACAAATTTAATTTCTAGTATAGAGGGAAACTTTTCTGTGGTATGGTCTTCTACACAAATAGTACACTTATTAGTTTCCTTCAAATTAAGAGGACACTCTTTAGGAGGATGCTTATCTCTACATTTAGGACAGAAAATACATAATGACTCTTGTTCTTTTATAAGTTTTTGTTGAAATTTCAAAGAGTCTAACTGTTTGCTAACAGTATTCATTATTTCAATCTTCATATTTTCCATTTTATTTTCTAGTCCAATAATCATAGCATCAATAGATTCGGTTTTTCTGTTTCTACTCTGAATTCCTCTACCGGATCTATACTGATTCCTTGAAAATTTCCTGCACAAATCACAGATCTGATCAAAAGTTTTCTAAGAAATATCACCTTGTCCTAACAGGTTCAAATTATTTCTAGCATCATCAGTAAGTCCACGCAAGAACAAAGTTCTAATAGTACTAGAATCAAACTTAAGCTTCGACCTTTGTAAAATATACAGAAATATTTCTAAGTAATCCTCAAGAGTTTCATCATCATTCTGCACAATTGTAAAGATTTCATCTTGCATGTCTCGAGTTTTGCAATATTCTTGATATTTTGACTAAAAAACTCTCTTCATCTGATCCCAAGAAGTTATGGTGCTCCCTCCTAGCCTCATAAACCAGAGCAAAGCCGAGTCTTTAAGAGTAGCGGGAAATAATCTCAACTTCTGAGTTTCAGTCGAATAGTCATAACTTCTACACAAAATATCAAACTTGAATAAAAAAGAGTCAGGATCTTCATGGACTTTACCATGGAAATGAGGAAGAGCTAATGGTGGAATATTCTTCATCTATGAAATAGTATCGGGATCCACAATTGGAATCTCAAAAGTGGATTGTTCCTCATTTACCCAGTTTTCGCTATTTCCTTCCGCATAATTTTCATGATCTGCCATTGTTTCCCCTTCACGTGAACCACTCTCAACAGCCTCAGAATATTGAATACTAGTAGTCTCCTCCTTCCCCTCTTTGGGCTGAACCACACCTGAGCTACTGTCACCAGAGTCCAGGTGGATTGTTCCTGCGTGATGGGTTTGAATTTTGGACCTCCTTCCTGTAGGAGAAGACCCAATATGAAAATTGTTTTCAGATTTATCAGTATTTCCTTGGCCCTTAGTGGGCTTCAGACCTCTACCTCTTCTGGGCATTCATCTCAAAAGAAAAATAACAAAGCAACTTCTAATAAAATGTTGCAAAGAATACTCAACACCAGTAAAATTTTTCAAAAAAACTTTCCCAAACAATAGAAGCACACTGCAGAAAAAGATAAAAGCAAACTTACCCCTATTTCATCAAATAGAAAATTCTTACCAAATCAAATTGCCTCCCTAGCAATAGCGCCAAAATGTTAAGTGCAGGAATTGCACTTAAGCAACTCCTCAACACTTAATTGTCAACCTAGGGGATCTGTAAACTTAGAGACAAAGCACAGGAAATGCCATAGATGGTATAAACCTTTTTGATGTAAATTACTACCTTCTTAAATGAGAACTTGCAGAATCTAATTGCAAAGAGTAAAAGACAAGTGGATCATCAAATAATCTAGTGTTGGAAGAAGAAAGAATGCATTTGCAAAGGAATAAAAATAAAAATACAATCACTCCAACTGATCAATGTTTAATCACTGAGTATATGTTTATATTTCTTCTAGCAGAAACACTTTAACAGTCTCGTAAAGTGGGCCCTTAAACCTGCTTTCTTAAAGATTTCATTCTTGCACTAGTCAGTGCTGCACTTATCATAATCTGCTTGCACTAGTGCAGGTGCAAAGATTTATGTGTGAGGTATAAGTTGTGTCTTACCAAATATTCTTGACTTCATGCAAGGGCTCGAACCTCAAGGGTTCTGAGCACTCATATCCTATGACAAGAAACTAGTTCTTGCACCTAAGCAGAGTTCCTTGCAATTTGTTATTGGTTCTAAAAATAAGTGTTAACTATTGCAAATGAAACTTAATTGCAGAAATAATTTGCACATGTATATGTTCCCAATCTTAACTGTATGTAAAATGAAGGTAAATAACCATAACTAGAAACAACCGCTAAAGAATCAACCTGCCATCAGCATATATATTACTTAGAATAATGGAAAAGAAACAATGCATGAAAGAGACTAGAAATACTTGCTGTAACATACCAACGTACACTAGTGCAGGTTCATTTCTCCTGCTTGGACCAGGTGAGGAAATCCAAACAAAAGGAATTGCTTGAAAATGAATTGTAGGGAAGGATTAATCACACCAACGTGCACTGGTGTAGGTTCATTTCTCCTTCTTGGAGCAGGCAAGAAAATCCAACCAAAAGGAATTACACGAAAATAAATTGTAGGAAAGGATTAATCACACCAATGTGCACTGGTGCAGGTTCATTTCTCCTGCTTAGACCAGGGGGTGAAAACCAACTGAAATAAATTGCATGAAAGGAAATTGTAGAAAAGTAAATCTAACTAATTCACACAATGGATCCACTCACACTTTGGCAGGAATATATGTGTGTTTGGTCAATTTAGTGTATCCTAAATTGCTATTTAAAATGTCAATCTGGGAGTCGTAAACTGCTGAAGTGAAGTGCACTGTATGTGCAAGATAACCGATTTCTTAGTCTTTTGTCGTTTTTGAGTTTTTTAGTTTGTTTTTGCGTTTATCTTCTGTGGATTCCCTAGTGTAAGATGGCGAAATTGAAAGTCAAGTATGGATGGTAATGGTGATTTCTACAATGATTTTCCAAACTTTAAAGTTCTCAAAAAGAAGGTTTCAAACTGACTGTGATGAAATCAATTCTCAAAAGGAAATAAATGTACCAAAACAGTGAACTAGTGACAATGGCCCAGTATCCTTACTGCTGTATGAAAAGAAAATAAAAACTGAACTCAAAGCAACTCAAAGACTGAAAGCAAAGCAAACTAAATCACACTACTTCAACCCACATTCTGACCCTTCACCTTTCGACTCACTCCGACTATAGGAAGTAATCATAAACAAGCTGAGTAATATGATATCTAAATTGAAGGAAATCAAATTGCATAAAAGGAAACTAAGATTTAACTACTCATTCATATTTCAATTCTTTGAAAATGACATAAGTAATTTAATCTCTAACTTGCAGGAAAGCAAACTAAATCGTACTACATCAAATATATTCTGATTCCTCACTAATTGAGTCGCTTGGCTATAGGAAGGAAATCATAAACAGATGAGTAATATGATATCTAAGTGGCAGAAAAGTAAATAAGCAAAGAAAAACTGAAAGAAATGACAATGCTGGAATTAAAACTCAGTAAATGAATCAGCAGAAAGGACAAGATGATCTCATGTCAGTAGTCATTAAAACTATGTAATTTTTCCTGGGCTGCCTACAAAAACCTGTAAGAAAAGCACTGATCAGCTAACAGTCATGAGAAAACATAAAAGAAAATATGGACAGAAGTTAACATGATTATCAGAACAACGTAATATATACAAGCTAATGATTATAAAAGCAGTAAATGAAAGCAAGTAAGAAACTATACAGAGCCTTGGTGTACAGGGGCCCTCTGCAACCTCAGCCAGTCAATACTCAGTCACAAATCGAATTCAAGAATGTTGTCTTCTCATATATTAAAGTGCAGTAATAAGACAAAAGTAAAGCACGGTACAGTGGGCTTATAACAACAGTCAAAATTACATCTGAAAAGCTAACTATCCAGCGTATACCAACGCGTTATTTATAAGTGAAAATGCTGCAACTAATTCCTAGATTCTACGCTGCCAAACAGACACGTAAATCTCCACGGCCTGAGATCTAGCGGTATGGTAATTATGACAGTTAAATCCATGGAGTGGTGGCTGCTCGATTCAGTTCACGGGTTGATCCACAGGTGTGCCAACACCTCCGGAAATTGAGGATCGTGCCACGCAAACCTTCACGTGGGAAAAACAGAGCCGTGCCACCGCAAAACTCTTGGTTTGACCCCTCCTTTGACCGTCTTTGACCATGAATGTTTATGAGTGATTCGGCTGAATTGAGGGGACACGCTCCATGTACATGTCACTTGCAACTTGTTCATGTGGCTGGTTTCTCCATTGGACACCTGTAACATAGTCTTTAACAAAATGGTTGCGGAAGCTTGAGCTGGTTGCGGAAAGTGACAAGTTTCCGCAACTGATTGAACAAAAATCTAAATCAAACAGCAGTCATAAACATAGTTAGAAAACCATTTCATAAGCTCTTTTTAGACTAATATGCAATGATTTGACAGCTTGGTGGATCAAATAAATGGAAAAGAAGGCTGAAAAGGTATATAGGGAAGATGCAGGTTTGGGACTCAACATACCCCCACTGTGAAGGTGTTGCATGTCCTCATGCAACCAAAATTCAGTCATTCCCCTCTAATCCATATGTTCTGAAGCCTCTGCTAGGACATCTAGCCCTCTTTTCTTCTTCTTTGGTGCTACCACCATCCTGGGTTTCCTTATTAGACATCTGAATTTGAGATTGATCAATTCTCTGCTCAATTTTCTGCACTTTTTCTTCAGTTTCTTGTTTTTCTTTTGCCATAGTCCCAAATGAAGCGTAGCCTTATCATGAATAATTTTATCTACTTTGATCTTCTCCTTGAGTGATTCATTTTCTTGCTTGATATGCTTGTTTAGAACCTCTAATTCAAATACCTCCTGCTTTAAGGATTGAACTTGTGCATCTGGTGTCATGTGGGGCAGAGTGGTACTCGGACCTGCAGCTGATTTTTCTAAAGATTCCAAGTAGTCATATACCTCCTGTTGATTGGGATCTATTTCAGGTGTCTTTCTTGGACTGAGTTCAAAATCTTGTGGAGGAGGAGGACTGCTCTCTAGCTCTGGCCGAGAAGGGCTTTCATCATGTGGAGGACTAGTTTCAATACTTGGCTGAGGATGAGGTGGACTACGGCTAGCTGGAGGTTTCTCGGGTGTTTCCCCACCCAAGTCAATGAAGTGGGGCCATTTTACTTATGTTTTGATCCCCTTTCCTCTTAGCCTGGTGCTTCTCCTTAAGTATGGTGGACTAGTACTCCCTTCTTGTATGCTCTGTTTCCCTTTTTCCTTTTTCTTTGCTATAGCAGCCTGTTCTTGAAGATGCACTAATCTTTCTAACAGTGTTTGATAATATTCCTCTATAGATGGCTCAGGTGATTGGTAGACTTCTTGTATGTTTCTTTTGCCTTTCACTTTTCTCTGTTTCTTGTCTTTAGTTCTGTTCTCTTTTTCTTTTTGACCAACTTCTTGAGTTTTTGTAGTAGGAGAGTCTTGGACTATGACACTCTTTTCTTTTCTCCTACTCTTTCTTGGTGTCTTTGGTGTACTACTTTCAGATGCCTCAGATGGCTCTTTAAAGTAGTTTCTTTTCAAGAATTGTTCCCAGGTATCTTTGTTTTTCTTCAGTTGGTCCTCAATGAGAATTTTTAAGAGTCCATGATGATATACATGAGGTTCTATATTGCCTATGTGTTTTTGGACCGTAATACTCATATTTTTCAAACTCAGTAGTAAGAAATAAGGCAAATTAAGAGTTTGACTCTCTAAGAAATTCATCAACAGTCTAGCATGGTACATATACATTGAACCAAAGTGTCCTTTGCAAGTGATAAATTTTTGGATAACTAACAATAGACTTGCCCATTCTTCTTTCAATGCATGAACAAGAATTCCTTTTGTAAACACAGTGGTGTCCATACCTGGGTTTCTTAGCATAATTCTCCATGCCTGTTCATCCATGCTTTTTTTCTTAAACCATCGCTCACCTTCTTGGGGTAAGCCTGTGGCAGCTGCTACTGTTGTTTCAGTCACCGTGAGCTTCAAGTCTCCAATCTCCACCATTTGGCCATCGAAAGACCGTGCAAAAGCTTTGGTTACCTCTTTATTATAGCCCTTAAACTTTTGGATGAAGCGTAACCATTTGGCTTTCTTCAAAAAATCTTTTGCTTGAGGGTAACCTTCTAAATATTTCGGTCCTTCTGGTTCTGCCCTTAGTAATTTTCCCATTCCTTCCTCTGTTTTGAATTTCAACTGAAATTTCAATTGCGTGTGAGGGTTTAGCAGAGGGAAGGTGTCTCGGTTGCAGGGTTTATGGTAAAATGCAGTGGCTGCAATTGGGGAATGGATAGCAGGTAACGGGAGTGCTTTAGGATTACAGTCGGAACAAAGGATGAGCAACCGCAATGAGTTCAGAAGATGAAATGTGTGGATGTATGTGAAGAAGATGGTATTAATAGAATGGTAAGTGAATGGAGTGAAGTCGAGATTTTTGAATTAATGGTTGCGTACGAAATATTACACGCTTTAATGGATGGTTGCAGGAAATGCGGTGGAGATGAGCCATAATGGGATAGGTCACATCTCATGAGTACAGGTGGTAAATGAAAGTGCAGTCGACTTGAGTTTAAACCCAAAAATCAATCATGATACTGTTAAGAAATGAATGCATGGTGTGCGGAATAATATCGTGGAATAGGAGTGGGTAACGGAGCTATCATACCGATCATTGCACATAGTAGAGATTTTATGGTTTGATAACTATGCATAATCATGACTTTAATTGCTATTTGATTAAAAAAAATTTCTCATACCTTTGGAAACCTTATCATTTCTTGCTCATAGCTTTTAACCAACTACTCTTCCTTGATGTCTTGGAGATGATCCATGTCTTCATAGCATATGCTCAATCACACCTGCATTTTCATGATTATTGCACTAACATTTTGACTGTGAATTTGAAAAACATAGTGGTGGTGGTTGCGGAAATCGTTTCTGGCTACGGAAACTGCTTCTGGCTGCAGAAACTGCTACCAGCTACGGAAACTACACAACACCCTCTTAGCTAAACAAAGATAGTTAGATAATAACTAACTGAGTGAAAATAGTCCTGAAAGGGACTTTTATTGATGAAATGAAAATCAAATGAATGGAATGGAGTGAAAGTGAAGCGGAGTGAAGTGAAATGAAAATGAGAATGAGATGGAGTGGAATGGCAAATGAGGTGGAGTGAAAATGAAAAAAAAAAAAGGAGAGAAGATTTTTTTTTTTGGAAAATATAGAGCGTCAGGTGTCCCTGATTTTCACTCTACATTTTCTGCATAAGACCACCAATCTGTGATTGGTTTTCAGGCTTATACAATTTTTTTTTTTTGTTAACTGAAAGAAACAAAGGCTAGGCTGGTGGGGAAGAATGATTCTTTTCCACCAGCCTTATTGCAGAATTCTCTTGGAACATTTTGACAAATTCCTCTTTTGAGAGTGGCTTATGATAAATTTTCAGTCGGTGGCCATTCACAATAAGAGGAGTCTGAAATTCATCAATGATCTTGATTCTTATCGCTCCATTGTTAAAGACTTTGTCAATCTCATATGGCCCAAGCCAATGAGTCTGAAATTTACCTTTGAAGTCTTTAAACTTGGAATCAAATAGTAGCGCCCAATCTCCCTCTTGAAACTTTTTCTCTTTGATATATCTGTCATGCCAATTAGCTCTTTGATGTTGAACTAGATTAGTCCTTAAAATTGCTTCTTGTCTGATCTCATCTAGCTCATTCAGCTACTCCATTTTGTGCTTTTGGGCTTCTGATAGATTCATCCCCAACTGGACTGCCATCTTGAAAGTCTTGACTTGAAACTCAATGAGGAGCAGGACTTCTTTCCCATAAACAAGTTCATAGGGAGAATGTCCTGTTGTATTCCTCCATGTAGTTCTGTAGGCCCACAAGGCTTCAGGAAGCCTCTCTGCCCAATCTCTTCTGTGTAGATGAACAGTTTTGGTGATGATACTCTCAAGAACTTTGTTTGTAGACTCCACTTGGCCATTTGCTTGTGGATGGTAAGGAGTAGATTTTCTGTGCTTGATTTTGTATTCTTCCATCAGCTTCTCCATCAAGTTAGATGTAAATTGACTTCCCTGATCTGTCACAATTTCTCTTGGGACACCAAAACGAGTAAAAATATCCTCATAAAGAAAATGAACAACTGAATTTTCAGTCACAGAAGGCAATGCTTTGGCTTCTACCCATTTAGTGACATAATCAGTGCATACCAATATATACTTCTTCTGTTTAGATCGTGGATTAATGGGTCCAATGAAATCTAAAGCCCATTTTTCAAAGGGTTCGATGAGTACCTGTGGTTGTAATGGAATTTCATTTGAAAGAGTCGGTCTCCCAACTCTTTGGCAGCTGTCACACCTTCTGACATATTGTTTTGCATCTTTGAAGAGGGAAGGCCAATAATATCCTAAAGAAAGGATTTTATAGGCCATCCTTTTGTCAGCAAAGTGTCCACCGCATGGTTCATCATGACATGCCTTGAGGATGTCAGGCATTTCATCTTCCCGAATACATCTTCTGATCACACAATCTAGCCCTGTTTTAAACAATTCATTATAAATCCATGAATAATTCAAACTCTCCTGAATAATTCTTCTTTTTTCACTAGGAAATAAATGTGGAGGTAGCTTCCCTGTAACCAAATAGTTAGCAATATCTGCATACCAAGGATTCTTAGTAGTTACTGCAGATAAATATTCATCTGGAAACTTATCCTCTACAAGAGAATCTTCATTAGTATTTTGGATTCTAGACAAGAAATCAGCTATTGTATTTTGTTTCCCTGGTCTATCCAACACAGTAATATTGAATTCTTGTAAAAGTAAGAGCCATCTTGTAACTCTACCATTAGTAATAGGTTTGTTCATTAGATATCTAATTGCAGAATGATCAGTATGGAAAAAAGTTTCATAGCCTGTTATATAATGTCTAAACTTATTGATTGCATGAACAACAACTAAGAACTCTTTTTTAGTCACAGTATAGTTTAACTCGGTGGTAGTCAAATTTTTACTGGTGTAGTAAATGGCATAAGGAACTAAATCCTTTTGACCCAACACAGCTCCTAGAGCTGTATCTGAAGCATCTGTAGAAATATGGAAAGGAAGTTTCCAATTTGGCCCTCTCAAGATGGGTGCTTTAGATATTCTTGTTTTCAAAGTTTCAAATGCAGATTGACAATCAGGATCCCATTTGAATTCACAGTCTTTTGTAAGTAATTTGAAGAGTGGAGATGCTATCTTGGTGAAGTTTTCAATAAATCTTCTATAGTATCCAGTAAATCCAAGAAAACTTCTAACATCTTTCTGACAATTTGGAATAGGCAACTTGGAGATGACTTCAACTTTTGATCTATCAACTTTAATCCCATCCCCTGAAATATGATGTCCTAAAACAATCCCTTCAGTAAACATCATAAAGCATTTTTCATGACTCAACGAAAGGTTTGTTTCTTTACACCTTATAAGGACTTTTTCCAAATTCTCTAATGCCTCTTCAAATGAATTACCATAAACTGTAAAATCATCCATATAAACCTCTACACAATCATGGATTAGATCAGAAAAGATTCCTAGTACTGCCCTTTGAAATGTTGCGGGTACATTACATAATCCAAAAGGAAGTACTCGGTAAGCAAAAGTTCCCCATGGACAGGTAAATGTGGTCTTATCCTGATCTTCAGGTGCTACCTGGATCTGATTATAGCCACTAAAACCATCCAAGAATGAAAAATACTTTTTGCCTACTAAAATATCTAATACCTGATCAATAAAGGGTAAAGGAAAGTGATCCTTCAAAGTTGCTTTGTTCAATTCCCTGTAATCAACGCATACCCTCCATTTACCATTCTTTTTAGGTACTATAACCAAAGGAGAAACCCATCGGCTATCTGAAATTGGGTAAATGAAGTTTACATTGAGTAGTTTTTGGAGCTCTTCTTTCACTATCTCCCTAAGGTTTGGATTCATCCTTCTCTGAGGTTGTCTGATTGGTCTACTGTTTTCCTCGATGTAGATGTGATGAATGCAAGTCTTAGGGTCAATACCTTTCATATCGGTATACTCCCATGCAAATGCAGTAGAATGTTTTTGCAAGATTTTGGTTAGCTCTCCCTGTTGTGATCTTTCCAAGTTTTTGTTGATATTCAATGTTTTACCTGGAAAGATCTCAATGGCAGAACTACCAAACTCTTCCATAGAGAAAAGAGACATTTGTCTAGATGATAGATACTCAATGTCAGAATCTAACTGAAATTGTGTGTGGTCATATTTTGAAGATGTTTCAAAGTTTTCTAATGTGTTCAGAATTTGACTATCTTCACTGATTTAAGAAATGGTAAAGACAGGTTGTATCGTATCCTCATCATCAACCCACTCACTATCTCCTATTTCTGTAATTGCTTTTGCTGGAGGATACATATTGAATTTCTTTGTCGAATTACCATCAGAAATATACATATCCCCAGACCTACAACTGATAAAAGCATCAACTGTGGCTAGCCAAGGTCTTCCTAAGATGAGAGGGTGTCCTCCTAAATTACTCTTGGGAGTTAAAATAATGAAATCTACTGGATATTCCCAAGAATCTAAGGAGACCGAAATGTCTTCTAATACACCATCTGGTTTGATAATTGATCGATCTGCAAGTTGCAGTAAAGTAGGTGTAAAAAGAAGATTAGGAAGTTTCAGTTGTTCCATAGTCTGTCTACTCATAATGTTAATAGCAGCCCCTAAATCAATCAAAGTATTTGGAATTTCTACCCCATTGATGTGACTTTTGACAATCAGACTACCGGGATCTACATACTTCTGCATAGTAATTTTTCCCATCATGATATCCGCAATTTTTCCTACCAGGTGGATTCTTCTTGTATCTCTCGGTTTCCTTCCTGGTCTTTTAAGACTCAACTCCTTTATTGTTTTTGCTAGAATAGGAATCTCTCTAATGGCTTGTAACAAGGGAATCTTGATACAGACATTCTTAAATTCATCTAGAAAATCATAGTCAGGCAACAAGATTTGTTTTTCCACCCCTTTTTCAATTTGTAATCTTTCAGGAAAAGGAGGTGTAGATGAAGATGCAGGTTGCTCAACTATAGGAGTTGTGGGGGTTGACTCTTTTTCTTTTTGAGTGCTTGGGTTTTGAAGAGATGCTTCAGAACATTTATTAGCTTCAAGAGAATCTTCCTCAGAAATGCTTTGCTTTTGAGCATCTATAGAAGGCTTATCTAAAACTCTACCAGATCTGAGTTGTACATCATTGAGAGGAACAATCATATAGGTAGGAAATTGTTGTCCTTCTACCATGTAAGCATTTTGAGGGTTTTTATTGTTGGGGTTTGGCAATGGATGGGAAGGTAGTTGATTTGGCTTCTGTTGGAATGGAAGCAAGAGTTGAGAATTTGGATTCTGTTGAGAAGATTGTTGTTGTTGTGGAAATGGAAATGATAGTTGTGGATTTTGATTTGGAAGCTGTGGAGCTTGTTGGTTTTGAAAAGATGGAGGATATTGATAAAATTGAGCAAATCTCCCATAAGGATTTTGCATACCTTGTACCCATGATTGAAAAGGATTTTGAGGTTGGAACCAAGGTTGTTGCCAAGGATTCCAATTTGGTGGGGGTCGAAAGTTCATAGAGTTATTAAACCCTTGGTTTTGTTGCCCCTGCCAAGGTCTCCTTGCAATAAAACAGAGAGACTCAATTATATTTGGATCTTCTTGAAAGACAGCTTTGAGCCCAGGAATTGAAGGACAATCCTTGGTCTCATGGTTTTCTGAACAAATCACACATGTTTCTACAACTTTTGCATCCAAGGGACATTCCCTTGGAGCATGTTTCTTTCTACATTTTGGGCAAAAGATGGCCAAAGCTTCAGCTTCTACTTTCTGCTTATTTTGTATCTTAAGGGTGTCTAGTTGCTCACTGAGAATCCTTAAGATATCGGTTTTGAATTCATCAAGCATGTTGCCAATCTCAGCCCTACTTACTGATCCAGTTGCAGATTTGTTTGCTCTAATAAGAGAAGGATCTCTAGGCCCTTTTCCAGTTTTAGATTTTCCCCTTGAGAGATGGACGCATAGCTCTGCTATATCATGAAGTGGAAGTTGAGATATATCTCCTTTTCCCATCATGTTCAAAATATCTATCCATTCATCTCTAATGGCTTTTAATAGAAGGGCTTTCAATGTTTCCTCATCTAAGTTACTCATTTTTTCTCTTTTCAGGTTGTATTGAAATCTTTCAAGTAAATCCTCCAAGTTTTCATCTTCTCTTTGCACCATTTTGAATACCTCATCCTTGTGATTGGTGGGCATACAATAGTCCAGGTATCTATCCAAAAATGTTTGTTTCATATCATTCCAAGTCCTAATGGATTGAGTGAGTAATCCCATGAACCATTTCAAAGTAGCTCCTTTCAATGTTGAAGGAAACAATTTGAGTTTTTGAGAGTCTTCCAGATAATCATAAGTTCGACACACGACCTCAAACTCAAATAAAAATGTTTCAGGATCCTCATTTCTTAAGCCATGAAAGTTTGGGAGGACAGATGGTGAAATGTTTTTCATTGTTGCTCGAGAATCCTCATCAACTGTAGGAAATCCGAATGAATTATCTCCATCCCTATTTCCCCCATTGTTACCTCTACCTCCTCCATTGTTTCCTCCTCCTCCTCCTCTACCTCTATCTCTACCAAATCCGTTTACTACTTCCTCTGTCATGATAGTTTCCTCAGTGACTTCAGAGTCCTCTAGTTCCTCTACTAATGGCGAACGAGGAGGAATTTCTCCCTCTTCTTCCTCAGGTGATTCTACTTCTTCAATTACAATGTGTCTCCCTGTAGAAGGAAAGAAAGGATATTTTCCTAATTTAGATTCGATGGATGGTGTGGGAGAGTCTCCTAATTCAACTACTGCCTCTTGAATTCCAGGAATCCTAAGGCTAGGAGTGTGAGTTGGAGATGATGGAGGTGTCTCTTGTCTATTCCTTGAAGTAGATGGAGTTGTAAAAATCGAACTCTTGGCCCTAGCTAAAAACCTTCCCCTAGAATCTCTTGCTCTATGCATGTCATTTTTTATTTTTCTTCAAGTCGGGCTAATAATTCTCTTTTGATCTTCCAGGTCACTCTAGGTGTAAGAAGAGAGCATACTCAAGAAATTATTAAACCAATAACTTCTCTTTTCTGATCCTCCAGATCACACTAGGTGCAAGAGGAGAGCATACTTTGAGAAGTTATCAATTTTTACCTTCCTTGAAATTTTCTTGTTTTTTATTTTTTTTAGAAATTGGCTACCTAGTTTCACTTCCCCAACAACGGCGCCAAAATGTTTGGTCAATTTAGTGTATCCTAAATTTCTATTTAAAATGTCAATCCGGGAGTTGTAAACTGCTGAAGTGAAGTGCACTGTATGTGCAAGATAACCGATTTCTTAGTCTTTTGTCGTTTTTGAGTTTTTTAGTTTGTTTTTGGGTTTATCTTCTGTGGATTCCCTAGTGTGAGATGGCGAAATTGAAAGTCAAGTATGGATGGTAATGGTGATTTCTACAATGATTTTCCAAACTTTAAAGTTTTCAAAAAGAAGGTTTCAAACTGACTATGATGAAATCAATTCTCAAAAGGAAATAAATGTACCAAAACAGTGAACTAGTGACAATGGCCCAGTATCCTTACTGTTGTATGAAAAGAAAATAAAAACTGAACTCAAAGCAACTCAAAGACTGAAAGCAAAGCAAAATAAATCACACTCCTTCAACCCACATTCTGACCCTTCACCTTTCGACTCGCTCCGGCTATAGGAAGTAATCATAAACAAGCTAAGTAATATGATATCTAAATTGCAGGAAATCAAATTGCATAAAAGGAAACTAAGATTTAACTACTCATTCATATTTCAATTCTTTGAAAATGACATAAGTAATTTAATCTCTAACTTGCAGGAAAGCAAACTAAATCATACTACATCAAATAATATTCTGATTCCTCACTAATTGAGTCGCTTGGCTATAGGAAGGAAATCATAAACAGATGAGTAATATGATATCTAAGTGGCAGAAAAGTAAATAAGCAAAGCAAAACTGAAAGAAATGACAATGCTGGAATTAAAACTCAGTAAATGAATCAACAGAAAGGACAAATGATCTCATGTCAGTAGTCATTAAAACTATGTAATTTTTCCTGGGCTGCCTACAAAAACCTGTAAGAAAAGCATTGATCAGCTAACAGTCATGAGAAAACATAAAAGAAAATATGGACAGCAGTTAACATGATTATCAGAACAGCGTAATATATACAAGCTAATGATTATAAAAGCAGTAAATGAAAGCAAGTAAAAAAAACTATACAGAGCCTTGGTGTACAAGGGCCCTCTGTAACCTCAGCCAGTCAATACTCAGTCACAAATTGAATTCAAGAATGCTGTCTTCTCATATATTAAAGTGCAGTAATAAGACAAAAGTAAAGCACGGTACAGTGGGCTTATAACAACAGTCAAAATTACATCTGAAAAGCTAACTATCTAGCGTATACCAACGTGTTATTTATAAGTGAAAATGCTGCAACTAATTCCTAGATTCTATGCTGCCAAACAGACACGTAAATCTCCACGGCCTGAGATCTAGCGGTATGGTAATTATGATCGTTAAATCCATGGAGTGGTGGCTGCTCAATTCAGTTCGGGTTGATCCACAGGTGTGCCAACACCTCCGGAAATTGAGGATCGTGCCACACAAGCCTTCACATGGGCAAAACAGAGCCGTGCACCGTAAAACTCTTGGTTTGACCCCTCCTTTGACCGTCTTTGACCATGAATGTTTATGAGTGATTCGGCTGAACTGAGGGGAAACACTCCATGTACATGTTACTTGCAGCTTGTCCATGTGGCCGATTTCTCCATTGGACACCTGTAACATAGCCTTTAACAAAATGGCTGCGGAAAGTGACAAGTTTCCGCAGCTGATTGAACAAAAATCTAAATCAAACAGCAATCATAAACATAGTTAGGAAACCATTTCATAAGCTCTTTTTAGACTAATATGCAATGATTTGAAAGCTTGGTGGATCAAATAAATGGAAAAGAAGGTTGAAAAGGTATATAGGGAAGATGCAGGTTTGGGACTCAACAATGTGCATGGAAATAGAATTCAATTAAATCACACTTTAACAATAAGAACACATAAATAAATACGAAACCGGAAATAGGGTAAACAAGTTGGGTTGGATGGGACCTAGCCAACCAACTCATTTCTTGTCTAAGAAATGATGCTACTCAGTAATTCAGATCATGTCAGGCCAGGCAGTAACTCCTCAAAGCAAAATTGATACATATATCTTATTCCTTCAGGTTGATCTTTGTTATATACATGAGGGAGATTGTTCACTTCATCTCCCGATGACTGTTCATGTCTCTTATTATTTATTTACATTCATTTTATTTATTCACCCAATCCTGATGATTAGGTGTCAACATTCCCCCCCTTAATCTGAAGGGATGTTGGTGAGTCCAAGCATCATTCTGAATCATTCAAGCTTTTCTCTTCCAAGTGCTTTGGTGAAGATGTTGGCAATTTTCTCATTAGTGGAACAATGACGGAGATGGATTGTTTTGGCCTCAACATGATGTCGAATCAGATGATATTTGGTATTGATGTGCTTCGTTCGATCATGGAACTTTGGCTTCTTGGCCAACTTTATTGGAGAGGTATTTTCAATCATGAGTGGAGTTGATTGTACTTGTTTTACCTGCAAATATTCAAGAATTTTCCTGAGCCACACAATTTCTTTTGTTGCTTCAGCTACTGCCAAGTATTCTTCTTATGTTGTGGAATCTGCTGGAACTGATTTTTTGCGTGATCTCCAGGAGACAGCTCCTGATCCAAGACTCATAGCATATCCTGAAGTAGATACTCCAGTTTCTTTGTCTCCATCGAAGTCTGAATCAGAGTATCCAATCAAGTTGAAGTTGTCCACCTGTGTATACTTGATTCCAAAGTCTTGAGTTCCCTTCAAGTACCTTAGAACTCTTTTTGCAACAGACCAATGTCCATCACAAGGCTTTTGCATAAACCTTGAGAGGATTCCAACAACAAATGAAATGTCTGGTCTGATAGTAGTTAGGTAGTTGAGACTTCTTACAAGCTATCTATACTTTGTTGCATCCTCAAATTCTTCTCCTTCAATAGATGTGAGCTTTAAGTTTTGTTCCATTGGAGTAGTAAGAGGATTGAATTCTATCATGCCAAACCTGTTCAACAGATCTCCAATGTATTTCTTTTGAGAAAGAAATATGGAATTCGGATGTTGGTTCACTTCAATACCAAGATAGTAATGAACATAGCCCAATCGGTCATTTCAAAACTTTTGCCCAATTCCTTCTTTATGGATGAAATGTAGCTTTCATTATTCCCTATCATCAAAAGATCATCTACATATACCACAAGATATACAACTGTTTTGCCAACTTTCTTGACAAATAAAGTTGTATCATCAAGATCATAATGTTTGAAATTGAGTTTCAGAAGATGCTCAGTTAGTTTTTCGTACCAGGCTCGCGGTGCTTGTTTGAGGCCATACAAGGACTTCAAAAGTTTGTATACTTTATGTTCATGTCATTTCACAAAATCCTTCAGGTTGGGACATAAAAACATTCTCTTTTAGATCCCCATTCAAGAAAGCAGTTTTTACATCCATTTGATGGGCTTTCCAACCGTTCTAAGTTGCTAGGGCAAAGACTGTTCGGATGGTAGCCCATTTTGTTATGGGGACAAAAGTCTCCTCATAATCGACCCCTTCCTTCTGTGTAAAACCTTTCTCCACAAGCCTAGCTTTGTTCTTGTCAAGTGAGCCATCAGCTTTATAATTGTTCTTGTAGACCCACTTGTAGCCAATTGGTTTGGTTCCTAATGGAGGATCAACCAGCTTCCAAGTGCCATTATTTATGAGGGCATCATACTCCTTTTGCATCGCTTCTTTCCATTCATCATCAGAAGCAGCTTCTTTGAAGGAAGTTGGTTCAAAATCTGTAGACAAGTTCAATTCACAATCATAAGAAACATCCATGTCAACAGGTGAATTAGAGTCATCTACATCACCTCCATTTTTCTGGTTTGAATTTATAGTTCGTGTCTTTCCAACCTCATCAGGAGGAACACTTTCAAGTGTCTTTGTCAGCCACTTTGGGGGACCTTTCTCAGATGGTCCAGGCTACTCCATTGATTGAGTTGGGACTGAATCAAGGTTGAGTCTCCCAATTCTGTCAATCACATCACTTAAAGCATCATCCGTTGTTGGAGTTTCATGCAGGGGAGAGCGTTCTTCAGAAGAAGATTCCACATGTTGATTTAGTATAGGAATCCCCCCTTCAAGATGTGGAATCTAATTATCAAATTCTTGAAATGATTTTGCTTTTGCGAATCTATCCAAGCGATCAAGTTTCCGCTCAACAACATTGTCAGTTTTGGATGATTCAAGAAAAATTACATCTCTAGATACAACAAACTTTTTATTTACTTCATCATAGAGACTATATTCTTTGGAGGTGTTTGAATACCCCAGGAAGATACATTTACGACTTCTAGCACCAAGTTTGTTTCTATGTACCTTTGGTATCAAGGCATAATAGGTGGAACCAAAGACCCTGAGATGCTTTACCCAAGGAACATGTCCATACCACATTTCATATGGAGTCTTGTTTCTAATAGCATTAGATGGACATCTATTCTTTATATATGCAGCACATAGAACAGCATCAGCCCAAAACATTATCTTTACATTTTTGAAGAAGAGCATGGATCATACCATATTTGAGATTGTCCTATTCATTCTTTCAGCTACACCATTCTGTTGGGGATTATAAGGCACAGTTTTTTGATGTTTGATCCCATGTTGGTGAAGATAGTTTTCAAATTCATTTGATGTGTATTCTTTTCCATTATCAGTCCGAATAAACCCAATATGAGATTGTGCATCATTTTCAATCCATTTATGAAAGTTCTTGAATGTTTGAAAAGTATCAGATTTGTTCTTCAATAAATAAACCCAACACATTCTGGTGTAGTCATCAATAAATGTCATCATATATTTATTTCCATTTGCAGAAGAAACAGGCATTGGACCACACAAATCTGAATGAATGAGTTCAAGTTTTCTATGTGCTCTTGAATGTGAATCATGAAAAGACTATTTGCTATGATTTCCTAGAATGCAAGCATCACATTGCTTAAGTTTCCTAGGAATTGTAGGCAAACCAGCAACACCATTTTTCTTCAACAAGTGGAGGCTGTCATAGTTCAAATGTCCAAATCTAGCATGTCATAATAAACTTGATGGAAGTGTACCTTCTTCATAATGAGAATTGTATGAGAAATGTTGTGCACAAGCAGAGGTTCCTTGCAGCTTGAGAAGCCTTTCTTCTTCTATTCCCATCATGACAAGTGGGTGGTCAGATGCTTTTCTTACCTCAAGCTTCCCATCAAACATATGAATGGAGTGACCTTGTTAGCGGATGTGGACCAAGGACAACAAGTTTCTCTTGAGCTGTGGGAGATATAGAACATGATGCAGAAGAAAGTCTGGAAGTCCAAGCAGTTTAATCCTAATTGTGCCAAGCCCTGATGGCTTGATTTTTGATTGGTATGCAAAGTATACTGCTCCATCAACATTGTCAGTAAATTCTTCAAAAAAATCTTTTTTATGAGTCATGTGGCAGGTTTCTTCTAAATCAAGCAACCAATCATTTTTCCAAGAAGCAAGTGAAGCATTAAATAAATCTTCATTTACTCCAATATTACATTGTGCCACAACATAGTGAGAAGATTAAGGTGCTTTACCTTTGTCTGTATCATCACTTTTAACTTTCTGTTGGTTTCTTTGCTGCTCAATTTTGTCCCATGGTAACTTGCATGTAGAGGCATCATGTTATCCATTTCTCTTGCAGCGTATGCAGTGCAAATTTACCTTTTCTCCTTGAGATGTCTGCCCCCCCTGCCTCTGAATATATTCCTCTTCCTCTTCGACCACCTCTTCCTCTTGAAGAATCTTGAGCATGATGATTTTCTTTATGAGCAAGGCACACAACCTCTTCAGAAGATTCAGGGGCTGTCTTCTTTCCAAAAGCTTTCTCTCTTTCAGCAAACTTTTTCACAAGAGAGTCAAAGGTGATATCTTTGAGATTTACAAACTCAAGATAATTGGAGTAAGTAGGATAAAGTGCCTTGAGAAAAGCGATAAGAGGAATATCCAATTCAACCTAAGTGGATTTGATATCATGCATTATAGACTTTACTTCAGATGCAAGAGCAAGAGGATCATTATTTTGCAGTTCAAGAGTGAAGAGTTTAATCATGAGTTGAACAACTTCAAGTGCAGAATGTGAGTCATAGAGTTCTTTCAGCTTTTGTAAGGCTTCAAAAGTAGTTGAAAATGACAAAATATGGCGACTCACCTCTTCATTTACAAATGCTGCGATTAATGCATACACTTTGTTGTTCTTGTTTTCCCAAATGACGAGCTCTTTGTTTGAGGTAGGTTGTTTTGGCTCTTTATCTCCGTCTCCAACACACACTCCTTTCCACAACTCATTGAAAATGAGCGTGTGTTTTATCATTCGGGACCACTCAGGATAGTTCTCTTTGCTAGTGAGAACTATTCCCACGATGGATATGATTGAATGCATACTATAACAAAATAACTTATGCTGCAAAAATTTTACTCTTAATGGGAAAAAAATATAGTTCTGATATGACTGGACAACAAACTCAAATTGACAGCAAATGTCAATACCCAAGAGATATATATCGACCTTTTTTTCATAATACGCACTATTCAAAATATATATCGGTTTCTTTTTACATTGATCACCCAATGCAGCCCTTCAAAAAATTTTAACTCACAGCTGAATATCAGGGGACAACATCCCATCCTCGAAAGTATGTAATAAAAAACCTAAGTCTACATTCATAAATGGAAAAGGAATCCTCACAATATTCTTCAGTACAAATAATGTATGCCTATTTTAAAATTACAAAGGCAAAAAGACAATGTATTAATGAACACTGAAACGTTTCCTAGCACTCCATTATGAAAGTGGTATTCCATCAAACTTTGTGGTCTCATTACATGCAATAATCAATCCTTCAACATTTCTTGGCAAGAGGAATTTGCTCAATTGACAACTAGTGGATACCCGTTCACGAGGAGGAACAATCATCAAAACACTCTCATGCCGTTGAACAACACCCATGACAGTCACTGTACTGCCTTCCTTGATGTGTCTGGAGTGAAACGTAAACAATCAAACCATTTGAAGGAGAAAGCTATGGCTCAAACTGATTCAGATTTTTGAGACTGAAACTTATCAATAATATATACATCAAATAATGTCATTACTTTAGACGCCTATGATAGCCATAGACCACATAGAAATTAACTGGAAGACATAACATTATATGAAGCCCTTCAAAATTTTTAACATACAGCTGAATATTGAAATCAATTATTACGGATTGATTGTTGAAAGCACAATGGCAATGTTCTCATCAGGCTCCCCAAATAGAAGCGAATGCAACATACCCTCGTAGATCTTCAGAGGCTTTGATTCACACACCAGCAGCGTTTCACGCAGTAAACCTGGTCATGGAGACGTTTCATGCACTCAACGCAGTAATGCTCTCAACGTAGCAGCATGGAATGAGCAACGGTTCAGCACTCCATCCTAACACATGGCAGAGATAGCCTTCAGTCCGCTCATAATACAATTATGCAGTGGGCGCAGAATGGGTCAGAATCACTTATGGCAGACCAAGTGCACAAGGGCAATGGACAGAGAGTGCAGTAGGCAGAAGGGAGTTACAACTATTTTTGGGAACTGGCTCTGATACCATGTTAGACCAGGAAATAACTCCTCAAAGCAAAATTGATTCGTATATCTTATTCCTTTAGGTTGGTCTTTATTATATACATGAGGGAGTCTGTTCGCTTCATCTCCCGATGACTGTTCATATATTTTATTATTTATTTACATTGATTTTATTTATTCACCCAATCTTGATGATTAGGTGTCAACAGATCAAACTCATTGGCTTAAAAGAATAGATAAGATTTGAAAAGCATGAGGTGGAGCTCCTTCTTTCTATTAATTCACAAAGGAAAAGTACATCTTGGAATACGAAGTCCAGCCCAGATTTGGGTGATAACAAAAGTAAACAATACGCTTAGAAAACAGTGTTGTTATGTCCTCTATCTGCTAATCCCCTAATTCTATTTACATTTTGTGATTTATAGACCATCGGCCCGAGGCCGTAACTACTAAACTTAGTACAGGCCATTTGGTCAACCGTTTACATAACAAAATGTAAATTCTAGCCTCTCAGCTTTTAAATATAGGCAATTGAATTTGCTGGCTATGGGCCAAATCTTCAGCCTCCATTCAAACAATATGCAACTTCAGTGTTGTCTTGGCTGCCTTTGGCTGATCTGGTCTTCGTGGCCAACGATGCACAAAATGTGGCGGTGGTTAGGGAAGTCCGAATCTGCTGTGTGGATTCATTGTGCTGGCAATAATGCGAGATCCAATCTGTTAACGGGAAAAGTGTCTATTCAGAACGACCCTAACCCACTAAGGCATGACAGTGACCTTAGAAACAAACAGAGAAAACTACTCTTGTATTCTCCTTTATGAACTATAAACAAAGAGAAATAGGATGAGCCAACATGTGTCTTGCGCTAGTCCTTTGATCCAATCTCTCTCCTCTTTGACAGCTTCCAGCTACCTGCTCCTTTACTTGCCCAACTTCACCAAGTACCTGCAAGATCACAGAAGAAGGAAACTATACAAAGACATGGGTTTATACTCATAAAAAGCTTAGGATCAGATTTAAGCTAAACATACAAATGTAACAAACATCAATGATACACAAGCATGTAGGAGAAACTCAAATAGTTTTATTGATATAACAAGAAGGTCCAGGAGGAGTTACAACCGATGATTCCTGATCCAGCATAAACCTCCCAGCATAGAAGCCCCTCTTCACCTCCAACAAAGCATAAATCACCCAATACTCTGATATCTATCTCAAAACCAACAGCAATTCTTTGCAATGTACAATATTCCAGCCTTTGGATCTCTTGGTGAGGGATCCATATATATATGTATGCAAAGAGGATGAGTCAGCTCATGAATTGATTAGTGGCTTCTCTCTGTCAGTTCTTGCTTCCACTTGGAGACTGAGAGCCTCTTACTCATCCCTGGTCGAATTCAGTGAGGCAAGTGTCATTGGGGAAGATTCTGGAAGCTTCCATTGTCTCTCCACCTCGTGGAATGACTTTGCCACTTGTCATTTCCCGCTCAACGCACCCTGGTAGTGCATTTAGGTGCATTGCAATGCACCTAGCTAGTGTATTTGGGTGCTTTGCAACGCAGCTAGCTAGTGGAGCAGCTGAAATGATCCTGATTTGACTAGTTCTGAGCAGTTTCTGGTGGAGAACTTCTGGGAGAAGCTGTAATTTGTTGACCTTGTTCCTTTAGGAGTAATAACAACACTTTCAAAGACTTAGGAGCCCTTGGTTTATGGAAATTTCATGCTTGGAGTTGTAATGCACAAAAATGTCTATAACAGTTTCCCCCTAAAGTATGAGGTCGTTTATCGGGTGAAATGCTTTATTAGGAGGATCCGAAGTTCTTTCAATGCTGGGAGGAGACCTGTAATAAGATACAATACAATACATTATCTTAATACTGTTTTCATGATCTAGCTGAGGCGGGCATTCCCATGCTCAGCTTTATAAATTCATTTTCATGTACATAGGATAGACAATCATCTGATGGTAGACTGATGATTCTGATAGAGTCATCATCCTTTGGTAGGATGATTATCTGTGCTGCAATGCTGTACATTTCAATGTCTTTATTTTTCCTGAATATATATCGCAGCCCGGATGGATGAAACTAGATCCGGGGTCTTCAATCTCGTCCGATCTTCACTCGAAGTACAAGTCGATCCATGTGAGAAATGTTTTGAAGTCGAACATGGAAAGACATCGCTTGATTACCAGTCAATGATGTAAACTGTTAACAAGCGCGAGAGGAATCATCGATAATGATAATGATCCTCAAGGTACTGCAGTACAGTTCACGTGGTGTGAATAAAGGACTTGGCGTCGAACACCACGCAAAATCTTTCGGTCAAAGGTCATTGATGTATACCTGTCGCCGGAAGTGAGAAACTTGCCATTGAGGCATGCAAGCTTCAAAGTACTGAATGGGGTGTTCCTAGATCAACTTCTTGGATAATGAGCTGATGTCGACAAGAACCGATCCGTCAAAGGAGGGCCTTAATGAATCCCACATCAATGACACGGAACGGAGCAAATGATTTTGATGGAGGTGAAAACGATCTGATGATATATGGTTCAGGGTGGCGGTCATGAAGGAATGAAGTATAATGTATGGTAGTGGATGGGACACGGGTGAATTCTCTGGATGACTTCTCTTGAACATGTCGGCGACACTTATGTGATGGATTGGTAGCATTTACCCCAAATGTGGATGGTATGGCGTGACCATGGTGATGTGACCGGTGAATGAAACAACCCAACCCGACTTAGGCACGGAGTGGAAGTGTCATGTTCAAGAGCGACTTGCTACCAACAAAGTTTCTTTGAGTTTTCTTCCCAATTTTTCCCCAGTCATTGCTGACCAGTACCTCTTTATTTTTGTCAAGCTTGAGGAGGATAACATATGCTTGTTCTATAATTTTCCCTTCGGGCAAACCCATCGCTATGTTTTAACGGGCCTAGCGATAGTGAAACTCGTTCTCGTCTAAAGACAAGTTTGTCGCTATTTAATCTTTTTAACGAGTCTAACGACAAAGATAACTCGGTCCTTTTCATTTTTAGAGAGTCTGAAAAGGTACGTAAAGGTAACTTCGGAATTCCTTTTTCGTCATCTAATCCCTTAAGTACGAAAAAGTATAAAATAATACAAAAGGGATGAATTTTCGATAGTTTTAACGAGCCGAACAACACAAGCGCTCGATATTTTTGTGCAATAATCCCTCAGGTCCAAAAAGATTAAAATCTAGAGGAGGGATAGCACTTCCTGTCGCTTTAACGAGCTGGAAGGCCATAACTCGGCAATCTTTTCATATTTTACGAGTCAGATGAAAAGAGCTTAAAGAAGACTCGTCTTTTGAGGAACGAGTGATAAAATGGGTAGCAGCTGATTCCAGGTAAGGTTTGGAATTTTCCAATCATGGCAGTGTCACAAGGATGGCTAGTGAAATCACTCTTCGCAGCTATTCCTCAAAATGGGTAAACAATCAAATGGAGGTGAATGATCGGCCAATGGAAAAGTGGAGGTGACGGTGCAAACACGACCAAGGCTTTAATGGTTGAAAATGCTTCATTCACGGTGGTTATTTACCGGAGGATAGTTCATTTTTTAATGAGCTTAAACGCGGGTGGAAACATTTGCTCGGTCTTATGTTTATTTTTTAACGAGCTTGAACTATGTGCTAAAACTGCTCGATTAGATGGTCTTGTTTTGATTTTTACCATAGATAGCTTTGTCCTTCCAAAGATCGTACTGTATTTTCAACTGCTTCATCAAACTAGTTAGAAATGAACAATATTTGCTTTGAAAACGAGATTAAAACGCTAATATTTTACTTTGAACTACGTAAAAGTAATTAAAAAGTGTTTTTTACCTCTCATTTTACCATTTCATTTGAACTTGGTTTGTTGGAGCTTTGGAGGTGTTTTCCCCCTCGATTTTCATCAGTTGATTTCAGGAGATTCTGTGGACGATTCTCGGCGCCGTCTGGACCAGGTAGGAGCTAAACCTGAGCTCTTTCTTTTCATGGTTTCCTTTTTGCATTCTGTGCTTTATTCCCTGCTTTTCTGAGCCCCTGGGGTTTGATGGATTCGTTCTGCCATCAACGCACCCTCAGCACATCAAAACCTGTGTTGAATGCTGGCCTGTATGAAGGCAGTTTGACATTCAACGCACCTGGAACAGTTGACCAAGATAAAGAACGGGAGGTTGAAGAACTTTGGGTACGGTTCTATTCTGACCGCCTTTGCCTTGGAGAAGATACCACTGATGCAGCCGCAGTACATTGCACTTGACTTACCTTCTCCTACTGAACCACGTATGCAGAGATGGGTTGACCATATGTCTAGGCATGCTGGCCAATCTCAGATTTCATTTTCTGATACCTTCTTCAGGTGGTTTGATCGTTAGGATATGGTTTATTCCAAGTATCCATATGCTGGCATGGACTTCCGGGGTGATCCAGATTTAGTACTGCCGGATGGTGAGCAGTGGGGTGCTATTAGTAAGATCTCTGACCATATTGTTGTTTACTGTTTTGTTTATAATGTCCTTGTGCTTTGTTCTATCAAGA
The DNA here is from genome assembly GCA_031772625.1 of Pinus tabuliformis. NCBI lineage: Eukaryota > Viridiplantae > Streptophyta > Pinopsida > Pinales > Pinaceae > Pinus > Pinus tabuliformis. Next base: position 250,291,274 of record CM062815.1, read on the forward strand.
CTCTAATCAAACTCATGTGTACATGCAGATGTTGGTCCTGTTCGTCCAGTAGTTCGCCTGAGAGTACCAGCTGCTGCCCCAGCAGGAGAGGCCGCCGGAAGAGCTATTCTTCGCGACCTCGATGTGGTCGAGACTCTCATAGCTTTGTAGGAGCATGTTGAGGGCCTCACTCTTGGTATACCAGATGTGAGGACTGACGAGCTACCTTTGCGGTTACAGCGGCATACTACTGGTGTGCCCAGACGATGGACTCGTCTCCTACGCATGATTGCACAGGCTGTGACTTGCTATCACGAGCATCATTAGACTAGGGTGCCCCCTAGCATTTTGAGTTTTTGGGTCGCGTGACCGATTTTGTCTTGGTTACAGAACATTATATGTAAACCATAAACAGCTATATATATTTTTGATTTTCAGAGTTTTATTCTGGTCGAGTTATGTGATCCACATGTAAAACATTGATGATGTGTTTCTTTTTATAAATGTTGCAAATGTCTATCTAACACATAGTTTGCTAATGAGTCGGTTAATGTGTTTAAGTTTCTGGAAATATGTTGGTATTGAATAAGATCAAATTGTCTTTCTAAAATCTTAACCCTTAGGAGCATGCGATAAATAGCTGGGTTTCGGACGGAATATATACCATTGAGTTGTAGTATTACGAGCTGTGAGTCTAACCTGACGATTAGTCGGTGTATACCATGAGTGATGGCATCAGAGAGAAGTTCTATCAACGCGCTATATTCAGCGATATTGTTCGTTGATCGACCAATACATACACCTCTGAAACTTACTAACTCGCCGCTTGGATCAAAAATGGCCCAGGCTGCGGAGGACAGGTTCCGCGAACTACGACTCGCTCCGTCGGCATATCCAACTAATCCAGGTGGATGTTGGTGGCCACCCACCTATCCCATTTGGACCCCCACAACTGTCTCTTTCAGCTTTTTCAGTTTCCTAAATTGTAGCACAGTTTACTATTTTTAGCAGTTTTTCGGGTCCTGAACTTCCGGAGCCGTTTTGAGGCCCTAAACGACGTTTTTTTGGGAATCTGGGGCAACATGGGTCCATGGACCCATGTTGCCTCCCAAAGTGGTAGTACTCGGATAGATCTTTCTAACGAGCTATCGTACGCATCAAACGGAGATCGTATGCCAAAGTTACGACCCCGGGAAATTGATGTACCAATTTACCCAAACGGGGCCCACAATTTGGCGTTTCATCTTCTAGGGTTAGGTTTCAGGATGTGAAGGGTTTTCCATTGTTTCTCAACAATAAATAGGCCTTCGAGCCTCATTGTAATACAGTTCGGAACAGTTCAGAGGCATGTAGCCGCACATCTCTTCTCAGAGATAAGCTACCATCGCCCTAGCTGGTTTATTTCCATTTCTGGTTGTAAGCATATTTCAGTATTTTCCATAAATGAAATGAAGTATTATTTCCGCTGCATGTCTGTATTTATGGTTATCGCATCTCTGTATTTATGGTTATCTCTGTAATCTATTGCGTTCCTGTTTAAATCCGGATCAGTGGTATCAGAGCGGTCTGCTTTTTCTCTGTTTTTCTTTGCATGTCCCCAACGAGGTCGAGATATAAGGAGTTAGGGCTTGAACTGGTCGAACCTTTGCAAGACCAGCCTCGCAAATCCCGACGGCCTCCCATGGCGGATGAGAAGAAAGACGAGGGGGCAGGAGATCCTATCAAAATCTTGCTCGAAGAAGCGCTCGAGCGGCAAAGGAACGCGATGATGGATAGCTTTGCGCAAATCCTTCAGCGGCTACCCAGAGGCGACGCATCGACTTCCAACAGCGACTCTGGAAATGCCACACCCTTCAAGGTACAAGTTAATTTTGAAATCCCCATCTTCGAAGGTCAAATAGACGCAGATGTCGTAGATAAATGGTTAAATCTGCTAGATGGGTATTTTTCTGTTCATGTATTTTCAAGTCGGGAAAAGATTGTTTTCGCTCTTCTCAAAGCAGCCCCCCACGTCAAGGACTGGTGGGAAACCTACTGCGAGAAGAAGGATGAAAGTACAGGCTCACTATTTTCAGCCGCACCCACTTGGAATGACTTTCGGGATGCCATCAAGGAGCAGTACTACCCTGTCGGAACCTATGAGGACAAATACATCAAATGGACCACACTACGGCAGGGACGAGACCAAGATGAAAAATGTTTGTGAACTCCGGCACATCTTGGTCTCGTCCCTGCCGTAGTGTGGTCCATTTGATGTATTTGTCCTCATAGGTTCCGACAGGGTAGTACTGCTCCTTGATGGCATCCTGAAAGTCATTCCAAGTGGGTGCGGCTGAAAATAGTGAGCCTGTACTTTCATCCTTCTTCTCGCAGTAGGTTTCCCACCAGTCCTTGACGTGGGGGGCTGCTTTGAGAAGAGCGAAAACAATCTTTTCCCGACTTGAAAATACATGAACAGAAAAATACCCATCTAGCAGATTTAACCATTTATCTACGGCATCTGCGTCTATTTGACCTTCGAAGATGGGGATTTCAAAATTAACTTGTACCTTGAAGGGTGTGGCATTTCCAGAGTCGCTGTTGGAAGTCGATGCGTCGCCTCTGGGTAGCCGCTGAAGGATTTGCGCAAAGCTATCCATCATCGCGTTCCTTTGCCGCTCGAGCGCTTCTTCGAGTAAGATTTTGATAGGATCTCCTGCCCCCTCGTCTTTCTTCTCATCCGCCATGGGAGGCCGTCGGGATTTGCGAGGCTGGTCTTGCAAAGGTTCGACCAGTTCAAGCCCTAACTCCTTATATCCCGACCTCGTTGGGGACATGCAAAGAAAAACAGAGAAAAAGCAGACCGCTCTGATACCACTGATCCGGATTTAAACAGGAACGCAATAGATTACAGAGATAACCATAAATACAGAGATGCGATAACCATAAATACAGACATGCAGCGGAAATAATACTTCATTTCATTTATGGAAAATACTGAAATATGCTTACAACCAGAAATGGAAATAAACCAGCTAGGGCGATGGTAGCTTATCTCTGAGAAGAGATGTGCGGCTACATGCCTCTGAACTGTTCCGAACTGTATTACAATGAGGCTCGAAGGCCTATTTATTGTTGAGAAACAATGGAAAACCCTTCACATCCTGAAACCTAACCCTAGAAGATGAAACGCCAAATTGTGGGCCCCGTTTGGGTAAATTGGTACATCAATTTCCCGGGGTCGTAACTTTGGCATACGATCTCCGTTTGATGCGTACGATAGCTCGTTAGAAAGATATATCCGAGTACTACCACTTTGGGAGGCAACATCGGTCCATGGACCCATGTTGCCCCAGATTCCCAAAAAAACGTCGTTTAGGGCCTCAAAACGGCTCCGGAAGTTCAGGACCCGAAAAACTGCTAAAAATAGTAAACTGTGCTACAATTTAGGAAACTGAAAAAGCTGAAAGAGACAGTTGTGGGGGTACAAATGGGATAGGTGGGTGGCCACCAACATCCACCTGGATCACCAACACATCTGCAATAAATGTAAAAAGGTGGATTACTCGACCAAAACAAACACTCTAGCGAAAACAAAAACATAACAAAAGCATATTGGTTACTACTACGCGTAGTAATGCTTGAGGTACAACCCATTACGAGGTTGCGCCAGTGGAATTCCATCGTAATCCATCAACTCGTAGGCTCCCTTTGCTAACACCCGCTTAACAATATAGGGGCCCATCCATAAAGACTTAAATTTACCTGCTCCCAATTTATCGGATTCTTGGTCGTAAAGCAAGACCAAGTCACCTTCTGAGAAGACACGGGGTTTGATATTTCTGTCGAACTGTGCCTTGACTCGTTTCTTATGGGCTTTGTTAGCCAACGCGACGTCACGACGGGTTTCATCCAATTGGATTAATTCCAAGAAACGAGCCTCTTCTTCTGAAGTTCCGGGGAGGAGATCAATTGCGAGTTTGAGAGACGAGATTTCACACTGGACAGGTAAGACTGCTTCCAGGCCATATACCAGTTGGAAGGGTGTGAACCCGGTTGCATTCCTTACCGATGTTCGGTAAGCCCACAAAGCTGAATATAGGATTAGGTGCCATCTTCTTTTGTGAACTCCGATCATCCTTTGCAGCATGCGCTTCAGGACCTTGTTGATCGCTTCAACTTGTCTGTTGGCCTGCGGATAATATGGAGTAGAGCTGTCGTGAGACAGCCCTAGTTTGGCAGCTAATTCAACCATCATGTGATTGCGAAAATGCGATCCATGATCTGTGACTATAGCCTGTGGTACGCCGAATCTGGCGACTACATGATTGAAAAAGAAAAGGGTAGCTGTTTCACCAGTATTATCTAATGTAGGCATCGCCTCGGCCCATTTGGTAAAATAGTCAACTGCGACTATGATATACCCATGCCCCCCGGTCGAGGTGGGGTTACATGTCATGAAATCGATGCCCCATTTGGCGAATGGCCCAACAGCAACTATTGGCTGTAGAGGTGTGGGTGTTCTTCTGGTTTTGCTATCAAAAATTTGACAAGCATGGCAACTTCTGACTGCGGTTATGCAATCTTTGAACATTGTTGGCCAGAAGTATCCTGCTCGTAAGATTTTTTGTGTTGTAGCATATCCAGATTGATGCCCTCCACACATGCCTGAATGACACTCATTCAGGACTTTTTCGGCCTCCTCATGGGTGAGGCACCTTCTCAGAACCGTATCAATACCACGACAGTAAAGTGTATCACCGACGATCATGTAGTCTTTTGCTTGGTATCTGATACGTTTTTGTTCAGAGTGTGTGGTGTTTGGCCTAAATTTTTGGGTTTGGAGATAAATGATTATATCCCCATACCACTCATTGCTTGTAGATATCAGAAACAAACTTTCATCCACGATTGATTCTTCGGATGTTTCATCGTTGGACGACGATGGGAGATCGCATAATAATTCTGCGAAAACTAGAGCTTTCTTTGACTTGGATTTTACAAATTCCAGATCAAACTCTTGAAGGATTCCTATCCATTTTGAATATTTTCCCCCCAGCAACTGTCGCGACAATATGTAAGTCATGGGGTTGCAATCTGACAGAATGGTAGTCTTCCGAAAGAGGACATAGTGTCGAAATCTTTGTATCGCTTGAACAGCTGCAAGCGCTAGTTTTTCAACGTAAGAATATTTGCTTTCTGTATCATTTAAGTTCTTACTTAAATAATAAATAGGATGTTCAATTCCATCGACTTCTTGAACTAAAACCATTGCGACGGTCGTATCTGTTGCAGCCAGATACAGGTTAAAATCTCTTTGATAATCAGGGGCGTACATTAATGATGCTTTCATTAGGGAATCTTTTAAAGCATCAAAGGAAGCTTGCGCGACCTGATCCCAGTCAAAGGGTACCTCTTTTTTCAAGAGATGAGTATAACCTTTAGCAAGTTCAGCGTAATTTGGAATGAACCTCCTCAGAAAGTTTGCTTTCCCTTGGAGTTTCTGAATCTGAAGCAAATTCGAAGGTGGAGGAAAATATATGATTGCCTGGACCTTACAAGGGTCGAGACGAATCCCATCCTTGGAGACTACAAAGCCAAGTAAACGACCAGAACTGATGCAAAATACACATTTGTGTGGATTGAGTCGTATCTTGTAGTGTCGGCAACGTAGAAATATCGCTCTTAAATGCTGCGGATGATCAGTCCGCTTTCGCGAATGAGCCGGAAGGTCGTCGAGGTATGGTTGAACGATGTTTTTGATGTCATGGAAGGCATAATTCATTGCCCTCTGAAACGTCGCCCCTGCGTTCTTTAAACCAAAGGGTAATTTTCGATATGCGAATGTGCCCCACGGACAAATGAATGCAGTCTTTGACTGGTCCTGTGGGCGGATATTTATTTGATTATACCCGGAGAATCCATCCATGAATGAAAAGATTTCGCATCTGGTGCATTCATCAATTATCTGGTCAATGAAGGGTGTAGGGTAGTTGTCTTTTGGACAAGCTTGATTTACATCCCTATAATCGACGCACACTCTAATTGTCCCTTGTTTTTTCATAACAGGGACAATATTCGATACCCAATCGGTTAGCGGAACCGGGTAGATGAAACCAGCATGGAGGAGTTTTTCAACTTCTGCCTTAATGGCAGCAGCTTTCTTGGGGTGCACCTGCCTTAGCCGTTGCCGTACTGGTTTGACATCTGGATACATCTTAATTTCGTGTTCAACGATACTCGAGTCGATGCCTGGCATTTCACTGTATGACCAAGCAAAGACATCTCTGAATTCGCGAAAAAGAGCGTTATATATTTCCAGCTCTGAAGGAGAACAACATTTGCCGACATAAATATTCTCTACAACATCTGCTTTAGTCGAGATATTTATGGCTATAGTCTCTTCAATGTTGGACAAGTTTCACTTGGAATCCACTGTATTTACAGTATTTGATAGAAAATCAACTACTGAAGGATGGTAAAGGTTATTTTGAGTATCTTCTTCATAATTCGAAAGAAGAGAACGATGGTGGGAATCATTCCATGGTGCTCCTTCAATTACCATAGCTTGGAGAATTCCTTCGTCGGTGCCATGCACTTGCGACCAAGGATCTGAAGGAGTACCATATTCTCTAGACCTATCCATCCAAACGCTTGATGAGCGTTGATTTGGGTTTGCCTCCCATGCTAGAAACATTGATTGCTATAATATTTCCATTGGGCTCGGGGGCAAAACCATTGCATGATCCATGTTGATATCGTTTTCTGAGATCTTTGTAGAAGATATCATGTTGCAGGTTCCTATTGATGCTACTTCCGCCAGATTGATTGGAGGTGGAAGAGCGAAAGTTCCCATTAGTATAGGATCTTTTAGTAGGCCTACTCCGATATTCTGAAGCGAATGGGGGCTTCCATGGATCATGGGAATGCTTCCTGTAACTTGAGAACCATTGGGGAGGAAGTTTTGTTGGTCGACGATTGTAATCCCTCCCTGAAAGGGAAATGCAATCTTTCTAAAATAGGTCGACACAACAGCTGCCATGGCATATATCCATGGTCGTCCCAGTAGGATGTTGTAATCAAGATTCCCATCGATGACTTCAACATCTATTTCTACTGTTTTCCCTCCTAGTTCAACTTTCAAGTTATTTAGGATACCGTATGGGGTATATGTCCTTCCGTCGAATGCTTTTAATGTCGTCGCAGACCTCGACAAGGTTGGAGATCCTAAAGTTTTCCAGCAACTCATCGACATAATACATGTAGATGCCCCCTCATCAATAATCGTCCGGTGAATAGTTTTGTTGAGGGCTTTCACTTGAACAAGGAAAGCTAATTGAGCTGGTAACTGAGGATCGTACCCTTTGTGGTCGAAGGATACAAGATTGGAATCCTTTGGATCAATCCCACCAATGGCTGATAACAAAGCCTGCCTTTGGGATGGGCAATTTTGTAGTACTTCAAGAGTCGACATAGCGGATGGCGATTGGGCCAAATCTTCCACTATGTTATAATGCTGCGCCGCTCTAGCGCGGGGATTAAATGTCGACTTGTGTACTACTCCCTTCGGTGGTTTTATTGTCAATTCAGGGATGGTGGGTGGTACAACTTCTGTCGAAGTTGTTGTTGAACTACTCGGTTGATCTTTATCCTTGTTGTTCGACAGCTGCAGATTCCCGTAATCTTTGTTCCTTGTCGAAATCAAAGCATCATTCTGTTGTTTTGAAATTGACAACATTAGCACTTGAGACGGGGAAGCATTTCCACTTTCAACCAGATTTGTTCCTGGATTCGGAAACGGATCAGTTAATACTGCTGAGGTTTTCGAACTTTTAAAGAATCTCTTAAGCTCAGCTTTGTATGGACATTCTGAGGTCCAGTGATCCTCATCGCATATATAACATGGAGTCTTTGGTTTCCTATTTCCAGGAGGGTTTGAAGAAGGTTTTTCAGGAGATGACTCATCCTGTTTCTTCTTCTTCCCTTTGCCTTTCTTCTTGCTTCCTGGTTGTTTGGTTTCTTTGCCCTTATCTGTCGATACGGAATTTACTTCCGAAGCAAGAAGTTCGTCTTTTGCATTTTGACCTGAAATCTTACGGGCTTTCTTGGATGTAGCCTTTGTCGATTTCGTGTCTGTCGTGCCAATTGTAGAGCCTTGAACCTGTATCTTCCCATACACCTCTCAGCCTCCTTTTCCCACTCATTTCATCTATCAAACTGATTAAATCATTGTATTTTAGGGCTTTTTACATGATTTTCTAACTATGCTAAGTGACTGTTGTTTGGTTTAGAATTTTGGTTCAGAGTGTTGCGTTTCCGCAGCCCACACAGGTTTCCGCAGCTGATCCAGGTTTCCGCAGCTCGCACAGGATTCCGCAGCTGTTTTATTAAACGATATGTTGCAAGTGTCCTATGAGAAGATGAGCCACATGGGCAAGTTCCAGGGGTTGAGGACATGGTACATGTCCCTCCAGATCACCCAGAACGGCCATAAAAGCCCGCAGTCAACGAGGAGGCAAATACCGGTCAACAGAAGTGTCCAGCGGTGGCACGGCTCTGTGTTGCTCTATTTTTGGGCACGTGAAGCTAGGTGGCATCGTCCTCAGCCACGAAGATAATCTAGAAGCACGAATCCAACAGCCATATTCCCCGGATTGAATGAACACGATGACAGTTACCTAGATCCGAGGACGCAGAGGATTCACGTGTTTTTAAACAGCTGGTTGAATAGCATAGATTTCGTTAAAGTAGTTTGCTTTTCTCCTTATAAATAAAGCATCCTTGAACGCTGTAGAGTTAGTCGTTTGGTAATCGTTTCATATGTAATTTTGAGCTCCCCACTGTACTTTACATTTGCTGTTAATACATGAGAAGACCGTTTGGCATTTAAGCGTATAACTGCTCTTTGAACCGACTGAAGTAGGCAGAGGGCCCCTGTTTGCTGAAGCCCTGTACAGTAACTTTTAATTTCCAGCATTTCTTTTTCTTGTTTCATGTATAATAGTTGTACAGATGTCTTTTAAAATTGCTGCATTTTTATTTCTTTTCAACATGTATATTAGTTGTACATAAACTTTGAATTCTGTTGATTTACATTTCTGCACTTTTATGTTCATGACTGATCAGTGTGTTATGCAGGTTTCTTAGGCAAGCCCGGGACAATTTTCCTTCTTTTCTTTTCATAACTAGTGGCATGCGTGATCGTCTTGTCTATGTTGCTGACATTCATTGTTTTGCAGTTTTGATTTTCCTTACTGTCATTTCTTTAACTTGCATATTTACTTTCTGCTCTTAGATATCAAGTTGTTCATCTATTTATGGTTCCTTTTCCATAATCAAATAACTTTATTGGGAGCCAAAATATCACTTAGTATAACTTGATTTAGTTTGATTTAGAACTCACATTACTTGACTTATTCATAACTATTTCTCACATGATAAATTCAGCTGAAAGGCAAAAGGTTAAGAGAAAGTTGAAGTGTTGTGACTAGTCTCTTTTATGTAGTTTCACTTAGATTTCACATTGCTTAACATTTCATGATGTCTTTTCATAGAGAAGATTAAGTTGAAGAGTTGAAATAGTGTGAGATAGTTGTTCTTACTTTTAGTAGGATTTAATATAGATTTCATTTTCATTTTCATTCAGCAGCAGAGATACTAGGCCGATGTCATTAGTCCTTTATTTGATGTCTTTATTTTTCTTCAAGAGTTGATTTCATTGCAGTTGTTGTTCAAGCTTTCTTGTAGAATACTTTTTAAAGTTTTGAGAAATCATTTAGAGATAACCACAATCATCCACATTTCACTTGCTTTATTACTTCCATCACATCACAGTAGGAAAGATACAATTGAAAACAAACTTAAAAAGCTAAAAATGACAAAAGACTAAGAAAACGGTTATCTAAGTACATATAGTACACCTCACTTCATCAGCTTACGAGCCCCGGGTTGACATTTAAAATTTGCAATTTAGACATCACTAAATTGACCAAACATTTTGGCGTCGTTGCCGGGGAAGTGAAATTAGGTAGCCAAATTCTTAAAAAAAAAACAAGAAAATTTCAAGGAAGGAAATTGATAACATCTCAAAGTATGCTCTCCTCTTGCACTTAATGTGATCTAGAGGATCAGAAAAGAGAAAGTTATTGGTTTAATAGTTTCTTGAGTATGCTCTCTTCTTGCACCTAGAGTGACCTGGAAGATCAGAAAGAGAAATTATTAGCCCGACTTGAAGAAAAAATAAAAAAATGACATGCATAGAGCAAGAGATTCTAGGGGAAGGTTTTTAGCTAGAGCCAAAAGTTCGATTTTTACAACTCCATCTACTTCAAAGGAATAGACAAGAGACACCTCCATCATCTCCAACTTACACTCCTAGCCCTATGATTCCTGGAATTCAAGAGGCAGGAGTCGACTCTCCCATACCTTCCATCGAATCTGAATTAGAAAGAGATCCTTTCCTTCCTTCTACAGAGAGACAAATTGTAATTGAAGAAGTAGAATCATCTGAAGAAGAGGGAGAAATTCCTTCTCGTACACCCTTAGTAGAAGAACCAGAAGACTCTGAAGTCTCCAGGGAAACTACCATGATAGAGGAAGGAGCAATTGGATTTGGTAGAGGTAGAGGTAGAGGAGGAAGAGGAAACAATGGAGGAGGTAGAGGTAACATTGGGGGAAATAGGGATGGGGATAACTCATTCGGGTTTCCTATAGTTGATGAGGACTCCCGAGCTACAATGAAAAACATCTCACCATCTTTCCTCCCAAACTTCCATGGGTTTAGGAATGAGGACCCTGAAACATTTCTATTTGAGTTTGAGGTAGTGTGTCGAACTTATGATTACTTGGAAGACTCTCAAAAACTCAAATTGTTCCCTTCAACACTGAAAGGAGCAGCCTTGAAATGGTTCATGGGATTATTCACTCAATCCATTAGGTCTTGGAATGATATGAAACAGGCATTTTTGGATAGGTACCTGGACTATTGTATGCCCACCAATCACAAGGATGAGGTATTCAAAATGATGCAAAAAGAAGATGAAAACTTGGAGGAGTTACTTGAAAGATTTCAATATAATCTGAAAAGAGCAAAAATGAGTAACCTGGATGAGGAGACCTTGAAAGCCCTTTTATTAAAAGCCATTAGAGATGAATGGATAGATATTTTGAACATGATGGGAAAAGGAGATATATCTCAACTTCCACTTTCTGACATAGCAGAATTATGTGTCCATCTCTCAAGGGGGAAATCTAAAACTCAAAAAGGGCCTAGAGATCCTTCTCTCATCAAAGAAAATAAATCTGCAACTGGATCGGTAAGTAGGGCTGAGATTGGAAACATGCTTGATGAATTCAAAACTGATATCTTAGGGAGTCTTAGTGAGCAACTAGACACCCTTAAGATTCACAATAAGCAGGAAGAAGAAGCTGAGGCTTTGGCCATCTTTTGCCCAAGGTGTAGGAAGAAACATGCTCTAAGGGAATGTCCCTTGGATGCAAAAGTTGTAGAAACATGTATAATTTTTTCAGAGAATCATGAGACCAAGGATTGTCCTTCAATTCCTGGGCTCAAAGCTGTCTTTCAAGAAGACCCAAGTACAAGTGAATCTCTCTGTTTTGTTGCAAGGAGACCTTGGCAGGGGCAACAAAATCAAGGGCTTAGTAACTCTATGAATTTTCAACCCCAACCAAATTGGAATCCTTGGCAACAACCTTGGTCCCAACCTCAAAATCCTTTTCAATCTTGGGTACAAGGTATGCAGAATCCTTATGGGAGATTTGCTCAATTTTACCAATATCCTCCATCTTTTCAAAACCAACAAGCTCCACAACTTCCAAATCAAAATCCACAACTATCATTTCCATTTCCACAACAACAACCTTCTCAACAGAATCCAAACTCTCAACTCTTGCTTCCATTCCAACAGAAGTCAAATCAACTTCCTTCTCAGCCATTGCCAAACCCCAATAATAAAAACCCTCAAAATGGCTACATGATGGAAGGACAACAATTTCCTACCTATATGATTGTTCCTCTCAATGAAGTACAACTCAGATCAGGTAGAGTCCTAGATAAACCTTCTATAAATGCTCAAGAGCAAAGCATTTTTGAGGAAGATTCTCTTGAAGCCAATAAGGGTTCTGAAGCATCTCTTCAAAACCCAAGTACTCAAAAAGAAAAATAAAAAGAGTTAACCCCCACAACTCCCATAGTTGAGCAACCTGCATCTTTATCCACACCTCCTTTTCCTGAAAGATTACAAATTGACAAAGGAGTGGAAAAACAAATTTGGTTGCCTGACTATAATTTTCTAGATGAATTGAAGAATGTCTGTATCAAGATTCCCTTGTTACAAGCCATTAAAGAGATTCCTATTCTAGAAAAAACAATAAAGGAGTTGAGTCTTAAAAGACCAGGAAGGAAACCAAGAGATACCAGAAAGATCCACCTAGTAGGGAAAATTGCAGATATCATGATGGGAAAAATTACTATGCAGAAATATGTAGATCCCGGTAGTCCAATTGTCAAAACACATATCAATGGGGTAGAAATACCAAATACTTTGATTGATTTAGGGGCTGCTATCAACATCATGAGTAGACAGACTATGGAACAACTAAAACTTCCTAATCTTCTTTTTACACCTACTTTATTGCAACTTGCAGATCGATCAATTATTAAACCAGATGGTGTATTAGAAGACATTCCAGTCTCCCTAGAATCTTGGGAATATCCAGTGGATTTCATGATTTTAATTCCCAAGAGTAATCTAGGAGGACATCCTCTTATTTTAGGAAGACCTTGGCTAGCCACAGCTGATGCTTTCATAAGTTGTAGGTCTGGGGATATGTATATTTCTGATGGCAATTCGACAAAGAAGTTCAATCTGTATCCTCCAGCAAAAGCAATTACAGAAATAGGGGATAATGAGTGGGTTGATGATGAAGATGCTATACAACCTGTCTTTACCATTTCTGAGATCAGTGAAGATAGTCAAATTCTGAACACATTAGAAAATTTTGAACCATCTTCAGAATATGACCACACACAATTTCAGTTGGATTCTGACATTGAGTGTCTATCATCTAGACAAATGTCTCTTTTCTCTATGGAAGAGTTTGGTAGTTCTGCCATTGAGATTTTTCCAGGAAAAACATTGAATATCAACAAAAACTTGGAAAAATCACAACAGGAAGGGCTAACCAAAGTCTTGCAAAAACATTCCACTGCATTTGCATGGGAGTATACTGATATGAAAGGTATTGACCCGAAGACTTGCATTCATCACATCTACATTGAGGAAAACAGTAGACCAATCAGACAACCTCAAAGAAGGATGAATCCAAACCTTAGGGAAATAGTGAAAGAAGAGCTCCAAAAGTTACTTAATGTAAACTTCATTTACCCCATTTCAGATAGCCGGTGGGTTTCTCCTTTGGTTATAGTACCTAAAAAGAATGGTAAATGGAGGGTTTGCATTGATTACAGGGAATTGAACAAAGCAACTTTGAAGGATAACTTTCCTTTACCCTTTATTGATCAAGTATTAGATACTTTAGCAGGCAAAAAGTATTTTTCATTTTTGGATGGTTTTAGTGGTTACAATCAGATTCAGGTAGCACCTGAAGATCAGGACAAGACCACATTTACCTGTCCATGGGGAACTTTTGCTTACCGAGTACTTCCTTTTGGATTATGTAATGCACCCGCAACATTTCAAAGGGCAGTACTAGGAATCTTTTCTGATCTAATTCATGATTGTGTAGAGGTCTATATGGATGATTTTACAGTTTATGGTAATTCATTTGAAGAGGCATTAGAAAATTTGGAAAAAGTCCTTATAAGATGTAAAGAAACAAATCTTTCATTAAGTCATGAAAAATGTTTTATGATGTTTACTGAAGGGATTGTTTTAGGACATCATATTTCAGGAGATGGAATTAAAGTTGATAAATCAAAAGTTGAAGTCATCTCCAAGTTACCTATTCCAAATTTTCAAAAAGATGTTAGAAGTTTTCTTGGATTTACTGGATATTATAGAAGATTTATTGAAAATTTCACTAAGATAGCATCTCCGCTTTTCAAATTACTTACAAAAGATTGTGAATTCAATTGGGATCCTGACTGTCAATCTGCATTTGAAACTTTAAAAACAAGAATATCTGAAGCACCCATTTTGAGAGGACCAAATTGGAAACTTCCTTTCCATATTTCTACAGATGCTTCAGATACAGCTCTAGGAGCTGTGTTGGGTCAAAAGGATTTAATTCCTTACGCCATTTACTACACCAGTAAAAATTTGACTCCCACTGAGTTAAATTATACTGTGACTGAAAAAGAGTTCTTAGCCATTGTTCATGCAATCAACAAGTTTAGACACTATATAACTGGCTATGAAACTTTTGTCCATACTGATCATTCTGCAATTAGATATCTCATGAACAAACCTGTTACTAATGGCAGAGTTACAAGATGGCTTTTACTTTTACAAGAATTCAATATTACTGTGTTAGATAGACCAGGAAAACAAAATACAGTAGCTGATTTCTTGTCTAGAATCCAAAATACTAACGAAGATTCTCCTGTAGAGGATAAGTTTCCAGATGAATATTTGTTTGCAGTAACTACTAAAACTCCTTGGTATGCAGATATTGCTAACTATTTGGTTACAGGGAAGCTACCTCCACACTTATTTCCTAATGAGAAAAGGAAAATCATTCAGGAAAGTTCAAAGTATTCATGGATTTCTAATGAATTGTTCAAAACAGGGCTAGATTGTGTGATCAGAAGATGTGTTCGGGAAGATGAAATGCCTGACATCCTTAAGGCATGTCATGATGAACCGTGCAGTGGACACTTTGCTGACAAGAGGACTGCCTATAAAATCCTTTCTTTAGGATATTATTGGCCTTCTCTCTTCAAAGATGCAAAACAATATGTTAGAAGGTGTGACAGCTGCCAAAGAGTTGGGAGACCAACTCTTTCAAATGAAATGCCATTACAGCCACAGGTACTCATCAAACCCTTTGAAAAATGGGCTTTAGATTTCATTGGACCTATTAATCCACCATCTAAACAAAAGAAGTATATATTGGTTTGCACTGATTATGTTACTAAATGGGTAGAAGCCAAGGCATTGCCTTCTGCCACTGAAAATTCAGTTGTTCAATTTCTTTTTGAGGATATTTTTACTCGTTTTGGTGTCCCAAGAGAAGTTGTGACAGATCAGGGAAGTCAATTTACATCTAACTTTATGGAGAAGTTGATGGAAGAATACAAAATCAAGCACAGAAAATCTACTCCATACCATCCGCAAGCAAATGGTCAAGTGGAATCTACAAATAAAGTTCTTGAGAGCATCATCACCAAAACTGTTCATCTCCCCAGAAGAGATTGGGCAGAAAGGCTTCCTGAAGCCTTATGGGCCTATAGAACTACATGGAGGAACACAACACGACATTCTCCCTATGAACTTGTTTATGGGAAAGAAGTCTTGCTCCCCATTGAGTTCCAAGTCAAGACCTTCAAGATGGCAGTTCAGTTGGGGATGAATCTATCAGAAGCCCAAAAGCACAGAATGGAGCAGCTGAATGAGCTAGATGAAATAAGACAAGATGCAATTTTAAGGACTGATCTAGTTCAGCATCAAAGAACTAAGTATATCAAAGAGAGAAAGTTTCAAAAGGGAGATTGGGCGTTACTGTTTGATTCCAAGTTTAAAGACTTCAAAGGAAAATTTCAGACTCATTGGCTTGGACCATATGAGATTGATGAAGTCTTTAGCAATGGAGCAGTTCGAGTCAAGACTATTGATGAGTTTCAAACTCCTCTCATTGTGAATGGCCACCGATTGAAAATTTATCATAAGCCACTCTCAAAAGAGGACTTTGTCAAAATATTTCAAGAAAATTCTGCAATGAGGCTGGTGGAGAAGAATTCTTCTCCTCCATCAGCCTAATCTTTGTTTCTTTCAGTTAAAAAAAAAAAAAAATCTTTTGTATAAGCCTGAAAACCAATCATAGATTGGCAGTCTTATACAGAAAATGTAGAGTGAAAATCAGGGACACCTGACACTCTATATTTTCCAAAAAAAAATCTCTTCCTTTCCATCTTCACTCCACCTCACTTGTCATTTTCATTTTCACCACCATCTCATCTTCATCTTCATTCCACTTCACTTCACTTCATCTCCATCTCATTCCACTCATTTCATTCCATTCTATCAATAAAAGTCCCTCTCAGGACTATTTCATTCAGTTAGTTCTTTTTCTAACTATATTTGTGCAGTTGAAGGGGTGTTGTCTCAGTTTCCGCAGCTGGGAACCGTTTCTGCAGCTAACACCAGTTTCCGCAGCTCGAAACGATTTCCGCAGCCAGCATCACTCTGTCTCTACAGCCAGCAACACTCTGTTTTCAAAAAAAATTACAGTCAAAGGTTAGCATCATCATCACCAAAGGCAGCAAAGATATGAGTCATCTGCAAGATCAAAAAGCAATAATGGGTCAGAAGCCTTAATCAACAAGTGGCAAACTACCAAAGGTATGATCAAAATCTCTACCAAATAACAATTTAATGTCATTGTATGCATAGTTATTAGATCATGGAAATTCCACTAAATACAATGATTTGATACGGCAAGATTCATATCACTCCTCTCCCACGATGATAATCCATCCACCTCATTCCTTTCTAACGGTCCCATAATCACTCTTAATTCAAACTCGAAATGGGGCTGCTCTTTCATTTATTGGCCGTACGTAGAGGAAGTGACCTACTGTACTACGGCTCTCCTCCACCATGATTTCCGCAGCCAACGTTGAGACGTGGCATAAACCAACCGGTTCGAAAGGACTCAGCCGTTATACTGCCCAGTTATCACTTCGCTCCCGCATGCATTTGATACTAAACCCGTGACTGTTGTTTACCTCGTGCTCATACCATTCTCTGCTCTCTCCATTCCCGCTGCAACCTCCATAGCTCTGCTCTAAACCCTGATTACAGTCACTGCATACGCTTTGCATTTCGATTACGGCCACTCCATTTCCCTTAAGCATCTCGTAATCAGCTCGTTTTCCCTTTAACGTCCACACACAGTAAAATTCTCAGCCGGGGTTGAAAGCCGAGAATGGGAAAGTTACTCAGAGCTGAACCTGAGGGCCCGAAATATCTAGAGGGGTATCCGCAGACAAAGGAGTCATTGAAGAAGACAAAGTGGCTGAAATTTATCCAAAAGTTCAGAGGTTATCATAAGGAAGTCACTAAAGCTTTTGCCCGGTCCTTTAATGGACACGTAGTGGAGGTAGGGGATTTGAAATTTACAATAACAGAGGCCACAATAGCAGCAGCAACCAGTTTACCACAGCAGGGAGACAGATGGTTTAAAAACAGAGGTCTAGATGATCAAGGATGGAAAGACATGCTCAAGAACCCAGGTATGGATACTTCCATATTTACCAAAGGAATTCCTGTGAATATAATCAAAGAAGAATGGTCTACGCTGTTATTACTTGTTCAGAAGTTTATTACATGTGAGGGTCGGTTTGGCACTATGTACATGTATCATGCAAGGATTATGATGAATTTTATGGAGGGCCATGCCCTTAATTTACCTTACTTTCTGTTAGCAAGCCTCAAGAAAATGAGCTCTACTGTTCAGAAACATGTAGGCCATATTGAATCCCACCTTTACCATCACAGGCTCATTAGAATTCTCATTGAAGATCAATTGAAAAATAATAATGATACTTGGGAAAAGTTTTTAATCAGAAATCACTTCCAAGAAGTGACTGAAGCCTCTGCCAGTAGTTCCCCAAGAATCTGAAAAAGAAGTAGGAGGAAAGAAAGAAATGTTACAACTCAGGACTCCCCTACAAAAGACACTCAGGAAACTGTTCAGGAGGAAGAAGAAGAGGGAGCTAGAAATAAGAAGCAGAAAAAGGACAAAGGTAAAATAACTGTTCAAGAGACATATCCATCCCCTGAACCATCTGTAGAAGAAGAGTCTCAAACCCTGGCAGAGAGGTTAGCACACCTTCAAGCTGCTGCCTCAGCAAAGAAACAAAAAGAAAAACAGAGTGCCCAGAAAGTAAGCACTAGTCCATATGTGAGAAGAAGCAGTAGGCTCAAAGGAAAGAAGAAAGTGACCCAAGAAAAACAATCACATTTCATTGATTTAGGTGAAGGAACACCTGAAAAAGGTCCAGCTCAGCAAGACATAGAGGCAAGTCCTTCACGTGAGGAAAGTCCTTTTCAGCAGGAAAGAGAAAACAGTCCTCCTTTACCAGAATTTGAGTTCAGGCCGAGAAAAACACCTGAGGTAGATTCCACCCAGCAAGAAGCCTATAACTACTTAGAGTCCTTGGAACAATCAGCTGCAGGACCAAGCACTACCTTGCCACTTGATGCACAGGTGCAATCTTTAAAACAGGAAGTGTTTGAGCTAGAAGTCCTAAACAGGCACATTAAACAAGAAAATGAAGCATTAAAAGAGCAAAGTAAAGTGGACAAGATTGTCCATGACAATACCATGCTTCACTTAGGACTGTGGCAGAAGAAGAATAGAAAGTTGAAGAAAAAGTGTAAGAAGCTGAGCAGGGAATTGATTAATTTGAAGTTCAGGTGTCTAGTCAAGAAACCAAGGACCATTTTGGCATCAAGGAGAAAGAGAAGAAGGCTGGATGTTCTTGCAGAAGCATCAGAGCACATGGATTGAGGAAAAGAACTAAGTTTTGGTTGCATAAGGACATGCAACACCTTCACAGTGGGGGTATGTAGAGCATTGAACCTGTATCTTCCCATACACCTCTCAGCCTCCTTTTCCCACTCATTTCATCCATCAAAATGATTAAATCATTGTATTTTAGGGCCTTTTACATGATTTTCTAACTATGCTAAGTGACTGTTGTTTGGTTTAGAATTTTGGTTCAGAGTGCTGCGTTTCCGCAGCCCACACAGGTTTCCGCAGCTGATCCAGGTTTCCGCAACTCGCACAGGATTCCGCAGCTGTTTTATTAAACGATATGTTGCAGGTGTCCTCTGAGAAGATGAGCCACATGGGCAAGTTCCAGGGGTCGAGGACATGGTACGTGTCCCTCCAGATCACCCAGAACAGCCATAAAAGCCTGCGGTCAACGAGGAGGCAAATACCGGTCAACAGAAGTGTCCAGCGGTGGCACGGCTCTGTGTTGCTATGTTTTTGGGCACGTGAAGCTAGGTGGCATCGTCCTCAGCCACGGAGATAATCTAGAAGCACGAATCCAACAGCCATATTCCCCGGATTGAATGAACACGATGACAGTTACCTAGATCCGAGGACGCAGAGGATTCACGTGTTTTTAAACAGCTGGTTGAATAGCATAGATTTCGTTAAAGTAGTTTGCTTTTCTCCTTATAAATAAAGCGTCCTTGAACGCTGTAGAGTTAGTCGTTTGGTAATCGTTTCATATGTAATTTTGAGCTCCCCACTGTACTTTACATTTGCTGTTAATACATGAGAAGACTGTTTGGCATTTAAGCGTATAACTGCTCTTTGAACCGGCTGAAGTAGGCAGAGGGCCCCTGTTTGCTGAAGCCCTGTACAGTAACTTTTAATTTCCAGCATTTCTTTTTCTTGTTTCATGTATAATAGCTGTACAGATGTCTTTTAAAATTGCTGCATTTTTATTTCTTTTCAACATGTATATTAGCTGTACATAAACTTTGAATTCTGTTGATTTACATTTCTGCACTTTTATGTTCATGACTGATCAGTGTGTTATGCAGGTTTCTTAGGCAAGCCCGGGACAGTTTTCTTTCTTTTCTTTTCATAACTAGTGGCATGCGTGATCGTCTTGTCTATGTTGCTAACATTCATTGTTTTGCAGTTTTGATTTTCCTTACTGTCATTTCTTTAACTTGCATATTTACTTTCTGCTCTTAGATATCAAGTTGTTCATCTATTTATGGTTCCTTTTCCATAATCAAATAATTTTATTGGGAGCCAAAATATCACTTAGTATAACTTGATTTAGTTTGCTTTAGAACTCACATTACTTGACTTATTCATAACTGTTTCTCACATGATAAATTCAGCTGAAAGGCAAAAGGTTAAGAGAAAGTTAAAGTGTTGTGACTAGTCTCTTTTATGTAGTTTCACTTAGATTTCACATTGCTTAACATTTCATGATGTCTTTTCATAGAGAAGATTAAGTTGAAGAGTTGAAATAGTGTGAGATAGTTGTTCTTACTTTTAGTAGGATTTAATATAGATTTCATTTTCATTTTCATTCAGCAGCAGAGATACTGGGCCGATGTCATTAGTCCTTTATTTGATGTCTTTATTTTTCTTCAAGAGTTGATTTCATTGCAGTTGTTGTTCAAGCTTTCTTGTAGAATACTTTTTAAAGTTTTGAGAAATCATTTAGAGATCACCACAATCATCCACATTTCACTTGCTTTATTACTTCCATCACATCACAGTAGGAAAGATACAATTGAAAACAAACTTAAAAAGCTAAAAACGACAAAAGACTAAGAAAACGGTTATCTAAGTACATATAGTACACCTCACTTCATCAGCTTACGAGCCCCGGGTTGACATTTAAAAGTTGCAATTTAGACATCACTAAATTGACCAAACACCAATCACGCCATCGCCGGCATGAGAGTCATTGTTCGATTTAGGAGGAGGAGGAATTGAGAATTCCGGTCTAGGGGCGTCAGGTATTTTGTCGTAGAGCGTGCCGGACTGAGTGTAAATCAAGTCCAGATATTGTGCACGAGCGATCACTTGCTCTTCCGTTACGACTCCCCCCTTTGCCACATCTTCCGTGATGGAAGGCAGTAATGACTTGATAAACCATTCAGCCAATAGCTGATCGGGAACGTATGTTTTTACCATCCTACGACGACGTCGCCACTCATGTATATGATCAGATATGTGAGTGGCCGTTGTCTGTTTGAAGTTGGTAAGCAGTTCCGTTCTCGTTTCATACCTTATTGGTAATTGAAAATGGGTTAAAAAGGTTGTGGCTAAGGTACTGAAGTTGTCGAACGAAGCTCTAGGCAATTCAATGTACCATTTTGCCGCTGGACCTGTTAATGTCCTCTGAAAGAGGCGAAGTCTTATCGAATCATCATTTAGGGTGTTTGATGAACACCATAGATGAAAGGTCATCACGTGATTCGATGGATCTTCACCCGGATTTCCATTAAATTTAGGAATATCTGATGGAAGTTTATGCGGAATCGCTGGCCACCAAGGGGCGTAAGCAATTGGATCGTTTGTTAACCGGTTTAAATCAGGTAACTCTAAAGTTGCCACGAATGGTAACTGTTGATTCAGGTTAGGTGAAGCATACCCAGGATACGATGGAATCGCCTGAGCAGTTGGTCTTTGCATACCGGCATAATGCATTTGATGCTGGTATGTTTGGTAAGGTTGGTGGACTTGACCATTATAAAATGGTTGATTTTGACCGTTTTGAATGTACGGCTGTCCACTGTTCGCAAAGATCTGCTACTCAGCACCTTGGTATACTTGTTGGAATTGTGGTTGTTGGTATTGCACCAGCCACGGTTGTGAAGCCATGTGTTGTTGCCCGATACTAACCGTTTGACCAAGGTGAGGGGTAATTGTACCCGTCTGGACCTGTGTCGACCCACTAGTCGGCGATTGTGGTTGAGTCGCAGGGTCAAGGGGCTGTTGCATTACAACCTGAGAAACTTGAGGTTGGCATACAACAGGCAGCGCTTGAACTTGTGACACCGTCACAATAGCTGGCATAGTCGGTATGTTCGACATAGGTACGCATTGTTGCATTGAATACACAACTCTTGGTTGTTGAGGTAGTATAGGTACCCAACCACTTGAAGTAATTCCAGCATAACCTGAATGCTATTGTGAACTCCCGTATGGATATCCTCCTGGAGGGGATAATGACAGGGCATGCTGCCCCCCATACGGTGGTAATTCAGAACTCAAGGGAATTGTTTGCCCTTGGGGACCGGACTGCCCAAATTGACCTCCATATGGATCAATTTGTTGAGACTCAACATTAGAGTTTCCGGATATAATTCCGGATGAACAAACAGGAACGGACCAGACTGTCGAAATAGCCCCTAGGTGGGCTCCTTCTAGCGGTTGCGAGCTAGTCGGGATAGATGGTATGCCGGCGAACATTGTCAGAGTGCCAGCAGGGAGTTCTGTCGTCGCTGTGTCAGAGGACACAGTCCTAGATGTTGACGGTTGTTCAGACATTTGTAGTCTATCCAAAAGATTACCTAGCGATTCTACAGGAACTTCTGCTGGTGGTAGACTAACTTCTGATGTCGAAGGATATAGAGTGATCCCGACTCCAAAGCGCATTGGGGTACTTGCTTGAGGATCTTCTACAATTTCTTATATCGCAATCAGACCAGGTGGAAGGGGAAGACTGTCAGGTCCGTAAACTATTTCTGGTGCCGAAGAAGCAGCGACATATGTTTGAAGAGTAAGACTCTCTGAGCCGGTTATAGATGGAACTGGTTCAGTAACACAAGTGTTTATTCTCAAACTAGGATCAATACCACTGTCCTTCTGTGGCTGTTGAACTTCTTCTGTTGAGCCAGGGATTCCAGAAATGTTTGGAGTAACCGGAGTCTCTGATGTCGTTGGAACACTTGTTCTAACTTTGATAGGAGACTTGGATCCGGTTAAACAAGTTCGCTTTGTCCGTACTGGTTTCGCTTCCGGAGACAAAGACGGTTGACTCGTAAGCCTCCGCGAACGACGGGGTTTCAATTGACTTTCTTCCACGATTGCGGATTACTTGATCAACTAAAATAAAAGGGAAAGGTATGTTTCCGAATTAAATGAATTTTAGACGCTTTTGACACAACTTGTTTTTTCAGTTTTTAAGAGTCAAGAAAAAACAAAAGA
Source organism: Pinus tabuliformis (assembly GCA_031772625.1). Lineage (NCBI taxonomy): Eukaryota > Viridiplantae > Streptophyta > Pinopsida > Pinales > Pinaceae > Pinus > Pinus tabuliformis. The sequence goes on from CM062815.1 coordinate 250,314,131, forward strand.
TGACTCTAGTCTCCTTCGTTTTTTAATGAGCCTGAAGTGACAAGTGCTCAGATGGAACTTTTCCGTTAAGGAGTCTGAAAAGGAACGAAAGGGACTGCTCTGGAGGTCTAGGTAGAGGGAGTACCAAACCAATCGCAAAACTGCAGAATACTTTTTAGGGTACGGCAGTCAATCTTCCCGAATGTTGTGTTCGGTGCATTGTGATCAGTAGGGCGGCCGACACGGCTTCCTATGGATAAAAGGTTTTAAGCCTATAGGGGTCTCCCAATATATACTCGACGGTACATGGGAGCACAAGTCCATACTGGCACTTATCATCTCAAAGTGGAGGAATCACCCAACCATCAGTGAGGACAACAGTTACCAGGCTTTATGACGCCGGAATACGTCTCTAGCCTAGACCTCTAAATGTTGTGCGTTAAGTTACAAAGCGTTGTTAAGTTCATTGAATTTATTTTAATTTGATATTTCTTATGAAATTTTCCTTTTGGGATCACCACGAGATGTATATGTAATTCCTAAAATGCAATCTAAAGATGATAAACAAGCTTTTATCTCTTTTCAGCAATGAAAATCCTAGCTACAAGGGAAAAGAAAGACACAATATTTTCGCAAAGAGCAAAGAGCACACTGTAAATGCACTTTTCCTAAATCAAGCCAAACAGACTGTCAATATGCAAATGCACATGCATGTGTTTTGTTTTTCACTTTCTTAATATTGATTCCTAAAAAGAAAGTTGTTGTACAAATCTGAATTTTCTTTCAAGTGAAAAACACAAACAAGCTTCTTTTCGAAATCAAAAGGTAGAGACGATTACGACACTTTATGATTTTGAAATAAACACTCGTTTCGACACTAGAAAGTCGCAAATTCAAACCAAAGACAGAAGTAAAAGCATAATCGACTGTCAACAGCAAATAAACTTTCTCCTATGATCAAAATCGACACTTGTGACAGATCTAAATCAAAGGACGACAGTATGACTATTCTACTTTTGCAATGGAAAACTGTAAATGACGTAACAAACACACAAAAAACATCTACAGTTTCTTTTATACAACTGAGGCGGAATATCAACAAATAAAAGGGGTTTTTAAACAGACACACACACTGGTCACAGGCTGCAAAAATCAGAGACAAAACTGAAAAAATTGAGCAAAGAACCTCAGCTGCACAAGGCTAGGCTGATCAACGCACCTGCTACACAAAGAAACTGGATTGCAACGCAGGTTTCCCTCTCGGGAACTGTGCTGAAATGCAGGAACTCTTCACAGTACCTACGCTGGGGAAGAAACGAGAATTCTATCTGAGTTTGGGTCACGGTTTGCAGTTTAATCTATGGTTTTTGGCCGAGTAAAAGCAATCAGTAATGCACAATCAGAGGGTAGATTTAATGAAGGTTTAAGAGCTATCACAGAGGGCAATCAGATCATTTATGAATCAGCTGTTCAAATCATAAACAGATCCAACGAATGGATTGAAGCAGCAGATGTCTACTTTGCATTTGTTAAGCAAATGCAGTTCGATTTGCTACTTCTAAGTTTATGAAACAAACAGCAAGAGAAACACAAACAAACCAACTAGACGATCGTCCCCAGTGGAGTCGCCATTTTGTTAACGGGAAAAGTGTCTATTCAGAACGACCCTAACCCGCTAAGGCGTGACAGTGACCTTAGAAACAAACAGAGAAAACTACTCTTGTATTCTCCTTTATGAACTATAAACAAAGAGAAATAGGATGAACCAACCTGTGTCTTGCGCTAGTCCTTTGATCCAATCTCTCTCCTCTTTGATAGCTTCCAGCTACTTGCTCCTTTACTTGCCTCGCTTCACCAAGTACCTGCAAGATCACAGAAGAAAGAAACTATACAAATACATGGGTTTATACTCATAAAAAGCTTAGGATCAGATTTAAGCTAAACATACAAATGTAACAAACATCAATGATACACAAGCATGTAGGAGAAACTCAAATAGTTTTATTGATATAACAAGAAGTTCCAAGAGGAGTTACAACCAATGATTCCTGATCTAGCATCAACCTCCCAGCAGAGAAACCCCTCTTCACCTCCAACAAAGCATAAATCACCCAATACTCTGATATCTATCTCAAAACCAACAGCAATTCTCTGCAATGTACAATATTCCAGCCTTTGGATCTCTTGGTGAGGGATCCATATATAGATGTATGCAAAGAGGATGAGTCAGCTCATGAATTGATTAGTGGCTTCTCTCTGTCAGTTCTTGCTTCCACTTGGAGACTGAGAGCCTCTTACTCATCCCTGGTCGAATTCAGTGAGGCAAGTGTCATTGGGGAAGATTCTGGAAGCTTCCATTGTCTCTCCACCTCGTGGAATGACTCTGCCACTTGTCATTTCCCGCTCAAATCACCCTAGAAGTGCATATAGGTGCATTGCAACGCACCTAGCTAGTGTATTTGGGTGCTTTGCAACGCAGCTAGCTAGTGGAGCAGCTGAAATGATCCTGATTTGACTAGTTCTGAGCAGTTTCTGGTGGAGAACTTCTGGGAGAAGCTGTAATTTGTTGACCTTGTTCCTTTAGGAGTAATAACAACACTTTCAAAGACTTAGGAGCCCTTGGTTTATGGACATTTCATGCTTGGAGTTGTAAGGCACAAAAATGTCTATAACACAATCCTACACTTAAATCAGCAGCCACATTAAGTGGCTTTATTTACCAAGTATTTATCGGAGATAAGGATAAGTTACAAAAGTGAATTCAAAGTAAGAAATCTGAATTAAATAATTAATTAAATGCTAAATTGAAATAAAATATGAAAAATAAAGTACATGTGAAATATATCACCATGCTTGGACTAGTGCAGGATGAGGGTATGTGAGAAGGGTAAAACATAGGTAAATAACTGTGGTTTATAAAGGGAAAAGGGACAAGAATGGGGACAATCTAGGGGACTAACAAATAATACCTTCCCATTTTGGGAGACTTTTGGTCTCCCAAATATCTTACTAAATGAGGCGAGGAAAATTTTCCTCTATCTTTTCCTTGGAGTACCATTTAGCCTTGCCTATAAGTTTCGCTTTCAAATTAATCTATTAAAGATCATGCTACCCCTATCCTGTAGATCTATACTTCTTCTATGAAATTGTATAATCTATCAACTATCTCTCAGTATATATGGGTAAATACTCTATATAAGGTAGGACATACTCGTCTTCCTAATCCATCACCGAAAACCTATAGTTTTAGATTTTCCACTTTCACCATAGAGTAAATGTGTATATATGGGGGCAGGTTGAGTCTAAAGGAGTTATCTCCCACCTTTTCCAATATCTCAACAAGATCATATTGCAGATCCTTGAATTTCTTACTAGGACCTTTTAGCCTCTCATTGTTTAACTATAACCATACTTTGTCTCCCACCTTGAATAAATTCTCTATTTTGTGTTGATCATGCATCACATTGTACTTTTCTTGTGACTTCTTCAATGTCTCATGTAATTTTCCTGTGACGTTTGCTAAGAAATCTTGTGTCCTTGTCTAAAAAAATGCTCCTTAGTATCCCAAAGTGTACTCAAATCTGTCCAAAGAACAAATTATTGCTTCTTTCGTATTGATTGTCAGTTTTCAAGGCATGAGAATGCACATCATCATGAACCTATCAACTACCATGAACAAGTAGTCATTTTTGTTTAGGGTTGTTGGTAAAGCTCTCACAAATTTCATGGAAATGCTCTCCCAAGGATGAGTTGGTAAAGGGATGGCATAGACCTTGTTTTCTATTTCTAAGCTTGTTGGTATAGAAAAAAATACATCCTCTTATGAACCTAGCTACATATTCTTGCATCATAGGCTAGTACACATACTTATGTAAGTTGGTCACTATCTTCCCTATTAAAGTTAGTTAGGATATGTTATGAAACAGCTCAAGAAAAGATAGAAAAGAGAGATCAACGCCTTAGAATTCAGCCTCTTCGAGGGGGCAACCTCCTTTACATTACATAAATGAACAATTCTTGGATGATACAAATGACAAAACCTCCTTTCTATATATAGGAGTCTAAGGAGTCACAATATAATCCAGCCGACCTAACAATAATAATATAAAGCCACAAAAATAACAATAGAGGGATTCTATGGGGCACAGAAATAACAATATGGGGGTAATAGGGGCACAACAATATAAATAGGGGGTATAACTACAATAGTAATGGGGTAATCACTAGTATTATAGGGACCCAACATGCCCCTCTCCTTCAAAAAAGTGTTGTCCTCAACGCTTGAGCAGTTCTGGATACTTCTGCATAAAATTCTCATCCTCCCATGTGGAATCTTCAGCGGATAAGTTCTTCCACTTGATAAGATACTCTGAAATTGATCGATTTCGTAGCTGTCGAGTTCTTGTTTCTGTGATTGCTTCCGGTTCCAATATAATTTTTCCTTCCTCGTCAAGTTCTGGCAATATTGTTTGAATTGGGAGCTTGTCACCTATAACCTTCTTTAAACATGAAACATGGAAAACTGGGTGCAATCGAGAAGCTGCAGGAAGCTCCAATTTGTATGCCATAGTACCAATCTTTTCCAACACCTTGTACGGACCATAATACTTTGGTGATAATTTATTATCCTTCTTAGCTTGCTTTAGGGACATTTGCTTATATGGTTGTAGCCGTAGGAATACCCAATCACCTACATCAAAACTTCTTTCACTGCGATGTTGATCTGCCTGTTGTTTCATTCTATTTTGTGCCAACACGAGGTTATCCTTTAAGAGTTGGAGGACTTGTTGTTGATGTTCGATGTGATGTTCCACTGCCTGAACCTTAGAATTTTCTCTTAAATATGATGTGATGGATGGTGGTTGATACCCATAAAGTGCCATAAATGGGGTCATTTTTGTTGCTGTATGGAAGGAAGTGTTATACCACCATTCAGCTAGAGGCAACCATTTGACCCATTGTGTCTGTTTATCAGATACAAAGCAACGAAGATATCCTTCCAAACATTTGTTTACTATCTCAGTTTGCCCATCAGATTGAGGATGATAAGATGAGCTATGAGCTAACTGAGTACCAAGACAAGAAAATAATTCTGTCCAAAAATTTCCAGTGAAAATGGGATCTCTGTCACTTACAATAATCTTTGGGTTTCCATGTAGCTTTTGAACTGTTTCCATAAATGCAGTAGAAACTGTACTGGCTTTAAATGGATGTGATAATGCACAAAAGTGTGCATACTTGGTAAGTCTGTCAACTACCACCATGATGACACTCTTTCCCTCAGACTTGGGTAAACCTGTGATAAAATCCATTGAAACCTCCTCCCAACGTTGGCTTGGAATGGATAAAGGTTGTAATAGACCTGGTGTCTTAATTGTTTCAACTTTATTTTGCTGGCAAACCAAACATTCCGCCACAAACTTTTGAATATCTGATTTAAGGCCATCCCAAAAAAATTCCTTCTTAACCCTGTGGTAAGTTTTTAAAAATCCTGAGTGCCCTCCTAAGGGAGAAGTGTGCAATTCCATAAGAATCTTTTGTTTTAGCTGGGAATTCTTACAGAGGTATAAGCGATCTTTGTACCATAACGAATCATTTTGCCAGCTAAATGTATCAGAAGTACTGGAATCTTGTTGTAGCTTTTGAATAAGTGCCCACACTTCTTCATCGTTCTTCCATTCCTCCCTTGCTTCGTTTATCCAATCTGGTTGGATAATAGAAATGGCACACAACAATGCTTCCACATCCTCATCCTTTCTTGAGAGTGCATCTGCCACCACATTTTGCTTCCCTTTTTTGTAGATGATTTCAAAGTCATAACCCAACATCTTTGTGACCCACTTTTGTTGCTCTTCAGAGGATAATCTTTGTTCTAAAAAGTATTTAAGGCTATCATGATCCGTTTTTACCTTGAAGTGTCTTCCCATTAGGTAGGGTCGCCATTTCTTAAGTGCATGGAGTATTGCCAACATTTCCTTCTCATAAATAGCTTTGTTTAAAAACTTTCCCTTGATTGGACGACTTTCAAAAGCAATGGGTCTTTCATCTTGCATTAGAACAGCACCAATTCCATTTCCTGAAGCATCACATTCCACAATAAAGGTTTTTGTGAAGTCTGGCGTAGCTAAGACCGGTGCTTGGCACATTGCCTCTTTAAGATGTTCAAAGGCCTTTGTTGCTTCCGAAGTCCATGAAAATGAATCTTTCTTCAATAATGTTGTTAGAGGTGCTGCTATTCTCCCATAATTCTTAACAAACTTGCGATAATACCCTGTCAACCCAAGAAATCCTCGCAGATGCTTTATGGATGTGGGGATTTTCCATTCCTTAATGGCTTTAATTTTGCTAGGGTCTACCTTAACTCCTTCATGAGATACAATATGACCCAAATATTCCACCTCCTGGACTCCAAAGAAACATTTGGATCTTTTTGCATATAATTGTTTCTCCTCCAATAGTTGTAACACCCTGTCAACATGTTCAACATGATCCTTCCAAGACTTGCTGTAGATTAGTATATCATCAAAAAATACTAACACAAATTTTCTAAGGAATGGTTTGAAAATTGAATTCATCAAACCTTGAAATGTTGAAGGTGCATTGGTAAGGCCAAAAGGCATGACCAAAAATTCATAATGACCCTCATGAGTTCTAAATGCTGTTTTCGGAATGTCTTCAATCTTCATTCTAATTTGATGATATCCTGAACGAAGATCCAACTTGGTGAAGTAAATTGATCCATGCAATTCATCCAGTAATTCATCAATAACAGGAATGGGGAACTTATCTTTAATAGTGAGCTTGTTGAGCTCCCTATAATCTGGACACATGCGCCATGATCCATCCTTCTTGTGCACCAATACTACTGGAGCTGAGAAAGAACTTTGACTCGGTTGAATTATACCAGCCTCTAGCATTTCTGCAACCATACGTTCAATTTCACTTTTTTGGACATATGGATATCTGTACGGCCTGATGTTTGGAGGAACACTTCCTGGAATCAGATGAATAGCATGATCATGATCACGCATAGGTGGGAGACCTTTGGGAGTCTCAAATACCTTGGAATGATTGTCCAGTACTTTTTGGAGATCTGGAGAAATAGATGATTCCAATGTGGAAACATCTAGCGAACATAATTGTGCAATTACACCTCTTTGCTCCTTTTTTAGAAGCTTTGTCATGCCATTAGAGCTGATTATCTTTCCTGGTTTCCCTGCAATACCCCTTAATTCAACTTCCTTTCCTTCCACAGAAAATTTCATGAAAAGTTCTTGAAAATTAAAAGCTATTGTACCCAAGGATTGTAGCCATTGGACTCCTAGTACAACATCAGCACCTCCCATTGGAATGGAAAGCATTGGGCTAGTCAATACATATTCTCCCATGGATAGCTTGATATTATGGCACTTTCCAGAACAATTTATTGTTCCTCCATTTGCAATCATCACTTGACACTCTGGTGCTGGATATAGGAAGCAATTCAATTCTTTTGCTACCCTACAATGAATAAAATTGTGGGTGCTTCCTGAATCAATCAACACTATTACCTTTTTCTTCTTGATTTGTCCTTCTATCTTGATGGTTTGAGGAGTGGTAATTCCTGCCAATGCATTACAAGATATGGTCGGATTTATTTGTTCTTCATCTAGGCTTTGTTCCTGGAATATATCCTCTTCTTTTGACCTTTCTTGCTCCTTTTCTTCTTCCTCTTCACAATCTATGTAGAATAATTTCTTCTCACCACACTTATGACCTTTTGTGTATTTGCTATCACAATTGTAACAAAGCCCTTTTGCTCTTTTTTCTTCCAATTGTTGTGGTGTCAACCTTGTAGGTTGTGGAAGACTATGGGCAACAACACTTCCGTCTTTATAGTTGTGAACGGTATGCTTCCTAGTTGCCATAATTTTGCTTTCCATTTTTCTTGCTAACCTGAATGCCTTCTCTAATGAATCAGGTTCCCAAAGGCGCACATCATGTTGGATATTATCCTTTAAAGACCCTATGAACACATCAATCCTATGCTCCTCTGGAATATCTTTTACCCTTATGTTCAATTTTTGGAACTCCTCAATGTGCTCCATTATTGAACCCTTTTGTTTGAGACTTATCAATTGGCTAAAAAAAGTGTTGCTTTTTGTATCCTCATAATGTGCTATCAATTCTTCCGTAAAAATTGCCCAAGTGATAAATTGTTTACGAGAACAAAGCCATTGATACCATACAAACTGATTTGGTTCCAAATATAAAGTTGCCATACGTACCTTTTGTGGGTTTTGCACATTATTGAGATCGAAGAATTGCTCCATCTGTAATATCCATGTGGCGGGATCCTTGCCATCAAACTTCCTCATATCGATTTTTGGAACATGGTGAGTCTTCGATCCAACATTAGAGTCTATGGAATCATGATTAACATTTCTTTTGTTCTCATCATGAGTTTCCTTTACTATCTTTTCACCATTAGTGACCCTTTCTTGTAGCAACTTTTTCAATTCATCCATCTTATCATCCATGCCATCAATTTTAGCGTCCATGCCATCCATCTTAGCTTCCATCTTAGCTTCCATGCCATCCATCTTAGCTTCCATGCCCTTTATCTTAGATTCCATGCCATTTACCTTAGATTCCACGCCATTTATCTTAGATTCCACGCCACTTATCTTAGCTTCTGTTAGCTTTTGTGAGCGTGACATTTGTTGCACTTGTTCTTGTAATTTTGATATATCATGTAGCATTTCTTCCTCTTCTTCATGAGTCATGCTAGAGCTTTCAGGTTCCTTACTAGGTGTTTGCATTTTCTTTCCTCGGGGCATCAGTTACCGATAATAATGCTTTACTATGCCCTTTGAATTCCGTTAAACCAAGCTTACACAAAAATTTAAAAAAAACTACACACCTTTTTTCACTTTATAGAAGCCTGATATTGAATCTGATGTATCTCTGTAATTTCGGATCATCGAGATCTGAAATTTTTATCTGTAGTAGCCTTCTGCGTCCTCTTTCCAATGCCATAAGTCTGAGCCAAATTGGATTCTCCAAGGAAGAGTTATGTGAAATCTCCCACAGTGACTTGCTTTTAGACTGGTTCAGTAGATCGAACTTGTACGACGTGCCACGAGTCACTGTTTCAACCTTTGAATCTGAAACTCACCCACAAGAAACTACAGTCCGTTCTCTTTCTATACCTTTTTACGAAATTTCAATCCGATCCTCAGAGAGAGAGTTATGACGATTTTCCCCAGGTCACCTGTTTTGAATGTAATTCAGGAGTCTGCAAAAAGGCCAAATTCCTCAGATCATATCTCCGAAAATATCGCGCGAAAAGCTCTGAAATTCGGACCCAAAGTTCAGCCAATTCTTCTCAAATGGGTTTTTTTTTGCGACTTCTGAAACGTCACAGAAAAAAAGTTATAGCGAAAATGCCACGATGACCTATTTGGAGCAGCGAAACCCTAGAATCCAAAGCTCTGATACCAAATGTTATGAAACAGCTCAAGAAAAGATAGAAAAGAGAGATCAACGCCTTAGAATTCAGCCTCTTCGAGGGGGCAACCTCCTTTACATTACATAAATGAACAATTCTTGGATGATACAAATGACAAAACCTCCTTTCTATATATAGGAGTCTAAGGAGTCACAATATAATCCAGCCGACCTAACAATAATAATATAAAGCCACAAAAATAACAATAGAGGGATTCTATGGGGCACAGAAATAACAATATGGGGGTAATAGGGGCACAACAATATAAATAGGGGTATAACTACAATAGTAATGGGGTAATCACTAGTATTATAGGGACCCAACAGGATAAGTGTCTTCCACATTGGCTTGGGGCTATCATGTGGGAGAATATACTAAAGTGAATTGGAAAGTAAATTAACTTTATGAGATATAAAGTTATGAGATAAAGTGCGATTTAAGTAAATTCAATGAAAGATTAAACATATTTTGTGGATCTTGATGGGCTAAGATTAAGTCTCAACCATTGATCTTGGAGGCTAGCTAGAAGGTCAAGAGACACACACATTTGGCTTCTTAAGTGGCACAAATCTCTAGGAGATCTCATTCTTCAATTGTATGAGAGACATAACAGAACAAGAGGAGAGGTTGAGGTGAGGATAAGGTGAAGAAAATAAGAGACCCACATTCCAAGGCTACTGAGTACTAATTTTCAAGTAGAAGAGGTGGCACAGAAATCAAGGAAGAGGTATTAGCCTGAGAAAAAAGTACAACAAAATTAAATTAGAACATACAATGAATTTATTGTAGGTTGTAGAATCAATTTTTATCTACTGTTCAAGCATAAAATTCGAGGGAAATTTCTAGGTTTGCTTGGCACACATTTTGAGGCAGATTTGAGCTATTTTTTGGGCATGAAATCTGATGAGTTTTTACATTTAATGCTATAACACGCCAAACAAGTATACATAATTTTGGGTAGAGTTTGACATGGAATTCAAGGAGCATTTGTAGCATGAAAATTAAGAAAAGGGGCTGCTAATTGGTTGAGATAAGTTGCTATTGAATTTATCTAATGTAAAAAAAATCTGAGAGCTCAAATAATAATAAAATACCCCTCTTTCACTTGTTTTCCATCCAGGATTTTTCCAAGGATATTTTTACCAAAAATTATGAGTTTTGTCGATTAGTTTGTTGTTCATAATTTTTTGATTTCAAGTTTAGCTTTGTTGTCTTTGTGTTTCTATTCATAAAATTCATACCTCTATTTGTTGAGTTGTATGCAAATTTTTTGAGTAACTTTTATTGGAACACTTACCTATGTGTAGACAAAGTGTTTAATGAAATTACTACAAGAGATTTCTAAACTATAGGTTAAGTTATGAGTTTATTTTATCACATGGTGTCAGAGCTTGGTTTCTCATATTGAATTGATAGTGGGACAACAATTATAACTCAATTTTGTTCATAAAGGGAGGAGGTTTTCTTGTATTTGTCATGGTCACTAGTTTGAGGTTTGAGGAAGATTGGAGGGGGAAAGTAACTTATTCCCATCAAAATCAAGGATCAGTCTTATTCTAGAGGAAAAGGAAGTGTGGGACATCCTTAATCAAGCCTACACTATTCCTACAGATGCGGTAATATTGGTTGCTTATAATTGGAAAAATGTGAAAGCTAAGAGAATTATCCTTGATGCCATCAAATACCATGTGATTCCTCATGTCACTAGTAAGACACATGCAAAGGATTTGTCTCTTTATCTTTGCAAGAGGTATCATAGTTCAAATTAGAACTAGAAATTGGTGTTGAAAGAGAAATTGGGGAATTCCAAGATGTTGAAGACAATTCCATTCACCCCATACCTCACCAAAGTATCTCAAGTTTTTGATGAATTAGGGGTAGTTGGAGAGTATCTAGATGATGATGAGATGGTTATAGTAGTCTTAAAGGGATTCTTTAAACCTTGGGACAACTTTCTATGTGGAATTGTTGAAAGGGAGAATTTTCTTGATTGGGAAATACTTTGGGATGATTTCTGTAGGAGGAGATGAGACTTGGCTCAAGTTCTACCAACCAAAAACATGGAGAGGATAAGGAAAATGTTTCTCTTGCTTCCAAGGGCAAGAAGAAATTCAAGAAGGGGCCAAGAAGAAGGGGGAATGAAATAAGGATATGGGCAAAGTGAAATTCTTTGCTTGTCATAAGATGGGACAATATGTAATGACTTGCCCAGATAAGAACAAGAAGTAGGTTGCAACTTTAGTAGAGTTGGATGAGTTTTCCACTCAATTTGAGAAGGAGTTCTCATTGATTTCTTGTCTCACTTCTAGTTTAGATTCCTTAGATTCTTGTTACATTGATAGTGGAGCCACGTGCCATATGTTAAGTGTTGGAAATTACTTTACAGCTCTCAGAGAGGATGTAGTTGTTCGTGAGGTGGTACTTGGAGATGACACCATGATCATAGCAATTGGGCGTGGGGCTATTTATTTTGTGAGGGAGTCTCAATTTCCTATGACAGTGAGGGATGTTTTGTATGCCTCTCTATTGAAGATTAACTTGATATATGTTTCCTCCATAGAGGATGGGGATTTGAGGTGTTGTTTAGATGTGGACATGTACTCATCTACCTGTTGATGGTGATGTACCCGCCAACACTAAGGGGATCTCCTCGATCTGAAGTCCCAATTAGACCTCACACCATTTGGAGTAGGAGTCCCATCTAGTATAAAGCCTGATTGTTGAATTCTTAAAGATTTTCCTTGGCTCTAACTATCAGCAAGAGAGAGGGATGCAAAGGTATCTTTGAAAACCAAGAAGGTGTGCCTAGTCAATGTTTAGTTGCAATTGTGTTGAGGTTATTATACTACACAGGGAGGAGAAAAGCGAGCCTCTAAGTGAGAGTTAATAGTACAACCCAAGAAGAGACACACATGAAGCAGAAGGGTCTGTCTAACACCCAGCAGAATAGTCCACAACAAATGTGGTGATTGTTACAACTAAAAAAATAAAGAAAGGTATGTCTAATATCCTGTGGAATAGTCCACAAGTATGGGACAACAATAACAACCATTGAAACACATTATAAATAAGAAAGTACTAAACTAACCAAAATAGTTCAACTATCTTAGCACAAGTGAAAGAAAACATGAAATGCAAACATCCACAGAATAGTCTTACAAACATTTATAGTCCATGCTTGAAGAACGTGTTGGCCTTGAAAGCTTATGTTATTAAGTAAAAATTCCAAGACACGTGTTTACAATGTACTTCACTATCCTCAATAGTGGATCATTGGAGCCACTCCTTGCTCCTCAAAGAACTAGTTGATCTCTCTAATTCCTTTCAAGAGGAGCCAAGGTGAAAAGCCCTTTGCTCATACAAAAAGGGAGTATATATAACCAAGGGTGACTCTTTGAATACCCTCATGACTGTTTGACTTCCTATGACTTTTCAACTTACATGACTCTTTACATTCCATGTGTGTCCTTTGGAATTCCACTTTACGATACATTTTGAATACAATATACATGATCCACAATTTTGATGTGGCATATGACCACTCATGACATGACATGACAATGCATACATGGACTACTTGATGATGTGGCAATGTCAAGTCACTGTTCCTACTAAGTTCTGGATGCCTTCTTGAATATTATTTCTCTTCACCTCCGCATGGTTTGGTGATGCAAAACCTTCAATGATCTTCAGTCTTGAATAGTGCTAAAAAACTTATGTCCCTTCACTTTCTCTTGATTGATCAACTTGTCATTTCAACTACAAGAGAGTATTTAGGTTTGATTCCCTCCTTCTTATCCTTCTCCATCATCTTTCCATGACATGATAGGGTACATGTTCCTGCAATTCAGTCATGACAAGATGACATCAATTTGAAAAACCCTTGTCTAAGATGATGCATTTTGATCCCACAACTAAGCCTAGAATAAGTTATAGGTTGGGAAGAGGGACTTAGTGAATGCAAAGTGTGCAGCTTGGGGATGCCTGAAGGACAAGACTCCACAGTTTCTAAAGCCTGTGGGTTCAGAATGAAGGAATGGAAACTGGGAGAGTCAACTGTGAAGTTTTGGGACTCAAGGGAGTTTGGGCTTCTGCATAGTTCAAGCACTCAAGGGGTGAGCTTGAGGTTTGAAGATGTGAAGTGCGTAGTTCGAGCCATGTTGGAGGACATAACTATGCAATTTTAGGGGTCAAGTTCAGGACTTGGGGAGAGGAACTATGAAGTGTAGCAGCCCTGGGAGACAGGGACTGCGCATTTCATAGTATCAAACAACAAGGTCACAAATTAGAGGGTTGAGGGTACACATTGCGCAATTCAATTTGGTAGAGAAGTTTTCCTGAAAATGGCTAAGTGTGGGATAGGTGATGAAATGTGATGAAACTTAACTGTGATCACACAAACAACATACTTTGAAGACATGATAAAATAAATCATCCAAACATATGAACAAAGCATTTCCCTTCGTGTGAATGCTTTACGATACAACAATTGCGACACTTAAGATAGACTTTGGGGAGACCATGATGAAACTTGTGCGACAATGCTAACGACTTTGTGTATGGGTGCAACATATGTTTACATAGTTATAATAAATCATATATAGAAAGATAGACCTTTGAAACCATTAGAATAGGCTTGCAAACATTGCATGACAACCAAACATGCCAAAAAATGACAATCAACCCAACATGCAAAGGGGAATAAATCACTGCAAGAAAGCTCATGAGATAAGGTTCAATGTTTGTGAAAACAATGTAAAATACCAAGGAAGGCTCCAAAATTTAGTGTAAGCCAAAATTTTGGAGGGTGTTGTAGCAGCTACAACACTACCCTAAGGGGCCCAACATCACTTTGGCCAAAATGGTTGGGATTAGACAATGAAATCTGTATATGCTCATGTTTCAACCTAACGATGCCTTGATTCGAAGCAACAATAGTAGCAAAGATAATTTAATCCATGGCATAGGAGGATGGCTCATTTACATTGTATATCATCATAGGATTACTTGAGTTTAGCATGGAGCATGAGGATGGGGTGTGCTATCGGGAAGTACACCAAGACTCTATTTTCAAAGCAATGACAATGGGATAACAATTATACTTGATTTGGTTCGTGGTGATGTACATGGTCCAATGTATATAGTCTCTCTAAGTGGTTATAAGTATTATGTTATATTCATTGATGAATTCTCTAGGAAGACCTAAATTTATTTCATGAAGACCAAGGATGAGGTCTTCAAGAGGTTCCAAGAGTTCAAAGATCTTGTGGAGAACTAAATAAGTAGGAACATTTAGGTGTTGAGGTCATATAATGGGGGTGAGTATGCCTCCAACTTCTCCACCAATATTTGTACATGGGAAGGAATTAAGAGAAAGTTGAAAATTTCTTACAACCCACAACAGAATGGGGTTGTTGAAAGGAAGAAAATGGCGATTATGGGAGCAGTTAGAGCTATGTTGCATGATCAAATTTTACCATTCTTTCATTGGGCTAAGGTTTGTAGCATTGTAGTATATGTTGAAAATAGGAGTCCTCATTATGCATTGGGGAGGAAGACTCTTGAGGAGGCCTTCTCTAGGAAAAGCTTGAAATTGGGCACTTCCATATCTTTGGGTGCCTAAAATGGTCACATATCCCTTTAGAGAAGAGGATGAAGCTAGAACCCACTGTAGAAAAGGGTATCTCTATTGGGTATAGTGAGACTTCAAACACTTATCGCATATACAACCCTTCCTTGAGCAAGGTTGTTTTGAGGAGGGATTTGATATTTGAGGAGGATAGAGCCTTTTGAAGATCTTTTGAGGGAGAGAAATAGGGACCTCAGGCACAATGTCCTCAGATGACAATTCCATAAAGTTCAATGGGCACGAGGTCATATGGAACTAGTTCTACACTAGTTTCAATTTTCACTAGATCCTATATTGTCAGTTCATAGGGCACTGACACACCTAGTTCAGTGTCTTAGAGCACTGGTGGAAAATATTTGAGTGTAAAGTCTTCATCTACACATCATGTAGATGAGAAGGATGAGCATGGTTATGCCACTCCATTGAAGAGGAAAGTTGAGAGGCTACACA
Organism: Pinus tabuliformis; assembly: GCA_031772625.1. Lineage (NCBI taxonomy): Eukaryota > Viridiplantae > Streptophyta > Pinopsida > Pinales > Pinaceae > Pinus > Pinus tabuliformis. The sequence goes on from CM062815.1 coordinate 250,329,679, forward strand.
AGTTATTGAAAGGAGCTAAGGATTTAGTGGGGAGTCAAAAGAGTTGTTAGGGACAGTAAACCACAAGAGAAGTTTTGCAATTATTTGACTATGTGGAGCAGAACCCTCTATATCCTATAAAAATTATATACTGGTGCTTGTAGCACACTATTTCTAAACCTAATATTTTTAACCTTCTCCTAAACACTAATTGCATTCATAACATGGAGTGAGGGTAGGTGGCAAACTTGAAGTCGATCCTAAAGCTAAGTGGAGATAGTGTATGTGCATGGTGAGATAAAGCTTAACGCGTAGTGGTTGAGCTAGACCCCACCTACCTCTTATTTGTCTTGAGAGTCCTCTTACTCCACTTCTCTTTACCATTAGTAAACAACAACAAATTTATTTTTGAATTATCCCCTATTTTTTTCTTATTCACCCTCACACATGTGGAGAACTATAAGAAAAAGTAAAGTCTTCTGCCAATTTTAACCAAGATCTATGCTAGTCTTATTTGACTATAAAACCATTCATTTTTTGCACTTTTAACGTATTCTAATGCTCTAAATTAGTTCAAATGGTAAGGTTAGAATACCCTCATACATGATGTTTTACATTTTGATGTTCTTGGAGGTTGTTCTAATGCTTTTGAAAATGTTTTGATGTTGTTGCTGTTGAACAAGGTGATCATGTAGCGGTCTACAAGAGACCCTTTAGCTTCTCAAGGCCATTTTTTTAGTTGGAAGGTGTATCTTTACTACTAATGTTTCTATGGAGATGTAGGAATTTTTGGCATGTTATGATCTTTCTCAGGGGTGTTGGAGGCTTGGGCTTGTAGGGTTTCTATAGGCTACTACAATATTGTATGGTCTCTTGTAGTAGTCACATAAATCCATCATGCTCATGAACACATTCTTCTAAAACATGCACTGTTAATTCAAGGAGGAGATGGTCATGGTGTTAGAGATGCTTTTGAGATAGGAATTTTGAGTTGTTGCAGGATTAAAATGATGAACAGAGGAGGAAATGCTGACAAAATGAATATTGTTGGAATGGCTAAGTGTCACGATTCCTTTGATTCTTTTCTTTAGCTTCTATGTAGAAAAACTTTTGCAAAAATAAACTAATGGCAGAAAATTGAAGACAAGAAGTAGAAGAAAAGAAAGTAATAATCACATTCTACTCATACACCTCCTCGACAATGGTGCCAACAAGTGATGAGTGCTAGTATTGCAGCAAGGATGCTGCAACTCCTATGCTACCAGCTTTAATTATCAACCCGAGGTTCGTACAAACTTGAAGGTGATAGTGCTATATACACAAGTAAAAGTGAAGAACCTGCCTGTTGTCACTGTTCATCCAGTGAGAGACCCCAGGGGTTCCAAGCCAGACTTCAATAGAGTCAGAAGAAGCTTAATTCTTTGATGGAAGAAGAGAAAATCTACTCTAAGAGAGCTACTCTACTGCAGTAATGAAGAAAAAAACAGGTAATGCTAAATCACACCATATCCTAATTAACCATTTAAACAGCTATGCTAAGAAAAATTGCTAAATCAACACTAAACTAATGCTGCTATCTAAGCTATAAAATTAAATAGCATCAAACCATACTAATGTGTAAGCAAGAAAACTAAACTAAATATGTTTTCACTTTTTTGGTTTGTTTGGCAAAATCAAGTAGGAAAATTAATTGTTCTTGTGGATGTGGTAGGTGGATGGAAGGTGATTGAGGATGGATAAAAGGATTATGTAGTGGTTGGATGGTGTGGAAGGGTCCTAGGGGGATTTTTTTGACTTCCTAGAGGTTCCCCATTAATTCGGCCTCAAAGCAGTCTGTTTCAGGAAAACCTACAGGATGTACTAGAAACCTACAGGATGATCTTGTAGGAATTGCAGGAAACCTATATGATACAACTGAGAGCTAATTGTGAGGTGTTGGAGGTGTTTGGAAGCTTGGATAAGGTGTGTGATGAGTGGGATAGGGTGTTGGAAGTTTTAGGAACACTTAGGAGTCAATATCCAAGAGAAGAGATGGCTAGATTCGCTCAATGTATTTAGGGGAATTTCAATGAAAAAGGAAAAAAAAGCTAGTGAGGGTGATGGTGGAACAAGAGATGGCTAAGGTGGATGAGGTGGAAGGTGGCTTGTGGTGATGAAGTCTGGGTCTCCTCTTGAAGTACCTGTTGTGCTTAAAACATGTATGTCTTCCAAGAACTATGCAACAAGATACATCTTCATAAGCTAGGAAAGCATGAATCAATTGCCTATATTATGCATGAAGAAAGTGTTGAAGGGAATGAAATAATCAATGAGATCTTATTACAGAAATAAAGTAATGGAAAAAGATGACAATGAAATGAACCAAATACTGAATCAAGACAACAAACTCCAAAGCTCATGCAAGAAATAGAAATCTATGTTTTTGGGGTTGCTCAAGGGTCTCTTCCTCAAGTCATGGTCCCAGTGGGAGTAAGTGAGGCCAAGACACCCGTTGACAACATTATGGTTATCCGTTTTCTCCTTGCTAACCTACTAACTGAAAGAAGGCACAAATGGAAGCAAACTAACATACAACCAATCTAATCTACACTGTTGTAATGGAAATGCAGCTACTAAGCAAATGAACAATTAAACTATGAATCTATGCTAGCATACATGTACAATAAAGAGGAGCCTTGGCTGTTAGGGTTGGGCCCTAACCAAAGAGCTTCAACCCTCCGAGTTAACTCAGTGCTGGCTCAAAAAAAAACTCATTATTATTATCAAAACAATGGATTACATCAAAAACTATCACAAGTCTTGCAGCTCGAAAATAGAGTAGAGTTTTACAATAAAAAATCTGAATCCTACTGAGGTCCTAGGCCTCTCTACTTATACATATGAAGTCTCCAACGACTTCCTTAAAATTAGGGAGGCTCAGCTCCCAAACTCAAGATAAACTAGTGCTTTGTCTTCACTTGCTTGACTGCCTTCTAGTCCTCATGATTTCTTTGTTTGCACTCTGAGCTGATGGAGGGATATTCAAATGGAGGGGTAGTAAATGAGGAGGGGTTTCCTCCTATAATTCCTCTCCCTTGTCCCATTCAATTTTTGATCAAGGTGTTTGCCAAAATTCCTTGCTTTTATCCTTTAATCCTGCATTAAATGCACATTAGACCACAAAGAAAAGTATCCAACTCTAAGTTATCTCATAAACAAAATATAATCAAAAGTATGCAATAAGTCATGAGAATAGTTGGTTTGACTAAGCTAGGAGGTGAATTAAGGCCCATATAATTACCCAATTATGAGGCTCATCATCAACCCCTATTGAAAGTGTTGCTCATCCTCTGAACAACTTAGTCAATTTCCATGTCCTTCATGGATCTGGTAGCCTTTCTGGCATCCCATGCCTCTGTTGTGGTCTCTTATTCTTGTTCATAGAAGCCTGCTTTCTTTTCTACTTCTTCCCACTACCTCTTTTCTTCTTCTTCATTTCTCTCTTCTAGCATCCTTAGGAGTAGTGGTGGATTGAGTTTTAGGCCCATCCAATTGATCTTCAACCTTTGCATTGATTGCTTATACATAGGTGTCCTGTTGAGTTCCTCTCTCAACCTTTGAGGGGAGTGATATTCTCTGATCTTCAAGCTGTGTGGAAGTGTGTTCCATCTCCTTGGGCAGGCATGTATAATATCATCTCCTAGCAACCTAAACATATCCTAAAAATGTGAAATTGCTTGCTCTTATGCAGCAAGATATCTAGGTGGCAGCTGAGGATCATTTACAATAAAATTATGGGTGCTGATTAGGGCCATGGGATTTGATTAATCAGATCTGATGAAAAGAGGTTCATTTTTCTCTTTGGCCAATATTCTTTTCATCTCTACAACCCTTGACTCATCATGGTTCATCCATGATACCAAAGCCATTAATTGTAGATATCCTAGCTTGGCATTAGGATCCAAAACATTCATGGCTGTGAGGGCCATGTTGTGCAAATAAAACTCAGCCATTTTGGCCCTATCCTCTAGTGTACTTTGATCACAAAGATCAATAAATTGCCTGTAGTCTTGAAAATGGCATGGTGCCCCTTTGTGCTAGTGTTTTAATCTAGAACTGCAACCATTGTTCTTTGAGGTAAAGAGCATAGGATTTAGCTGGCATCCTACACTGGATGGCCTCCAAGGAGAGGTTGGCCATACATGCTAGTTGGTTCTCCCTTTCTTGCAGCTATCCCCTCAGCCATGCATTTTACCTCTCAAGTTTATCTCTCATTATTGCTTCTTTGTCCCTTAAGCCACTTAGCTCTTTGCCCATTTATCTAAGCTTCTCTTCCATGTGCCCAATGTCTTCCACCCATTTTGACTTGGTGATTTGCATCCATTGGTGGGTTTTAGCCCTCTCCTTCTCAAGTTCGAAAAACAATGGGATGGCAAAGTTTTGAGGTATTACCCTGCTTCCTTCCATAAATCGGTAGTAGGAGTCCAGGTTAGGTTGGGGGCTTGGTTCGTTTGTCTCTGGGTCTTCTTCTTTTATTTCTTGCCATTCCCCTACCTTGTTTTCCAATTTCTGTGCTTCTTGTAGTTTTTGCAGAGTATCTTGTAGGACTATTTTTGCTTCCTGTAGGTTTTGTTGTGGATCTTGTAGGATGGCCTTACCCTTTGAGGAAGTTGATCTAGTACTAGGCCTCCTTACATAGGTGATTGGTGACTTAGGGGAAGGCACTTTGTCTCTTTGTGTAGGGGAATCTTCAATCCCAATACGAATTTTTGTTGATATTTGTGGCTTTCCTTATTTGATTCTTGTGCTCTTTCTTGTTCTGAAATATAGTGGGGTTTGCCTCCTTATTTTTCCTTTTTTCTTGACTGGGGTGTTGAGAGCAGTGAGGGCAACTACTGACTCCCTCTCAGTAGCCTATGGAGACACCCAAGGTGACTCCTCCTTGTGTTCTTCCCTTTCTATTTAAATGCCTTCTTCCTCTCTGTTTTTCCTCTCTTCCTCTTGTGGTTCTTCCTCATATCCATCAATTTATTCCTTAGTTTCCTCCTCTGCTTCATCATCCTCCTTCTCTTCTCCATCTTCTTCTTTTGCTTCATCATTTTCCTCTGTGTCAGCTTCTTCTTCATCCATCTCATCCTTATCCAACTATGTATCTTCTTCTTCCTGTTTTTCCTGCTCCTCATTGACAGAAGGACTAACATCATAAGTGAGGGTTTTGATGTCATCCTCTGTTGGCAAGTCTATGAAGACTAACCATGTTATAGGGATTCTGAGGTTTTGGGGGGAATTCTCAATGAGGATCCTAATCAACCCATGGTGAGCCGATTGTTGGGAATTCCCTTCCTTTACTTTGTTGTTGGAGTATATGAGTGATTGCATCAAGAAATAGGGTATGCTGAGTGTTTGGTGAACTAGTGTTTCTACCCCAAATCTTAATTCTTCAAGGATATTGAAATGGTATCCATAAACAACAATATATCTACTGTCACATGAGATATATTTGATGAGTTGTTAGCCTACCTCACTGCATGGGTATGGAAGACTATCCCTCCTTACTCCATTTTTATCCTCTGTGGATTCTTCACCTTCTAAAGAGAATTTCCTTTTTGCCACTTGACTGTTTCCTTTGTCTTCTTTTCTCCATGGAATTCCTAGGGGAAGTGTGGTGACCCTACTGATGAGCTCTGGGGTGAGATCTATAGTGTGGCATCTAACTAAAACAATGGCATGGATTATGTTGTGTGGAGTGAGGGAGTGAGAAAATTCTTGAGCCACCTCATCATCATACCCTGTGAATTTTTCTAAAAACCCCATCCAGTTGTGTCTTGTAAAGATTTCAAGCATCTGGGGGTGCTATTGTATCCTCATAGTGTTTGTGGGCTCTATCCTATTAAACCTTCCTGTGATCTTGCTTGTGAGGCTTGAGGAGAAAATGAGAGGGTTGACACAAAAAAATTTAATTCAGGAGGAAAACATAGTTGACTATGTATGTAATTCACCTCTCATAGTTGCTAAATTCACTATATTTTAGAGTATTTCTTGTTCATTTGCTTGTAAATGGGGATGGATTGATAAATCCTACCTCTTAAGAATGGTGGAAACGGAAAATTCCCGTGATATCCCCTCTTGAACTCTTCTCTGCCTATCTTATAGACTGCCTCTGTGTATCTTGTAGACTAGTCCCTTAGACTGTATCCTGTAGGAATTCCTATGTAGAACGATGCATCCTTACTTCAGGTGGGTGGCCAGAGTTATGAGAGTGACTTGAGTGAGGGAGTTTCGAGGAGGTGGAATGCATGAAATGCATGTGAACGATGTTTTAGTTCCCTTTATGGTGTTTTAGGGTGATGTGGTGTGCTGGCAGCAGAGGTACGTTTCCATTTTTGGACCGTTGGTCCCCTCTACCACCTAATCATTTCCAACTCCTTGTAATCAACTCCCACCTCATAGATCCGTAGTTAACCACTTCTTGTCCTACTCCTCTGTCTTTGAGTTGACTGCAACCACGTGTGAGAGGACATCTGATTTTGCATGTGCTGAATGAATGAAGGTGGCCAAGTAAACTAGCCACCTTTTCACCCATAAACCAACTATATCATAACCCTTACATTTTTTTATCAAATGATGCATATGAGTGAGTGAATGGGATACTTACCTGTGGTTTCTATGCCATGCTGCAGTTGTCGAAGATCAGAGGTGCTACGTTGTTTATTTACTACATGGTCATTCTCCTTCCTCCTCTTGCTGTCTGCTAATGGTGTATTGGCTTTTGCAGGTATTTTTGACTGAAGATATGATGTTGCTACTACTGTGGAACTCCTGGATCATCCTAGTGAAGACTTGTAGCTGGTGATTGGCATTTTGTGTGATAGGCTGCTAGAGGATTTCCTACAGGATGTCTTGTAGTTGCTTTTCCCTCAGAATTATTTAATCATGTTGCTGGTTGGGGCTATGAGGATGGTGCAATGAATGGAAAGAGGGAGTAGGAGTGTGTGTAGAGTAAAGGACACTCGGGTAATGCTCTTACGCTCTATTTTTCTTTTCTTTTCTTTTCTTTTTTCTATGACTGGTAGAAACTTTTTAAACTGATCTTTTTGTTTTGAATGTTGAGTGCAGGGATGATGATGGTGGATGAGGTGAGGTGTTATATCATGCCTAGGATGAATTTTAGGTACCTAAAAAACCTACCATGTGCCCTCAGATTGCTTCCTGTAGGTTTTCCAGGCCACTGTATTTCCTACAGGATCATCCTATAGGTTTTCATGGGATCTTGTAGGAATATAGGGGATCCTGTAGAAAATACAGTCTTCGTATAAATTGAAGAATGGAGTGGAGAAATGATAGAAATGATGGAGGGATGCATGGTAAGGACTGGAGGATATGAATATGTGTGAGGCAGGGTTCCCTTTGGATCCTCTTCTTGCTCCTTGACTGTCTTTCTCTCCCACCTGCAAATAACAATTATATATTTTTCTCTTGTTTTTTTTTTTGAAAAACAACTAAACTACCTCAGAGAGGTTTTCACCCTAGCTGTTTTCCCTGGGCGCCTCAAGGGAGGTTTTCACCCAAGGATCTTCTTATTCTTTTTTCTATTTTTTTTTCATCATTGGGCCGCCTCACGAGGTTTTCAACCCAAATATGGGATTCATGCACCTCATGGAGGTTTTCACTTGAGTCCTTATTCTTTTTTCTCTTTTTCTTTTTCAGTGACTTGATGAGGGAGGAGATGGAACTTGCTCCACCATCATCACTATTTTATTGATATTGTCAATGAACTCTTGCTTTGATAAAGGTCTCTTGTACATTTTCAATCGGTGCCCATTAACAAGCAATGAAATGGCTTCTTCATCTATAGTTCTGATATGTACTAAACCATTATCATGGCATATTTCCACCACATAAGGTCCAGGCCATCTTGTTCTTATCTTGCCCTTGAAGTCTTTATACTTGGAATCATATAACAATGCCTAATCGCCCTCCTGAAGTTGCTTCTCCTTAATATGTTTATCATGCCAGATCTTCCTCTGAAGCTGAACTATCTCTGTATGTAGGAGGGCCTACATGATGAATTCATCCAAGCCATTCAATTGGAACAATCTCTCTTTCTATGCATGATTGAGATCCAAAATGTAGTTGGGCTGGCATCCTTAGTGTGTTATTTTCAAACTCAATGGACAACAAGGCCTTTTTCCCATAGTCCAGCTCATAGGGTGTAAATCCAGTGGTGGTCATCCATGTGGTATTATAGGCCCAGGTGGCCTCAACTAGTCTTTTTTCCCAATCCTTCCTGTTGCTTCTCACTACCTTTGTTAAGATGCCCTCCAGTGCTCTGTTGGTCACCTCCACTTGCCCATTATCTTGTGGATGATAGGGAGTGGAGGTCCTATGCTTGATTTTGTGATGGCTGAGTAGTTCTTCAATCATGTTGGAGGTAAACCGGATGCCTTGGTCTGCTACTAGCTCTCTAGGGTACCCAAATTTGTAGAATACATTCTCCCTTAAGAACTCAACCACCTTCACTTCTGTTGCTACCTTAATTGCCTTTATTTCATCCCACTTAGTCAAATAATCAGTGCACATAGTAATGTATTGTTTTTTCTTTGAAGGAGGGTTGATAGGCCCAATGAAGTCCATACCCCACTTGTCAAATGGCTTGAAAGTCACTTGAGGCTGTAGGGGAATTTTATCTCTTGGAGTAGGCTTTCCCATCCTTTGGCACTGATCATACTGACTAGCATCCTTTTCACATCCCTATGAAGAGTGGGCCAATAATAGCCTACTTGTAACACTTTGAATGTTGTCCTCTTTACTGCAAAGTGACCTCCACAAGGCCCATCATGATAGGTCAGAAGGATTTCAAAAACTTCCTCTTCCCTTAGACACCTTCTCAAGATTTGATTTGGGCCAAGTTTGAAAAGATTTCCCTCAATCCAAGTGAAGGGGGCGCTTTTCCTGACTATCTTGCTCTTTTCTTTGGAGGGAAAGTTTGGTGGGAACTGTGCTGATACCAAATAGTTTTCTATATCATCAAACCATGGAGAGAGAACTGAAATAGCAAACAAGTGCTTGTCTGGTAACTGGTCATCCACCATTCCTTCTTCACCTGTAGGTAGATTCAACCTAGATAAAAAATCTGCAACAACATTTTCATTACCAGGCTTATCAACAATGGTTAGATCAAATTGCTGTAATAAAAGCAACCATCTTATAATTCGAGCATTCACATCTAGTTTGTTCATTAAATATTTGATTGTAGAAAGGTTAGTATGCACAAATGTTTGATAGCTTGTAATGTAATGCCTAAATTTTTTTAGTGAATGCACAAGAGCCAGGAGTTCCTTTTCGGTCACAGTATAATTTAGCTCAGCCTTTGATAAGTTCTTACTGATAAATAGATGGCATAGGAAAGTTTCTCCTCTACCTGTCCTATGGCTGCTCCTATGGCTTTATGTGAGGCATCAACATGAATATGCAAGGGGAGGGCCTAGTTTGGGCCTCAGAGAATTGGTGCAGTGGTTAACTTTCCCTTTAGAATTTCTAGGGCCTCTTGACAACATTTTGACCATATAAACTAAGAATCTTTGGCCAACAACCCAAATAAAGGAAAGGCCAAGTTGCGGAAGTCCTTTATGAACCTTCGGTAGTACCCAACTAACTCCAAGAAACTACTGACATCTCTCTGCTTTTTCGGAGGTGGGACCCTTTGGATGATGGCTATTTTGTTCGGGTCCACCTACAGTTCTTGCTAAGATATTGAATGACCTAGCATAGTCCCTTCAGTAATTAAGAATTCAAATTTTTTAGGACTGAGAGATAGGTTCATTTCAATGCATTTGTGCAATACTTTTCCTAGGTTGGTAAGGGATTCTTGAAAATCACAGTCGTAAGGTGTAAAATCATCCATATAAATTTCCACCGCATCATGTACTAATTTGGTGAAAATACTCAAGAGTGCTCTCTAGAAGGTGGCAAGAGCATTGTATAGGCCAAAAGGAAGGACCCTATAGGCAAAAGTACCCCAAGGACAGGTGAATGTGGCCTTATCCTGGTCTTCTGGGCAGATTTGGATTTGGTTGTACCCACTTAATCCATCTAGGAAAGAAAAAAACTTTTTCCCTGCCAGGCCATCTAGCACTTGGTCAATGAAGGGTAGGGGAAAATGATACTTCTTTGTGGCTTTGTTCAATTCCCTGTAATCGACACAAATCCTCCACTTACCATTTTCTTGGGAACTAACAGTAAAGGAGAGACCCACTCACTATCGAAGATAAGGTGAATGAATCTTGCATCTAGCAGTTTTTGCAGTTCTTCTTTGACTATATCTTTAAGATCTAGATTCATCCTCCTTTGTGGGTGCTAGATTGGCTTGCAACCTTCTTTGATGTAAATGTGCTGAGTACACACTGAGGGGTGTACTCCCTTCATTTCCTTGTAACTCCAAGCGAAGGCTCCTAGGTTTTCTTTTAATATGTTGCATAGCTTTTCCTCTTCGAGAGAAGAAAGAGATGGATTAATTTTCAAGGTTTTCTCTAGGCTGAATTCTACGGTTTTGACATGGAGTGGGTTGGAATCGGAAAAGAATAAGTCAATTGTGTTATAGATCTAACCCAGAAATATTATAGATCTGATATGAAAATATAAGACAATGCAAATAAACCCAGAAATAATATGAAATGATTCTTTATTATGAAAACCCTTATGGTAGGGCAACACCATACATTCACTCCTTAAGGAAGGAGAACACTCCACAAGCCATATGCCTATTCATACAATAATCCTTCTCTTCATATCCTCCATGTGGAGTCTCTAGCCTTTATATAGGCCTCATACATACAATACCATGTATCATTACCATGGTTCCCTCATACCATCAAACTAATACCATGGGCCCATTACATTATTATTAACTACTTGTGGTCCCTTACATGACATGGGTTAACCACCTTATTTATTACTATGGCCCATCCCATTATTACATTATTACCTTGGGTACCTCCCTTGGTACCCCATATTATCCCCCCTAGGTATATAACATTCCACCCCCCTAAGCATGTTTCGTCCCCGAAACATGGGAAGAACATAAATAATAAGATCTACTCAAAAGAGTAGTCCACTGGTACCATGCACGTGCATCTATCTATCCAAGAGAAAAGTGAACCCTCGATCTCGCTGGTGTCTCACTCGCTTGAGATGGAAGTTGACCGTGGCAGCTCTTCTGTGTTGATGTGTAGTAGGTGGATCATCTCTCCTCGCTATCCTTCATGTGACTACTTGTTTTCCATCTTGATGGTTGTCTTGCAGGGTGATGTGGGTGATGATATGTTGAACTTTTATTCCACGATGGCTTTTTCTTGACTTCACTCTGCTGTGGTGCCTGTTGTGGTGTCTTCTTTTTCAATATGACTTCAACCACTGAGCCCTCCTCTGATGTATCATCACCTATAACCTTTTCTTCTGCAGCCTCTATTTGTGTTTGATTGTTGATCATCAGAGGCTCATCATCTGATGTGTCAGTCCCTTGAACATCTTCTGCTTCAGCCTCCTTGGACTCTACCTGCTTATTAATGGAAATATCCTGTAATGTAATTTTCTTCTTTTTATACCAGAGCTTCAGGAATTTCTTCTACACATTAGTATTGGTAGTACCCACTAATTCCATCCAAGGGTATTCCAAAACAACATCCATGTTATTCATATTTGAAGCATAAAAATCACCATGAAACAAATACTTATCCATAGAAAGCTTCAAATCCTTATAGATTTGAACATCCTTATCATCAACTTGTGTATGTTCAATTTGTTTTGCTAGGACTTGCAATTTTTTTGCCAAATTAACATTGATAAAATTATGCTTGCAACTTGGATTTATAGACACAATGATTTTCTCCTTCTGAATCAATCCATGAACCTGCAATAAGGATATACCAGTAGGAAATAACCCCACATGTTTCTCCTTATCTTGTTTTCTAGCATGAGACCATCTGTCTAAAAGTAATTTTTCAAATTCTTCATCGGGCAGGTTGGAACACTTCTTTTGGTTAAGTAATCCCCACCATGTGGTAGCCTCATCTCTAAAGTTCTGCACTACCCACCATTTCCAACTTTTGTCCCATACTGACTTTTTTTGTTTTATGTATTCTTCAATAGTAAGACCATTATCTTTCCCTGCAAAATATAGCTTCTCCATAAGAAAAATTCACTTACTTGGTGAAAATTTGTAATTGTCACAGTTTCGTCAATATTGCTCAGAATCCTTATTATGACCTGTTTTTAGAAATGGAACAATCATTCTGCATCTGCCCATGTGATAGAAATCCTGATCCAGACAATAGAATTCCAGACCTGCGCTGCAACTCTCCCGCCGTCACCAAAATCTCTGCAAAAAAGGCTGATTTTAAATCAGCGATATCTCCCTCATTCGGACTCTGATTCGACTGATTTTTTTTTTTTTGAAATTGGGTAATTTTTCTCAAACAATTCAGATCTAGAATTAGATTTTGTAGATCTTGCACCAGAACATCGAGATCTGTGCCGCAAACTTGCTGCCCTAAAAATTGTCTGCAACCCCACTGATTTTTAAATCAGCGATATCTCCTTTATCCGGACTCCGATTCGACTGATTTTTTTTTTTGAAATTGGGTATTTTTTCCCAAAGAATCCAGATCTGTAATTAGATTTTGCAGATCTTGTATCAGGACGTCTAGATCTGCGCCGCAAAACCGCTGCCCTGAAAATTGTCTACAACCCTACTGATTTTTAGATCAGTGATATCTCCTTCATCCGGACTCCGATTCAACTGATTTTTTTTTTGAATTCGACTATTTTTGCACAAAGAATCCAGATCTGTAATTATATTTTACAGATCTTGCACCAAACTGTACTGATCTGACCTGCAAAGTCGCCGCCCCAGAAACCCTGCAAAAAATTAAAAAAAAAAATCTCCACTTTTGTGCCCAAGAAAGTGCTCTGATACCAATTGTTGTAGATCTAACCCAAAAATATTATAGATCTGATATGAAAATATAAGACAATGCAAATAAAGCCAGAAATAATATGAAATGATTCTTTATTATGAAAACCCTTATGGTAGGGCAACTCCATACATTCACTCCTTAAGGAAGGAGAACACTCCACAAGCCATATGCTTGTTCATACAATAATCCTTCTCTTCATATCCTCCATGTGGAGTCTCTAGCCTTTATATAGGCCTCATACATACAATACCATGTATCATTACCATGGTTCCCTCATACCATCAAACTAATACCATGGGCCCATTACATTATTATTAACTACTTGTGGTCCCTTACATGACATGGGTTAACCACCTTATTTATTACTATGGCCCATCCCATTATTACATTATTACCTTGGGTACCTCCCTTGGTACCCCATATTATCCCCCCTAGGTATATAACAAATTGGCTGATTGTTCTGGGTTTCCCTTGCTTCTTCTTCTAATGGTAATGAACTAGGAGTTGGACTTTGGAGCAGGTGTTCAATCAAGTCATCCTCATCTTGTTGTCCTCCTCCTATGGTTGCTTCTAAAGCATAAAGTTGGGTGGAATAAACCTCATCTTCTTCCTCCTCCTCCAACCATAAAGGTAAATCATTCTCTAGAGAAGGTTGAGCAGGAGGGTATAGGACTAACTTCTTCGACATATGCCCATTCTTGATGGTCATATTCCCAGCTCTGCAACTAATGTAAGCATTGGTTGTGGCCAACCATGGCCTTCCAAGGATGAGAGGGTAACCAGTAAGCTTAGCCTTAGGCTGAAGAGCCAGAAAATCTGTTGGGTACTCCCAAGAGTCGATGGAGACCATCATATCCTCCACAATTCCCTCAGGGGTGACTGTGGAATGGTTTACAAGTTGCAAAATTGTTGTGGACTTCCTCAATGACCCTTGGAGGTTGAGCTTGAGCATGGTGTCCTTGGTCATCACATTAATGGCAGCCCCAAGATCGATAAGAGTGTGTGGGACAATGGTGCCACTGATGTGCACATCTACTACAAGGCTTCCAGGGTCCAAATATTTCAGACATATTACATGTACCTGCATTAAGTTGGACATCTTCCCAATGACATTAATGGTAGGGCATCCCTTTTTCTTCTTCTTGGATGCATGAATCATTTCTCCTTAATCAAATTATTGTAAATGGGAACATCTTTTATTGCCTAGAGAAGGGGGGTCTTTACACATAGATTTTTCAATTCTCCCATAAGTTTAGTTTCTTCTAGGGTAGGCTAGAGTGGTTGGACCAATCTCTCAGGAAATGATGGATTTACTTTAAGGTTTCTTTCCTCTCTTTCTTCCTCAACCTCCCTATGTGGAGGGGGAGGTTGGTTATTTGAGAGGACTCTCCCAGATCTTAGGTTGATCTCCTAGATTTCTACAACATAAGTTGGATATGATGTCTCTCCATTGTATACTTGTTGAGCTTGCCTATTGTTCAGGTTCGGATTTGGTTGGATATGCATCTAGGGTTGCTTGAGTGGATCAGATTGTAGGAGTTGTGGTTGGGTAGGTGGTGAAGGCAATAGAGCTGGAGCATTGTTGTATTGGGGCCTCCACCCCTAGAGTGGTGTATTCCACTAAGTTTGTGGGGGAGCATAAGGTTGAAATGACTGGTTGGCTAGCTAGGAATGATACTAAGATGCATAGGACCAAGGAGGGGGTGTAGAACAAGAAGGATGAGAACGGGGTCCCCAAGAAGGTATATTTGTGGTTTGGTTGGGTTTGTAATATGCATGGGATGACCCTTGCATGCCCTACTAGTATGGTCTAAGTCTAGAAGGTCTCCTTTGGTTGATGTAGCAAAGTTGCTTAGTGACCCCTTCAACTCCTTGATATACAACTTTGAGTCCGGGTAAAGAAGGTCACTTGTCTATGGAGTGGTTTTCTTCCTAGACTGAGAAAATTTTAATACAATTCAATGGACATTCGTTCCTAGGATGCCTCCTAGTGCATCTAGGACAAAAGATGGCCAAGGCTATCTCTGCTTCCTCTTGCTTCCTTTTGATGTTCATGGTGTCTAATTTCAAGGCAAGGGTTTTTAGCATCTCACTTTTGAAATCTTCCAGCATATTTCCAATTTCACCCTTGATGTATGAGTTGGAAGATGATGTACTGGCCATAGGTTGACTACCCCTACCCTTTTTCCTGGTTGCGCTAGAATGGTTTCTAAAGACAATATTGATATCCTCATAGGGTAATTGGTAGATATCTCCTCCTGCTAACAAATGTAAGCTATCCAGAAGATCTTCCCTTACTCCTCTAAGCAGGACCAACTTTTGACTCAAGGTCAAGTGTGCACCTGGCCCTTTTGTAACTAAGTTGGAACCTTTCTTCGTAGTCTCCTAAGGATTCATCCTAGCTCATGGTCATATAGAAAATTTCTTCTTTAGTATCCTTTGACCTACATTAATCCTGATATTTGTTGTTAAAATCCTGCTGCATCTGGGCCCAAGTTGTGATGCTATCTCTAGGTAAATCCATGAACCAACGCAATGCTACATCCTTGAGGGTAGATGGAAACATTTTTAACTTTTTCTCATCATCTGTATAGTCATAGGTTCAGCATATAATAGAAAACTAAAATAGGAAAGTGGTGGGGTCCTCTGTGGTCAGGCCATGGAAATGAGGTAGGGAAAAGGGGCTTATATTCTTCATCTTAGTGTCCCCATTGGTTTCCCTGATGGGGAAGGCACCCTCAACTCTCTCTCTATTCCCTCTGTCATTTCAGTTTTTAGCCATTGGTTCAGTAGGAATGGGTTCCTCTTCTTCTTCTTCCCCTGTAGGTTATTCAAATATGTCAGGTTCCTCACTTAAAGGTTCCTCTAGTTCACAGCCACCGAAGAAGAGAGAAGGTTGGTTATTGGATGCCGTGGAGTTATTTGGAAAAAATGTCCCTAAATTATCCCTTTTCTTATGAGGCAAGAAAGGAAATGTTTTTGGGTTGGTTTTTGTAATTTTTTAAATCTGGAAAGTACTTTTCAGAAATGAAATTAATGATTGAATGAAAATCACTGACAGAATTAAAAGCTACTTGCTGAATTGAAATTCTACTTGCAGAATGGAAAGGAAAGCAGATAATGAAAAATGAATGAAAGGAAGCTACTATATTACTTTTGCAGAAAAAACTAATGGCAGAAAATTGAAGACAAGAAGTAGAAGAAAAGAAAGCAGTAATCACATTCTACTTAGACACCTCCCCAGCAATGGTGCCAAAAAGTGATGAGCGCTAGTATTGTAGCAAGGATGTTGCAACTCCTAGGCTACCAACTTTACTTATCAACCCAAGGTTCGTACAAACTTGGAGGTGACAATGCTATATGCATAAGTAAAAGTGAAGGTCTTGCCTGTTGTCACTATTCATCCAGCGAGAGACCCCAGGGGTTCCAAGCCAGACTTCAATAGAGTTAGAAGAAGCTTAATTCTTTGATGGAAGAAGAGCAAATATACTCTAAGAGAGCTACTCTACTGTAGTAATGAAGAAAACAACAGGTAATGCTAAATCACACCATATCCTAATTAACCATTTAAACAACTATGGTAAGCAGAATTGCTAATTCAACACTAACCTAATGCTTCTATATAAGCTACATAAGTAAAGCGCATCAAACCATACTAATGTGTAAGCAAGAAAACTAAACTAAGTATGTTTTCACTTTTTTTTGGCAAAATCAAGTAGGCAAATTAATTTTTCTTATGGATGTGACAAGTGGATGGGAGGTGATTGAGGATGGATAAAAGGCTTATGGAGTGGTCAGATGGTGTGGAAGGGTCCTAGGAGGATTTTTGTGACTTCCTAAAGGTTCCCCATCAATTCAACCTCAAAACAGGTCGTTTTAGGAAAGCCTATAGGATGTAGTAGAAACCTATAGGATGATCTTGTAGAAATTACAGGATACAACCTAGAGCTAATTGTGAGGTGTTGGAGGTGATGGGAAGCTTGGAGAAGGTGTGTGATGAGTGGGATAGGGTGTTGGAAGGTCTAGGAACACTTAGGAGTCAATATCCAAGAGAAGAGATGGCTATATTTGCTCAATGTATCTAGGGGAATTTCAATGAAAAAGGACAAAAAGACTAGTGAGGGTGATGGTGGAAAAAGAGACAGCTAAGGTGGATGAGGTGGACGGTGGCTCCTGGTGATGAATTTTGGGTCTCCTCGTGAAGTACCTGTTGTTCTTAAAACATGTATGTCTTCCAAGAACTATGCAACAAGATACATCTTCATAAACTAGGAAAGCATGAATCAATTTCCTATATTATGCATGAAGAAAGTGCTGAAGGGAATGAAAGCATGAGTGAGATCTTATTGCAAAAATAGAGTAATGGAAAAAGATGACAATGAAATGAACCAAATACTGAATCAAGACAACAAACTCCAAAGCTCATGCAAGAAGTAGAAATATGTGTTTTTGGGGTTACTGAAGGGTCTCTTCCTCAAGTCATGGTCCTAGAGGGAGGAAGTGAGGCTGAGACACCTGCTGAAAACCTTATGGTGATCCTTTTTCTCCTTGCTAACCTTCTAACTGAAATAAGGCACAAATGGAAGCAAACTAACATACAACCAATCTAATCAACGCTGCTATAATGGAAATGCAACTACTAAGCAAATGAACAATCGAACTATGAATCTATGCTAGCATACATGTACAATAAAGAGGAGCCTTAGCTACTAGGGTTTGGCCCTAACCCAAGAGCTTCAGCCCTCTGAGTTAACTTAGTTCTCGCTCAAAACAAAACTCATTCTTATTATCAAAACAATGGATTACATAAAAAATTGTCACAAGTCTTGCAAATCGAAAATAGAGTAGAGTTTTACAATCAAAAATATGAATCCTATTGAGGTCCTAGGCCTCTCTACTTA
Organism: Pinus tabuliformis; assembly: GCA_031772625.1. Lineage (NCBI taxonomy): Eukaryota > Viridiplantae > Streptophyta > Pinopsida > Pinales > Pinaceae > Pinus > Pinus tabuliformis. The sequence continues at coordinate 250,347,512 of CM062815.1, forward strand.
TACATCTGAAGTCTCCAACGACTTCCTTAAAATTATGGAGGCTCAACTCCCAAACTCAAGATAAATTGGTGCTTTGTCTTCACTTGCTCGACTGCCTTCTAGTCCTCATGATTTGGTTGTTTTCCCTCTGAGCTGATGGAGGGATATTTGAATGGAAGGGTAGTAAATGAGGAGGGCTTTCCTCCTATAATTCCTCTCCCTTGTCCCATTCGATTTTTGACCAAGGTCTTTTCCAAAATTCCTTGCTTTTATCCTTTAATCCTGCATTAAATTCACGTTAGACCAAAAACTAAAGTATCCAACTCTAACTCATCTCATAAACCAAATATAATCAAAAGTATGCAATAAGTCATGAGAATAGTTGGTTGACTAAGCTAGGAGGTGAATTAAGGCCCATATAATTACCTAATGATAAGGCTCATCAACTTGCAGGGTTAAAAAGAGGACTTAGAGGGATACCGCAGGACGTAATTTCTAACCTTGGAAATTTTTAATTACAGAGACACAACAGATTCAATATCGAGCTCCTACAAAGTGAAAAAAGTGTGTAGTTTTTTTAAATTTTTGCGTAAATTTGGTTTGGAAAATTCTTTTGAAGGACTTCAAAGGGCATAGTGAAGTATTATAATCATTAATTTATGCCCCTAAGAAAGAAAATGGAAACACCTAGTAAGCAACCTGAAGGCTCTAGCATGACTCATGAAGAAAAGGAAGAAATGCAACATGATATATCTAAGTTACGAGACCAAGTGCAACAAATTCCACTCTCAAAAAAAGTAACAGAAGCTAAGATGGAAGGTTTAAAGAAAGGCATGGAAGCTAAGATGAATGGAATGGAAGCTAATATGGATGGTATGTGTTATCACTTAGGAAACAATTTCTAAATTGTTCACATCAGTTTGATTGTAAAGGTTAGGCGTTAGTCCGGGTTTAATTTTTCCATGTTTGCTTTAGTGTCTAAGTCCTAGGAGTCTTGTTGGTATGTTTAAATAAAGGTCAACACTTCATTTTCATCCATCATTGATCTCACATCACACCTCAGCTCCATTTCAATCCTATTTCAAAGTTCTTATGCGCAGCGAAACTGTCTAGGTGTTTTCGTAGCGCAAAACCCATAATTTGCACTGGTTGCGCTACGAAATCAGGGATTCATGCAAATCCATGTCAAATGTCATCCAACTGTCAAATCTACTAGAATTTGTTAGATTTTCATCATCAATTGTCAATCCATACACCTTTCCTATCACATTCAACTGCTCATTCTTATCATTAGGTTCGTTAGGTGTCTTGGTGCACTAAAGTTTCAAATTTCAAAAAAGGAGCCAAGTATTTTCAGTTATGATTATGTATGGGTTCATCTATGAGAAGAAAATTGACAAGCACTTAATCAGAATTCTTTGAAGTCCAAGTGAAGTAGCTTCCCTTTTCATTTCAAGCGAGGCAATGATCGAGATTAAGATGGTGCAAGCTCTTTCAATTTTCATCTTGCAATTCCATGGAGTTGTTTACAGAAAAGAAGGATCATATGTCAGGCAGGTGTCTAATACTGAACACGCTTTCAAACAGGTTGGTTGTTGGAGATTCTGTGAAAAACTTCAAGCAGGTCACATGCAAGTCAACAAAGAATTTGCTTCCAATTTCACAGGATTTAATTCAAAGGTTCGAGTGCTTGAATTACCAATCTCTCCAAAGGTTATATCTGCAGTCACTGAAATCCCAAAAAAGACAATTTTAAAAAAGAGAACTATGTGTTTTTGACTCACACAGTAGTTTCGTAGCGCGCTACGAAACTGCTGAAGGTGACAATTTTGTTTCTGAGGATCTACCTTGAAAGAAAGAGAGGATTATTTTGAAATGGATGTTGCTGCAGAGGTGTAATAAGATCACTTGAGAAGTTTGAGCCCTAATCAAAAGGTAAATTCAAGAAATGAAGACATATACACGTACCAAACCTTGCGCTACGAAATCACTGAAGCAGCCTTTTTCAAGAGAAAAACTGTTTTAAGTAGTCAACTTCCAGGAGGTCTCTAGAGAAACGGAAAGAATATTTTGGAAAATTGAAAGAGGTTTTCATTCCTAACCTAATGAAATATACAAACCTCTTTCAGTTTCTTCAAATCCATTATGATCTGGGAGAAATGGATGACAAAACTTGCACTACGAAACTGTTGTAGGTGTAGTTTTTCACAAACATATTTCTCCTGTTTAACACCTGTTTTTCAAAAACTCATTCTGGGCGGTAGGAAAGATGTTTCAAAAAAACAAGAGAGGTTTTTGTTCAGCATGGATTTTTTCACAAAATTCTCCTTCATTTTTTCCAAATAGATTTTTTATGAGAAGTTATGAGCTCTGTCCCAAGACCTATTTTTCAGCCAGAACAGAGCAAGGGACAGTCTCCCAGTTTCTAGGAACAACAAAAGGATGAGTCATCAAGGGCCAGCTGGAAGGTTATGAGCACCATGAAATTTGACTTCATGGAGTTTTAGGTGTCAAAGAATGTTTTAAATGTTTATATAAGGTTTTTGTAATCATAATAAGGAGTTACACTCCTAGTTCTACTAGGTCTCACGGACTCCTAGTTAGCCGTCCTTTGTATTAAATAGTTAGTTTTAAGTGTCAATAGGTGTCAAATTAGGAGGAATTCGAATTCCCCTCATGCTGGAGGAAGGAATCTACATGAACTCTATATATGGGAGAAAAACTAATGTATTAGGGGTTGGAAATTCTCAAAGAAACAGAGGACTTTGTGTTATTGTATGTGACTGTATGTTTTCAGGATAATATAAGGAGTTGATTTCACTACTCAGGATTCAGCAAGGGTTTTTAATGTTTGATTTTCTTCATGGTTTCTTTCCTATACTTACTTGCAGTAGTACAGATACATGTTACTTAGAACTCATTTGAAGATGCTCTAATTTCCTTCATGTATTTGTGGACTGTGTTCCTACACTATATCTCTGTTCTACTTCTATGTGAAAGCCCTCTATGCCCTGACTTCCATGTGAATTTAATCTCATTGTTGTACTGAAACACACCTTGACTCCATGGCCCAATGGAATTTTGTTAATTGATATTTCAACCATTCATATACTGTTGTTTGAATTTTTCATAGAGTTAGCCATCTTAATCTTCAAAGTAAAATCATTAACCCTTTGAGAGAGCCCTCTCAGGCTAAGGAGGCTAAGCCTTAGCTAAAAGATTGGTTTGAAAGAGTTACTTGAAATCTACCTGATCATAGCAGCCTATCAGGGTCTGATTTTGAGATAATAGTATGAAAGACAACATTGAATATTGGTAGAAAGACATGGAAGGTTGGAAGGAAGGTTTGACAAAGTTGCTACAAGAAAGGCTTCCTAATGGCGAAAAGGTAGCAGAGGAACCTCATAATGAGAACAAAATAAATGTTAATATTGATTTGAAGAATGCCAACATTGAATATTTGAAGAAAGACCTGGAAGGTTTGACAAATTTATTACAAGAAAGGATTATTAATGGCGAAAAGGTAGTAGAGGAAATTCATGATGAAAACAAAAGAAATGTTAATCATGACTTCATAGACTCTAACATTGGAAAAAAGACCCACCATGTTCCAAATATCGATATGAGGAAGTTTGATGGCAAGGATCCCAGAACATGGATACTATAGATGGAACAATATTTCGATCTCCATAATGTGCAAAACACACAAAAGGTATGCATTGCAACTTTATGTTTGGAACCAAAGAAATTTGTATGGTATCGATGGATTTTCTCTCCTAAGCAAATTGTCACTTGGGAAATTTTTACGGAAAAAATGATAGCACATTATGAGGATACAAAAACCAACTCCTTTTTTATCCAATTGATAAATCTCAAACAAAAGGGTTCAATGATGGAGCACATTGAGGACTTCCAAAAATTGAATATAAGGGTAAAAGATATTCCATAGGAGCATAGGATTGATGTGTTCATAGGGACTTTAAAGGATAACATCCAACATGAGGTTCATGTTTGGGAACCTCATTCATTGGAGAAGGCATTCAGGTTGGCAAGAAAAATGGAAAACAAAATTATGGCAACAAGGAAGCCTACCACTCACAACTATAAAGATGGAGGTGTTGTTTCTCTTAGCCTTCCACAACCTACAAGGTTGACACCACAACAATTGGAAGAAAAAAGAAGAAAAAGGGCTTTGTTACAGTTATGATAGAAAATACACTAAATGTCATAAGTGTGCTGAGAATAAATTATTTTACATAGATTGTGAAGAGGAGGAAGAAAAGGAACAAGAAACGTCAAAAGAAGAGGATATACACCAAGAACAAACCCTAGAGAAAGAAGAAATGAATCCAAACATATCTTGTAATGCATTGGCCAGAATTACCACTCCTCAAACTATCAAGATAGAAGGACATATCAAGAAGAAAAAGGTAATAGTGTTGATTGATTCAGGCTGTACCCATAATTTTTTTCATTGTAAGATAGCCAAGGAATTGAATTTCTTCCTATATACAGCACCAAAGTGTCAAGTGATGGTTGCAAGTGGAGGAACCATATTTTTTTTTTGAAAGTGCCATAATACCAAGCTATTCACGGGAGAATATGTATTGAATAGCCCAATTCTTTCCATTCCAATGGGTGGTACTGATGTTGTTCTAGGAGTTCAATGGCTACAATCCTTGGGTACAATAGAATTTAATTTTCAAGAACTTTTCATGAAATTTTCTTCGAAAGGAAAGGAAGTTGAATTAAGGGGTATCATAGGGAAACCGATAAATATAATCAGCTCTAACATAATGGCAAAGCTTCTAAATAAAGAGCAACAAGGTGTAATTGCATAATTATGTTCGCTAGAGGTTCCACATCGAAATCATCTATTTCTCCAGATCTCCAAAATGTCTTTGACAATCATTCCAAGGTATTTAAGACTCCCAAAGGCCTCCCACCTATGCATGATCATGATCATGCTATTCATTTGATTCCAGGAAGTGTTCCTCCAAACATCAGGCCTTACAAGAATCCCTATGCCCAAAAGAGTGAAATTGAATATATGGTTGCAGAAATGCTAGAGGATGGTATAATTCAACCTAGTCAAAGTTCTTTCCCTGCTCCAGTAGTATTGGTGCACAAGAAGGATGGGTCATGGTGCATGTGTTCGGATTATAGGGAGCTCAACAATCTCACTATTAAAGATAAATTTCCCATTGTTGTCATTGATTAATTATTGGATGAATTGCATGGATCAGTTTACTTCACCAAGTTGGATCTTCATTTAGGATATCATCAAATCAGAATGAAGACTGAAGACATTTCGAAAACAATATTTAGAACTCATGAGGGTCATTAAGAATTTTTGGTCATGCCTTTTGGCCTTACCAATGCACCTTCTACATTTCAAGGTTTGATGAATTCCATTTTCAAACCCTTCCTTAGAAAAATTTTGTTAGTATTTTTTGATGATATAATAATCTACAACAAGTCTTGGAAGGATCATGTTCAACATGTTGACAGGGTTCTCAAACTATTGGAGGAGAAACTATTATATGCAAAAAGCTCCAAATGTTTCTTTGGAGTACAAGAGGTGGAATATCTAGGTCATATTGTATTTCATGAAGGAGTTAACGTAGACCCTCAAAAAATTAAAGCCATTAAGGAATGGAAAATCCCCACATCCATAAAGAATCTACGAGGATTTATCGTATTGATAGGGTATTATCACAAGTTTGTTAAGAATTATGGGAGAATAGCAACACCTCTAACAACATTGTTGAAGAAAGATGCATTTTCGTTGACTCCAAAAGCATTGAAATCCTTTGAACATCTTAAAGAGGCAATGTGCCAAGCACTAGTCTTAGCTACGTTGGACTGCACAAAAACCTTTATTGTGGAATGCGATGCCTCAGGAAATGGAATTGGTGTTGTTTTAATGCAAGAAGAAAGACCCATTGCTTTTGAAAGTTGTCCAATCAAAGGAAAGTATTTACACAAAGCTATTTATGAGAAGGAAATGTTGGCAATACTACATGCGCTTAAGAAATGGTGACCCTACCTAATGGGAAGACACTTCAAGGTAAAAATGGATCATAATAGTCTAAAACACCTTTTAGAACAAATATTATCTTTAGAAGACCAACAAAAATGGGTCACAAAGACGTTGGGTTATGACTTTGAAATCGTCTACAAAAAAGGGAAGCAAAATGTTGTGGCAGAGGCACTCTCAAGAAAGGATGAGGATGTGGAAGCATTGCTTTGTGCCATTTCTATTATCCAACCAGATTGGATAAACGAAACAAGGGATGAATGGAAGAATGACGAATAAGTGTGGGCACTCATTCAAAAGATACAACAAGATCCCAGTACATCTGATACATTTAGCTGGAAAAATGTTTGGTTATGGTAAAAATATCGCTTATACCTATGTAAGGATTCCCAACTCAAACAAAAGATTCTTATGGAATTGCACATCTCTCCCTTAGGAGGGCACTTAGGATTTTTAAAAACTTACCAGAGGGTCAAGAAAGAATTTTTTTGGGATGGCCTTAAATCAGATATTCAAAATTTTGTGGCAGAATGTTTGGTTTGCCAACAAAATAAATTTGAAACAATTAAGAACCTAGGTCTATTACAACCTTTATCCATTCCAAGCCAATGTTGGGAGGAGGTTTCAACGAATTTTATCACAGGTTTACCCAAGTCCGATGGAAAGAGTGTCATCATGGTGGTAGTTGACAAGCTTACCAGGTATGCACACTTTTGTGCATTATCTCATCCATTTAAAGAAAGTAAAGTTTCTATTGCATTTATGGAAACAATTCAAAAGCTACATGGAAACCCAAAGATTATTGTAAGCGACAGAGATCCCATTTTCATTGGAAATTTACGGACATAATTATTTTCTTGTCTTGGTACTCAGTTAGCTCATACCTCATCTTATCATCCTCAATCTGATGGGAAAGCTGAGATAGTAAACAAATGTTTGGAAGGATATATTTGTTGTTTTTTATCTGATAAACAGACACAATGGGTCCAATGGTTACCTATGGCTGAATGGTGGTATAACACTTCCTTCCACACTGTAGCAAAAATGACCCCATTTATGGCACTTTATGGATATCATCCACCATCCATCACATCATATTTAAGAGAAAATTCTAAGGTTCAAGCAATGGAAGATCACATCGAGCATCAACAACAAGTTCTCCAACTCTTAAAGGATAACCTCACTTTGGCACAAAATAGAATAAAACATTAGGAAAATCAACACCACAATGAAATAAGTTTTGGTGTAGGTGATTTGGTATTCCTACGGCTACAACCATATAAACAAATGTCCCTCAAGCAAGATAAGAAGGATAATAAATTATAACCAAAGTATTATGGTTTGTACAAGGTGTTGCAAAAGATTGGTACTATGGCATAAAAATTGGAGCTTCCTACAACTTCCCATGTGCACCCAGTTTTCCATGTTTCATGCTTAAAGAAGGTTATAGGTGACAAAATCCCAGTTCAAACAATATTTCTAGAACTTGACGAGGAAGGAAAAATCATATTGGAACCTGAAGCAGTCATAGAAAGAAGAACTCGACAGTTATGAAATCGATCAATTTCGTAGTATCTCATCAAGTGGAAGAACTTACCCGTTGAAGATTCCACATGGGAGGGTGAGAATTTTATACAGAAGCATCCAGAACTACTCAAGCATTGAGGGCAACACTTTTTTGAAGGATAGGGGCATGTTAGGTCCCTATAATGCTAGTCATTCCCCCCTTACTATTGTCATTATATCCCTTATTGTTATTGTTGTGCCCCTATTGTCCCCATATTGTTATTATTGTGCCCCATAGAAGCCCACTATTGTTATTGTTGTGCCCTTATATTATTATTGTTATGTCGGCTTTGATTATATCGTGACTTGTTAGACTCCTATATATAGAAAGGAGGTTTTGTCGTTTGTATCATCCAAGAATTGTTCATTTGTGTAATGTAAAGGAGGTTTCCCCCTCAAAGAGGTTGATTTTGAAGGAATTGATCTATATTTTATTCTATTTTGTTAGTTGGTTGCATAACATATACTTTAGGTTGTAAAGGAATTTCATCCTTTCGAGTGGACTTCCCCATTCTTTTGAATTCATCACACTATGCAATGTATCTCTAAGAATCTATGTGAAGGGTTGGACAATAGTATCTTACTTGCAGGATATTATAGGTTGTCCTCTTGGTAGAAAAATGACCTCCACAAGGTCCATCATGAAAAGCTTAGAGGATTTGATAAACCTCATCTTCCCTCACATATCTTATTAGGATCTGATTAGGCCCCAAATCGAAGAGGTTACCCCCAACCCAAGTTTAAGAGATTATTTCTAAAAAAATTTATTATCTCCTTTGAAGAGTAGTGGGAAGGGAATTGGCTAGCAAATAAGAAGTTGGATATGTCACCAAACCATGGAGATAAGAGTGATATAGCAAAAATATGCTCATCAGGGAGCTGGTCATCCACCACTTTTTTACCACCTATAAACAAGGTTAGTCTTGAATTAAAATTTGAAACAACATTTTCTCTTCTAGGTTTATCAACACCAACTAAATAAAATTATTGCAACAATAATAACCACCTAATTATGTGAGTATTCACATCTCGTTTGTTCATTAATTATTTGATTGTTTCATGATCTGTATGTACAAAGACTTGATAGCTATTAATGTAATGTATAAATTTGTTTAGAGAATGTACAACAACAAGGATTTATTTTTCAGTAACTATATAGTTAAGATCAATGTTGGATATAATTTGTTGAAAAAATAGATGGAAAAAGGAATTTTACCTTTGAGTTGTCCTAGTGTTGCACCAAATTCCTTTTGACATAAATATTTCCAACAAAACTATGCATCTTTTATTAATAGTGGAAAAAAAGGAGAAGCAATCCTGCTAAAATATTTGATGAATATTCAATAGTATCTATCAAGGCCCAAAAAATGTATAGCATCTTTACATTTTTTAGAAACATGACCCTGTTTTATGATGGATAATTTTGTTAATATCTACTTGGATTCCTTTTTAGAGAGAGAATGCCCTAAAACGATCCCTTCATTCATTAGAAATAGGAATTTCTCATCGCTTAGGGAGAGGTTAATTTTTTACACCTTTGCAAAACTTTGTAAAGGTTGGAGAGAGCCTCTTGGAAATCATCCCTTTAGGTTGTAAAATCATCCTTGTCAATTTCCACTGAATCATTCATGAGGTCAGAGAATATACTCAAAACAACCCTATCGAAGGTGGAAGGGTCATTACAAAAAACAAATACAATAAATTTGTAATAAAAGGTTCCCCAATCTAATGTGAAAGTGGTTTTATCCTAATCTTTAGGGCTTATATGGATTTGGTTGTACCCACTAATCCCATAGAGGAATGAGAATAACATTTTCCCTACAAGGACATCAAGAACTTGGTCAATAAAAGGCAAAGGAAAATGAGCCTTTCTAATGGCTTTGTTGAGTTCCCTGTAATCAACATAGATTCTCCATTTTCCATTCTTTTTAGGAACAATGGCTAAGGGAGACACCCATTCACTATTTGAAATCGAATAGATGAATCTTGCATCCAACAATTTTTGCAATTCATCTTTCACAATATCTTTTAATGCAGGGTTTATTCACCTATGAGATTGATGAAAAAGCTTATGATCCTCCTTGATACATATATGATGAGTGCATACGTAAGGATGAAATTCCTTCAAGTATTTATAGTCCCGTAAAAATTCATCAACATGATGTTTCAAGATAGTGAGTCATTGGTCCTCTTTATCAACTGAGAGAAAGGGGATGATTTTCAAGGTTTTGGAGGGGATGAATTCTATGGTTTTCACATTATTTTAATTATAACTATCATTTATCATATTTTCCCATGAAATTTCTTGATAACAACTAGGATGTCCTTTATATCCATCTTTTAAGTCATCAATATTCATGGAACAGGGTATTTATTTTGCATAAATTTATCAATTAGATTATCTTCATTAATTTTTTGTTGCCAATAGTGGTCTCTAATGTACATATAATGTAGGATGGTGATACAAAAGAGTATTCTTCTTCTTCTTCTTCTTCTTCTACCCAATTAGGAAAATCACACTCAGTAAGAGGTTGAGAAGATGTATATATTACAAGATGTTTTCTAGATTGCCCATTGTTGATAATCATATTTCCAACCCTACAACTAATGTAGGCGTCAACAATGGCTAACCAAGGTCTTCATAAGATGAGAGGGTATCCATTAAAATTTGTCTTGGTATAAAGGTCAAGGAACTTTGTAGGATACTCCCATGAATCAATAGAGATGCTAACATTTTCAATGTGCCTTTAGGTGTTATTGTAGATCTATCAGCAAGTTGTAGCATTGTGGTGGTCTTCCTTAGAGATCCTTAGAGATTGAGTTTGACATAGTATCCTTAGTCATGAAACTTATTGCAACTACTAATTCAATGAGAGTGCTAGGAACTAAAATATCATTGATGTGGACATCTACTACTAGGCTCCTAGTATCTAAGTACTTAGGGATGATGACTCTCCCAAGCATAAGATCAACTAACTTCCCTTTGGTGTTGATAGTAGGGGAATCTCTTTTTCTCCTCCATAGTATTCTAAGACATTCCTCTTTACTGAAATTATTGTAGATAGGAGCATCCTTGATGGCTTGAAAGGGAGGGATCTTGACACACATATTTTTGAATTCTCCCAAAAGTTCAACTTCTTCTAGGGTGTGTGTTTTATGAGTGGTCAACCTTTTAGGATAGGGAAGATTATTTTGGATGACTTGAGGCATGAAATATTCATTCTCTTAATTTATATATATATTTTGTAGAAGGTGGGTGAGCATCCAGAAGGGCCTTCCCAAACCTAAGGTTAATCTCCTGAATTTCAAAAAAAATAAATTGGATAGGTGGTTTCTCCAATGTAGACTAGTTGAGCATGCTTATTGTTAGGGTTTGGGTTTGGTGGGGTAGGCATATGAGGTTGTTTTGGATGATTATTTTTGGGTACTTACAGTTGAGGAGGAGGAGGCATTAAGGTTGGTGGTTAGGTTTCCTGAGGCCTCCATCCTAAAGATGGATTACCCCATTGAGGAGGTTGATGTGGATATTGCTGGAAAGGAGGAATAAAATTTTTGGGAGAATAAGGCCATGAAGTGGGAATAGACTAGGGTGAAGGTTTAGAAGGACACCAAGGATGAAAATGTTCATTGTAATTTGTATTGAAAGAATAGGGGTAGTTCATACTTTGTTAAAAAATTATAGGGGCTTGTGGCCCTCTTTTGACTAATAAAGAATAGTTTCTCCATGCTCCCTTTCGTGCCTTGGCATACAATTTTCAATCCTAGAAAATATGGACACTTGTCAATGGAATGATTTTCTTCACATACAAAACGTATTTCTATTACATCTAAAGGAATCTCATCCCTAGGATTTCTTTTAGTGAATTTAGTGAAAAGTATAGCTAATGCCCTTTCTGCTTCTTCTTGTTTCCTCTTGATCTATAGTGTATCCATTTGCATAGAACAAGTGTTGTAAAATATCGATCTTTAGTTCCTCTAGCATATCTCCTATCTTGTTCTTCGTAATTATGGAGGAGGAAGAGAGACTTACCAAGCCTTTGTTTGCTATACCTCTTTTTATAGCAACCCTTGAATATTTTTTTAATATTGTTTTGATATCATCATAGTTGAGTTGATATATGTCTCCATTGGCTAGTAGGTTGAGTGTTTCCATTAGTTATTCTCTAAATCTTCATAGTAAAAATAAATTCAAGGAATTTGGTTCTAGAGTCACAATTGTGTGCTCTTCAATAACTCAACTAAAAACCTTCCTCAAAATCTTCTAGAGACTCACTTAATCCTTGATTCATTCTGAATATATTGTCCTTGGTGTCTCTTGTTGTGCAATAATCTCGATACTTAGTGTTGAAGGCTTGTTGCATCTACTCAAATGAAGTGTTGATATCCCCTTCTAGGATCATGAACCAAAAAAGGGTTGCATCCTTAAAATTGGAAGGGAATATTTTGAGCTTTTGATCATCAGTTGTGTAGTCATAATTTTTGGTAACTACAAGAAAATCAAACATAAAAGTGTTAGTATCTTCAATAGTCAAATCGTAGAAGTGTGGAAGGACAAATGGTTGATGTTTTTCATTTTGTCTTCATTTTTTTCTAGAATGGGGAATATGAACACTTTAGGTTGTGTATTTTTATCCATGGCATTGTTGGGTTGTGAAGGTATTTCTTCTTTTGCAAGCTCCTCAGAGATCCTCACTTTCTCACCTAAAACGACCTTAATAGTCCCCGTGGACAAGGTTAGAGGCTCATAGTTAGAAAAAATAGGATGACTACTAGTAGAAGTGGAGGTTTTTGATAAGTACTTTCTTTTTTTATCCCTAACTCTTCGAGGCATAAAAGAAAAGAAGAGAAAAAATCTATTTTTATAATTTTTTGGAATGAAAATGCTAATGAAATGCAATTTTTATAATGCAACCATATGCTCCCCTTGAGACCATGCATGCCTCAATTTTTGGTGGGAGTACCTTGCTGCTCTTTTCTCCTCCAAACATTCATTTTTTGGTCCTTCTTCTTCTTATGTGGTTGGATTTTCATATTCTCCTCTCTCTTTTTGTATCTCATGAAATGCATGGTAAACTTCCAATCCATGGCCTTGTGGCCAATATTATCACATACAAAACATCTAATGTGATCAAGGAAATGAGGATCAAGATGATGTTTTCTGATGAACCAATTTTTATTCCTTTCATGTGTCCTGCAATTAATAGCCCTATGACCAAAATCATTGCATGAGAAACAGTAACCATAATAGCTGTTTTCCCTGGGCGCCTCAAGGGAGGTTTTCACCCAAGGATCTTCTTATTCTTTTTTCTATTTTTTTTTCATCATTGGGCCGCCTCACGAGGTTTTCAACCCAAATATGGGATTCATGCACCTCATGGAGGTTTTCACTTGAGTCCTTATTCTTTTTTCTCTTTTTCTTTTTCAGTGACTTGATGAGGGAGGAGATGGAACTTGCTCCACCATCATCACTATTTTATTGATATTGTCAATGAACTCTTGCTTTGATAAAGGTCTCTTGTACATTTTCAATCGGTGCCCATTAACAAGCAATGAAATGGCTTCTTCATCTATAGTTCTGATATGTACTAAACCATTATCATGGCATATTTCCACCACATAAGGCCCAGGCCATCTTGTTCTTATCTTGCCCTTGAAGTCTTTATACTTGGAATCATATAACAATGCCTAATCGCCCTCCTGAAGTTGCTTCTCCTTATTATGTTTATCATGCCAGATCTTCCTCTGAAGCTGAACTATCTCTGTATGTAGGAGGGCCTACATGATGAATTCATCCAAGCCATTCAATTGGAACAATCTCTCTTTCTATGCATGATTGAGATCCAAAATGTAGTTGGGCTGGCATCCTTAGTGTGTTATTTTCAAACTCAATGGACAACAAGGCCTTTTTCCCATAGTCCAGCTCATAGGGTGTAAATCCAGTGGTGGTCATCCATGTGGTATTATAGGCCCAGGTGGCCTCAACTAGTCTTTTTTCCCAATCCTTCCTGTTGCTTCTCACTACCTTTGTTAAGATGCCCTCCAGTGCTCTGTTGGTCACCTCCACTTGCCCATTATCTTGTGGATGATAGGGAGTGGAGGTCCTATGCTTGATTTTGTGATGGCTGAGTAGTTCTTCAATCATGTTGGAGGTAAACCGGATGCCTTGGTCTGCTACTAGCTCTCTAGGGTACCCAAATTTGTAGAATACATTCTCCCTTAAGAACTCAACCACCTTCACTTCTGTTGCTACCTTAATTGCCTTTATTTCATCCCACTTAGTCAAATAATCAGTGCACATAGTAATGTATTGTTTTTTCTTTGAAGGAGGGTTGATAGGCCCAATGAAGTCCATACCCCATTTGTCAAATGGCTTGAAAGTCACTTGAGGCTGTAGGGGAATTTTATCTCTTGGAGTAGGCTTTCCCATCCTTTGGCACTGATCATACTGACTAGCATCCTTTTCACATCCCTATGAAGAGTGGGCCAATAATAGCCTACTTGTAACACTTTGAATGTTGTCCTCTTTACTGCAAAGTGACCTCCACAAGGCCCATCATGATAGGTCAGAAGGATTTCAAAAACTTCCTCTTCCCTTAGACACCTTCTCAAGATTTGATTTGGGCCAAGTTTGAAAAGATTTCCCTCAATCCAAGTGAAGGGGGCGCTTTTCCTGACTATCTTGCTCTTTTCTTTGGAGGGAAAGTTTGGTGGGAACTGTGCTGATACCAAATAGTTTTCTATATCATCAAACCATGGAGAGAGAACTGAAATAGCAAACAAGTGCTTGTCTGGTAACTGGTCATCCACCATTCCTTCTTCACCTGTAGGTAGATTCAACCTAGATAAAAAATCTGCAACAACATTTTCATTACCAGGCTTATCAACAATGGTTAGATCAAATTGCTGTAATAAAAGCAACCATCTTATAATTCGAGCATTCACATCTAGTTTGTTCATTAAATATTTGATTGTAGAAAGGTTAGTATGCACAAATGTTTGATAGCTTGTAATGTAATGCCTAAATTTTTTTAGTGAATGCACAAGAGCCAGGAGTTCCTTTTCGGTCACAGTATAATTTAGCTCAGCCTTTGATAAGTTCTTACTGATAAATAGATGGCATAGGAAAGTTTCTCCTCTACCTGTCCTATGGCTGCTCCTATGGCTTTATGTGAGGCATCAACATGAATATGCAAGGGGAGGGCCTAGTTTGGGCCTCAGAGAATTGGTGCAGTGGTTAACTTTCCCTTTAGAATTTCTAGGGCCTCTTGACAACATTTTGACCATATAAACTAAGAATCTTTGGCCAACAACCCAAATAAAGGAAAGGCCAAGTTGCGGAAGTCCTTTATGAACCTTCGGTAGTACCCAACTAACTCCAAGAAACTACTGACATCTCTCTGCTTTTTCGGAGGTGGGACCCTTTGGATGATGGCTATTTTGTTCGGGTCCACCTACAGTTCTTGCTAAGATATTGAATGACCTAGCATAGTCCCTTCAGTAATTAAGAATTCAAATTTTTTAGGGCTGAGAGATAGGTTCATTTCAATGCATTTGTGCAATACTTTTCCTAGGTTGGTAAGGGATTCTTGAAAATCACAGTCGTAAGGTGTAAAATCATCCATATAAATTTCCACCGCATCATGTACTAATTTGGTGAAAATACTCAAGAGTGCTCTCTAGAAGGTGGCAAGAGCATTGTATAGGCCAAAAGGAAGGACCCTATAGGCAAAAGTACCCCAAGGACAGGTGAATGTGGCCTTATCCTGGTCTTCTGGGCAGATTTGGATTTGGTTGTACCCACTTAATCCATCTAGGAAAGAAAAAAACTTTTTCCCTGCCAGGCCATCTAGCACTTGGTCAATGAAGGGTAGGGGAAAATGATACTTCTTTGTGGCTTTGTTCAATTCCCTGTAATCGACACAAATCCTCCACTTACCATTTTCTTGGGAACTAACAGTAAAGGAGAGACCCACTCACTATCGAAGATAAGGTGAATGAATCTTGCATCTAGCAGTTTTTGCAGTTCTTCTTTGACTATATCTTTAAGATCTAGATTCATCCTCCTTTGTGGGTGCTAGATTGGCTTGCAACCTTCTTTGATGTAAATGTGTTGAGTACACACTGAGGGGTGTACTCCCTTCATTTCCTTGTAACTCCAAGCGAAGGCTCCTAGGTTTTCTTTTAATATGTTGCATAGCTTTTCCTCTTCGAGAGAAGAAAGAGATGGATTAATTTTCAAGGTTTTCTCTAGGCTGAATTCTACGGTTTTGACATGGAGTGGGTTGGAATCGGAAAAGAATAAGTCAATTGTGTTATAGATCTAACCCAGAAATATTATAGATCTGATATGAAAATATAAGACAATGCAAATAAACCCAGAAATAATATGAAATGATTCTTTATTATGAAAACCCTTATGGTAGGGCAACACCATACATTCACTCCTTAAGGAAGGAGAACACTCCACAAGCCATATGCCTATTCATACAATAATCCTTCTCTTCATATCCTCCATGTGGAGTCTCTAGCCTTTATATAGGCCTCATACATACAATACCATGTATCATTACCATGGTTCCCTCATACCATCAAACTAATACCATGGGCCCATTACATTATTATTAACTACTTGTGGTCCCTTACATGACATGGGTTAACCACCTTATTTATTACTATGGCCCATCCCATTATTACATTATTACCTTG
Organism: Pinus tabuliformis; assembly: GCA_031772625.1. Taxonomy (NCBI): domain Eukaryota; kingdom Viridiplantae; phylum Streptophyta; class Pinopsida; order Pinales; family Pinaceae; genus Pinus; species Pinus tabuliformis. The sequence continues at coordinate 250,363,803 of CM062815.1, forward strand.
GGTACCTCCCTTGGTACCCCATATTATCCCCCCTAGGTATATAACATTCCACCCCCCTAAGCATGTTTCGTCCCCGAAACATGGGAAGAACATAAATAATAAGATCTACTCAAAAGAGTAGTCCACTGGTACCATGCACGTGCATCTATCTATCCAAGAGAAAAGTGAACCCTCGATCTCGCTGGTGTCTCACTCGCTTGAGATGGAAGTTGACCGTGGCAGCTCTTCTGTGTTGATGTGTAGTAGGTGGATCATCTCTCCTCGCTATCCTTCATGTGACTACTTGTTTTCCATCTTGATGGTTGTCTTGCAGGGTGATGTGGGTGATGATATGTTGAACTTTTATTCCACGATGGCTTTTTCTTGACTTCACTCTGCTGTGGTGCCTGTTGTGGTGTCTTCTTTTTCAATATGACTTCAACCACTGAGCCCTCCTCTGATGTATCATCACCTATAACCTTTTCTTCTGCAGCCTCTATTTGTGTTTGATTGTTGATTATCAGAGGCTCATCATCTGATGTGTCAGTCCCTTGAACATCTTCTGCTTCAGCCTCCTTGGACTCTACCTGCTTATTAATGGAAATATCCTGTAATGTAATTTTCTTCTTTTTATACCAGAGCTTCAGGAATTTCTTCTACACATTAGTATTGGTAGTACCCACTAATTCCATCCAAGGGTATCCCAAAACAACATCCATGTTATTCATATTTGAAGCATAAAAATCACCATGAAACAAATACTTATCCATAGAAAGCTTCAAATCCTTATAGATTTGAACATCCTTATCATCAACTTGTGTATGTTCAATTTGTTTTGCTAGGACTTGCAATTTTTTTGCCAAATTAACATTGATAAAATTATGCTTGCAACTTGGATTTATAGACACAATGATTTTCTCCTTCTGAATCAATCCATGAACCTGCAATAAGGATATACCAGTAGGAAATAACCCCACATGTTTCTCCTTATCTTGTTTTCTAGCATGAGACCATCTGTCTAAAAGTAATTTTTCAAATTCTTCATCGGGCAGGTTGGAACACTTCTTTTGGTTAAGTAATCCCCACCATGTGGTAGCCTCATCTCTAAAGTTCTGCACTACCCACCATTTCCAACTTTTGTCCCATACTGACTTTTTTTGTTTTATGTATTCTTCAATAGTAAGACCATTATCTTTCCCTGCAAAATATAGCTTCTCCATAAGAAAAATTCACTTACTTGGTGAAAATTTGTAATTGTCACAGTTTCGTCAATATTGCTCAGAATCCTTATTATGACCTGTTTTTAGAAATGGAACAATCATTCTGCATCTGCCCATGTGATAGAAATCCTGATCCAGACAATAGAATTCCAGACCTGCGCTGCAACTCTCCCGCCGTCACCAAAATCTCTACAAAAAAAGCTGATTTTAAATCAGCGATATCTCCCTCATTCGGACTCTGATTCGACTGATTTTTTTTTTTTTGAAATTGGGTAATTTTTCTCAAACAATTCAGATCTAGAATTAGATTTTGTAGATCATGCACCAGAACATCGAGATCTGCGCCGCAAACTTGCTGCCCTAAAAATTGTCTGCAACCCCACTGATTTTTAAATCAGCGATATCTCCTTTATCCGGACTCCGATTCGACTGATTTTTTTTTTTGAAATTGGGTATTTTTTCCCAAAGAATCCAGATCTGTAATTAGATTTTGCAGATCTTGTATCAGGACGTCTAGATCTGCGCCGCAAAACCGCTGCCCTGAAAATTGTCTACAACCCTACTGATTTTTAGATCAGTGATATCTCCTTCATCCGGACTCCGATTCAACTGATTTTTTTTTTGAATTCGACTATTTTTGCACAAAGAATCCAGATCTGTAATTATATTTTACAGATCTTGCACCAAACTGTACTGATCTGACCTGCAAAGTCGCCGCCCCAGAAACCCTGCAAAAAATTAAAAAAAAAAATCTCCACTTTTGTGCCCAAGAAAGTGCTCTGATACCAATTGTTGTAGATCTAACCCAAAAATATTATAGATCTGATATGAAAATATAAGACAATGCAAATAAAGCCAGAAATAATATGAAATGATTCTTTATTATGAAAACCCTTATGGTAGGGCAACTCCATACATTCACTCCTTAAGGAAGGAGAACACTCCACAAGCCATATGCTTGTTCATACAATAATCCTTCTCTTCATATCCTCCATGTGGAGTCTCTAGCCTTTATATAGGCCTCATACATACAATACCATGTATCATTACCATGGTTCCCTCATACCATCAAACTAATACCATGGGCCCATTACATTATTATTAACTACTTGTGGTCCCTTACATGACATGGGTTAACCACCTTATTTATTACTATGGCCCATCCCATTATTACATTATTACCTTGGGTACCTCCCTTGGTACCCCATATTATCCCCCCTAGGTATATAACAAATTGGCTGATTGTTCTGGGTTTCCCTTGCTTCTTCTTCTAATGGTAATGAACTAGGAGTTGGACTTTGGAGCAGGTGTTCAATCAAGTCATCCTCATCTTGTTGTCCTCCTCCTATGGTTGCTTCTAAAGCATAAAGTTGGGTGGAATAAACCTCATCTTCTTCCTCCTCCTCCAACCATAAAGGTAAATCATTCTCTAGAGAAGGTTGAGCAGGAGGGTATAGGACTAACTTCTTCGACATATGCCCATTCTTGATGGTCATATTCCCAGCTCTGCAACTAATGTAAGCATTGGTTGTGGCCAACCATGGCCTTCCAAGGATGAGAGGGTAACCAGTAAGCTTAGCCTTAGGCTGAAGAGCCAGAAAATCTGTTGGGTACTCCCAAGAGTCGATGGAGACCATCATATCCTCCACAATTCCCTCAGGGGTGACTGTGGAATGGTTTACAAGTTGCAAAATTGTTGTGGACTTCCTCAATGACCCTTGGAGGTTGAGCTTGAGCATGGTGTCCTTGGTCATCACATTAATGGCAGCCCCAAGATCGATAAGAGTGTGTGGGACAATGGTGCCACTGATGTGCACATCTACTACAAGGCTTCCAGGGTCCAAATATTTCAGACATATTACATGTACCTGCATTAAGTTGGACATCTTCCCAATGACATTAATGGTAGGGCATCCCTTTTTCTTCTTCTTGGATGCATGAATCATTTCTCCTTAATCAAATTATTGTAAATGGGAACATCTTTTATTGCCTAGAGAAGGGGGGTCTTTACACATAGATTTTTCAATTCTCCCATAAGTTTAGTTTCTTCTAGGGTAGGCTAGAGTGGTTGGACCAATCTCTCAGGAAATGATGGATTTACTTTAAGGTTTCTTTCCTCTCTTTCTTCCTCAACCTCCCTATGTGGAGGGGGAGGTTGGTTATTTGAGAGGACTCTCCCAGATCTTAGGTTGATCTCCTAGATTTCTACAACATAAGTTGGATATGATGTCTCTCCATTGTATACTTGTTGAGCTTGCCTATTGTTCAGGTTCGGATTTGGTTGGATATGCATCTAGGGTTGCTTGAGTGGATCAGATTGTAGGAGTTGTGGTTGGGTAGGTGGTGAAGGCAATAGAGCTGGAGCATTGTTGTATTGGGGCCTCCACCCCTAGAGTGGTGTATTCCACTAAGTTTGTGGGGGAGCATAAGGTTGAAATGACTGGTTGGCTAGCTAGGAATGATACTAAGATGCATAGGACCAAGGAGGGGGTGTAGAACAAGAAGGATGAGAACGGGGTCCCCAAGAAGGTATATTTGTGGTTTGGTTGGGTTTGTAATATGCATGGGATGACCCTTGCATGCCCTACTAGTATGGTCTAAGTCTAGAAGGTCTCCTTTGGTTGATGTAGCAAAGTTGCTTAGTGACCCCTTCAACTCCTTGATATACAACTTTGAGTCCGGGTAAAGAAGGTCACTTGTCTATGGAGTGGTTTTCTTCCTAGACTGAGAAAATTTTAATACAATTCAATGGACATTCGTTCCTAGGATGCCTCCTAGTGCATCTAGGACAAAAGATGGCCAAGGCTATCTCTGCTTCCTCTTGCTTCCTTTTGATGTTCATGGTGTCTAATTTCAAGGCAAGGGTTTTTAGCATCTCACTTTTGAAATCTTCCAGCATATTTCCAATTTCACCCTTGATGTATGAGTTGGAAGATGATGTACTGGCCATAGGTTGACTACCCCTACCCTTTTTCCTGGTTGCGCTAGAATGGTTTCTAAAGACAATATTGATATCCTCATAGGGTAATTGGTAGATATCTCCTCCTGCTAACAAATGTAAGCTATCCAGAAGATCTTCCCTTACTCCTCTAAGCAGGACCAACTTTTGACTCAAGGTCAAGTGTGCACCTGGCCCTTTTGTAACTAAGTTGGAACCTTTCTTCGTAGTCTCCTAAGGATTCATCCTAGCTCATGGTCATATAGAAAATTTCTTCTTTAGTATCCTTTGACCTACATTAATCCTGATATTTGTTGTTAAAATCCTGCTGCATCTGGGCCCAAGTTGTGATGCTATCTCTAGGTAAATCCATGAACCAACGCAATGCTACATCCTTGAGGGTAGATGGAAACATTTTTAACTTTTTCTCATCATCTGTATAGTCATAGGTTCAGCATATAATAGAAAACTAAAATAGGAAAGTGGTGGGGTCCTCTGTGGTCAGGCCATGGAAATGAGGTAGGGAAAAGGGGCTTATATTCTTCATCTTAGTGTCCCCATTGGTTTCCCTGATGGGGAAGGCACCCTCAACTCTCTCTCTATTCCCTCTGTCATTTCAGTTTTTAGCCATTGGTTCAGTAGGAATGGGTTCCTCTTCTTCTTCTTCCCCTGTAGGTTATTCAAATATGTCAGGTTCCTCACTTAAAGGTTCCTCTAGTTCACAGCCACCGAAGAAGAGAGAAGGTTGGTTATTGGATGCCGTGGAGTTATTTGGAAAAAATGTCCCTAAATTATCCCTTTTCTTATGAGGCAAGAAAGGAAATGTTTTTGGGTTGGTTTTTGTAATTTTTTAAATCTGGAAAGTACTTTTCAGAAATGAAATTAATGATTGAATGAAAATCACTGACAGAATTAAAAGCTACTTGCTGAATTGAAATTCTACTTGCAGAATGGAAAGGAAAGCAGATAATGAAAAATGAATGAAAGGAAGCTACTATATTACTTTTGCAGAAAAAACTAATGGCAGAAAATTGAAGACAAGAAGTAGAAGAAAAGAAAGCAGTAATCACATTCTACTTAGACACCTCCCCAGCAATGGTGCCAAAAAGTGATGAGCGCTAGTATTGTAGCAAGGATGTTGCAACTCCTAGGCTACCAACTTTACTTATCAACCCAAGGTTCGTACAAACTTGGAGGTGACAATGCTATATGCATAAGTAAAAGTGAAGGTCTTGCCTGTTGTCACTATTCATCCAGCGAGAGACCCCAGGGGTTCCAAGCCAGACTTCAATAGAGTTAGAAGAAGCTTAATTCTTTGATGGAAGAAGAGCAAATATACTCTAAGAGAGCTACTCTACTGTAGTAATGAAGAAAACAACAGGTAATGCTAAATCACACCATATCCTAATTAACCATTTAAACAACTATGGTAAGCAGAATTGCTAATTCAACACTAACCTAATGCTTCTATATAAGCTACATAAGTAAAGCGCATCAAACCATACTAATGTGTAAGCAAGAAAACTAAACTAAGTATGTTTTCACTTTTTTTTGGCAAAATCAAGTAGGCAAATTAATTTTTCTTATGGATGTGACAAGTGGATGGGAGGTGATTGAGGATGGATAAAAGGCTTATGGAGTGGTCAGATGGTGTGGAAGGGTCCTAGGAGGATTTTTGTGACTTCCTAAAGGTTCCCCATCAATTCAACCTCAAAACAGGTCGTTTTAGGAAAGCCTATAGGATGTAGTAGAAACCTATAGGATGATCTTGTAGAAATTACAGGATACAACCTAGAGCTAATTGTGAGGTGTTGGAGGTGATGGGAAGCTTGGAGAAGGTGTGTGATGAGTGGGATGGGGTGTTAGAAGGTCTAGGAACACTTAGGAGTCAATATCCAAGAGAAGAGATGGCTAGATTTGCTCAATGTATCTAGGGGAATTTCAATGAAAAAGGACAAAAAGACTAGTGAGGGTGATGGTGGAAAAAGAGATGGCTAAGGTGGATGAGGTGGAAGGTGGCTGCTGGTGATGAATTTTGGGTCTCCTCCTGAAGTACCTGTTGTTCTTAAAACATGTATGTCTTCCAAGAACTATGCAACAAGATACATCTTCATAAACTAGGAAAGCATGAATCAATTGCCTATATTATGCATGAAGAAAGTGCTGAAGGGAATGAAAGCATGAGTGAGATCTTATTGCAAAAATAGAGTAATGGAAAAAGATGACAATGAAATGAACCAAATACTGAATCAAGACAACAAACTCCAAAGCTCATGCAAGAACTAGAAATATGTGTTTTTGGGGTTGCTGAAGGGTCTCTTCCTCAAGTCATGGTCCTAGAGGGAGGAAGTGAGGCTGAGACACCTGCTGACAACCTTATGGTGATCCTTTTTCTCCTTGCTAACCTTCTAATTGAAATAAGGCACAAATGGAAGCAAACTAACATACAACCAATCTAATCTACGCTGCTATAATGGAAATGCAACTACTAAGCAAATGAACAATCGAACTATGAATCTATGCTAGCATACATGTACAATAAAGAGGAGCCTTAGCTACTAGGGTTTGGCCCTAACCCAAGAGCTTCAGCCCTCTGAGTTAACTTAGTTCTGGCTCAAAACAAAACTCATTCTTATTATCAAAACAATGGATTACATAAAAAATTGTCACAAGTCTTGCAACTCGAAAATAGAGTAGAGTTTTACAATCAAAAATATGAATCCTATTGAGGTCCTAGGCCTCTCTACTTATACATCTGAAGTCTCCAACGACTTCCTTAAAATTATGGAGGCTCAACTCCCAAACTCAAGATAAACTGGTGCTTTGTCTTCACTTGCTCGACTGCCTTCTAGTCCTCATGATTTGGTTGTTTTCCCTCTGAGCTGATGGAGGGATATTTGAATGGAAGGGTAGTAAATGAGGAGGGCTTTCCTCCTATAATTCCTCTCCCTTGTCCCATTCGATTTTTGACCAAGGTCTTTTCCAAAATTCCTTGCTTTTATCCTTTAATCCTGCATTAAATTCACGTTAGACCAAAAACTAAAGTATCCAACTCTAACTCATCTCATAAACCAAATATAATCAAAAGTATGCAATAAGTCATGAGAATAGTTGGTTGACTAAGCTAGGAGGTGAATTAAGGCCCATATAATTACCTAATGATAAGGCTCATCAACTTGCAGGGTTAAAAAGAGGACTTAGAGGGATACCGCAGGACGTAATTTCTAACCTTGGAAATTTTTAATTACAGAGACACAACAGATTCAATATCGAGCTCCTACAAAGTGAAAAAAGTGTGTAGTTTTTTTAAATTTTTGCGTAAATTTGGTTTGGAAAATTCTTTTGAAGGACTTCAAAGGGCATAGTGAAGTATTATAATCATTAATTTATGCCCCTAAGAAAGAAAATGGAAACACCTAGTAAGCAACCTGAAGGCTCTAGCATGACTCATGAAGAAAAGGAAGAAATGCAACATGATATATCTAAGTTACGAGACCAAGTGCAACAAATTCCACTCTCAAAAAAAGTAACAGAAGCTAAGATGGAAGGTTTAAAGAAAGGCATGGAAGCTAAGATGAATGGAATGGAAGCTAATATGGATGGTATGTGTTATCACTTAGGAAACAATTTCTAAATTGTTCACATCAGTTTGATTGTAAAGGTTAGGTGTTAGTCCGGGTTTAATTTTTCCATGTTTGCTTTAGTGTCTAAGTCCTAGGAGTCTTGTTGGTATGTTTAAATAAAGGTCAACACTCCATTTTCATCCATCACTGATCTCACATCACACCTAAGCTCCATTTCAATCCTATTTCAAAGTTCTTATGCGCAGCGAAACTGTCTAGGTGTTTTCGTAGCGCAAAACCCAGAATTTGCACTGGCTGCGCTACGAAATCAGGGATTCATGCAGATCCATGTCAAATGTCATCCAACTGTCAAATCTACTAGAATTTGTTAGATTTTCATCATCAATTGTCAATCCATACACCTTTCCTATCACATTCAACTGCTCATTCTTATCATTAGGTTCGTTAGGTGTCTTGGTGCACTCAAGTTTCAAATTTCAAAAAAGGAGCCAAGTATTTTCAGTTATGATTATGTATGGGTTCATCTATGAGAAGCAAATTGACAAGCACTTAATCAGAATTCTTTGAAGTCCAAGTGAAGTAGCTTCCCTTTTCATTTCAAGCGAGGCAATGATCGAGATTAAGATGGTGCAAGCTCTTTCAATTTTCATCTTGCAATTCCATGGAGTTGTTTACAGAAAAGAAGGATCATATGTCAGGCAGGTGTCTAATACTGAACACGCTTTCAAACAGGTTGGTTGTTGGAGATTCTGTGAAAAACTTCAAGGAGGTCACATGCAAGTCAACAAAGAATTTGCTTCCAATTTCACAGGATTTAATTCAAAGGTTCGAGTGCTTGAATTACCAATCTCTCCAAAGGTTATATCTGCAGTCACTGAAATCCCAAAAAAGACAATTTTAAAAAAGAGAACTATGTGTTTTTGACTCACACAGTAGTTTCGTAGCGCGCTACGAAACTGCTGAAGGTGACAATTTTGTTTTTGAGGATCTACCTTGAAAGAAAGAGAGGATTATTTTGAAATGGATGTTGCTGCAGAGGTGTAATAAGATCACTTGAGAAGTTTGAGCCCTAATCAAAAGGTAAATTCAAGAAATGAAGACATATACACGTACCAAACCTTGCGCTACGAAATCACTGAAGCAGCCTTTTTCAAGAGAAAAACTGTTTTAAGTAGTCAACTTCCAGGAGGTCTCTAGAGAAACTGAAAGAATATTTTGGAAAATTGAAAGAGGTTTTCATTCCTAACCTAATGAAATATACAAACCTCTTTCAGTTTCTTCAAATCCATTATGATCTGGGAGAAATGGATGACAAAACTTGCACTACGAAACTGTTGTAGGTGTAGTTTTTCACAAACATATTTCTCCTGTTTAACACCTGTTTTTCAAAGACTCATTCTGGGCGGTAGGAAAGATGTTTCAAAAAAACAAGAGAGGTTTTTGTTCAGCATGGATTTTTTCACAAAATTCTCCTTCATTTTTTCCAAATACATTTTTTATGAGAAGTTATGAGCTCTGTCCCAAGACCTATTTTTCAGCCAGAACAGAGCAAGGGACAGTCTCCTAGTTTCTAGGAACAACAAAAGGATGAGTCATCAAGGGCCAGCTGGAAGGTTATGAGCACCATCAAATTTGACTTCATGGAGTTTTAGGTGTCAAAGAATGTTTTAAATGTTTATATAAGGTTTTTGTAATCATAATAAGGAGTTACACTCCTAGTTCTACTAGGTCTCACGGACTCCTAGTTAGCCGTCCTTTGTATTAAATAGTTAGTTTTAAGTGTCAATAGGTGTCAAATTAGGAGGAATTCGAATTCCCCTCATGCTGGAGGAAGGAATCTACATGAACTCTATATATGGGAGAAGAAAAATGTAATAGGGGTTGGAAATTCTCAAAGAAACAGAGGACTTTGTGTTATTGTATGTGACTGTATGTTTTCAGGATAATATAAGGAGTTGATTTCACTACTCAGGATTCAGCAAGGGTTTTTAATGTTTGATTTTCTTCATGGTTTCTTTCCTATACTTACTTGCAGTAGTACAGATACATGTTACTTAGAACTCATTTGAAGATGCTCTAATTTCCTTCATGTATTTGTGGACTGTGTTCCTACACTATATCTCTGTTCTACTTCTATGTGAAAGCCCTCTATGCCCTGAATTCCATGTGAATTTAATCTCATTGTTGTACTGAAACACACCTTGACTCCATGGCCCAATGGAATTTTGTTAATTGATATTTCAACCATTCATATACTGTTGTTCGAATTTTTCATAGAGTTAGCCATCTTAATCTTCAAAGTAAAATCATTAACCCTTTGAGAGAGCCCTCTCAGGCTAAGGAGGCTAAGCCTTAGCTAAAAGATTGGTTTGAAAGAGTTACTTGAAATCTACCTGATCATAGCAGCCTATCAGGGTCTGATTTTGAGATAATAGTATGAAAGACAACATTGAATATTGGTAGAAAGACATGGAAGGTTGGAAGGAAGGTTTGACAAAGTTGCTACAAGAAAGGCTTCCTAATGGCGAAAAGGTAGCAGAGGAACCTCATAATGAGAACAAAATAAATGTTAATATTGATTTGAAGAATGCCAACATTGAATATTTGAAGAAAGACCTGGAAGGTTTGACAAATTTATTACAAGAAAGGATTATTAATGGCGAAAAGGTAGTAGAGGAAATTCATGATGACAACAAAAGAAATGTTAATCATGACTTCATAGACTCTAACATTGGAAAAAAGACCCACCATGTTCCAAATATCGATATGAGGAAGTTTGATGGCAAGGATCCCAGAACATGGATACTATAGATGGAACAATATTTCGATCTCCATAATGTGCAAAACACACAAAAGGTATGCATTGCAACTTTATGTTTGGAACCAAAGAAATTTGTATGGTATCGATGGATTTTCTCTCCTAAGCAAATTGTCACTTGGGAAATTTTTACGGAAAAAATGATAGCACATTATGAGGATACAAAAACCAACTCCTTTTTTATCCAATTGATAAATCTCAAACAAAAGGGTTCAATGATGGAGCACATTGAGGACTTCCAAAAATTGAATATAAGGGTAAAAGATATTCCATAGGAGCATAGGATTGATGTGTTCATAGGGACTTTAAAGGATAACATCCAACATGAGGTTCATGTTTGGGAACCTCATTCATTGGAGAAGGCATTCAGGTTGGCAAGAAAAATGGAAAACAAAATTATGGCAACAAGGAAGCCTACCACTCACAACTATAAAGATGGAGGTGTTGTTTCTCTTAGCCTTCCACAACCTACAAGGTTGACACCACAACAATTGGAAGAAAAAAGAAGAAAAAGGGCTTTGTTACAGTTATGATAGAAAATACACTAAATGTCATAAGTGTGCTGAGAATAAATTATTTTACATAGATTGTGAAGAGGAGGAAGAAAAGGAACAAGAAACGTCAAAAGAAGAGGATATACACCAAGAACAAACCCTAGAGAAAGAAGAAATGAATCCAAACATATCTTGTAATGCATTGGCCAGAATTACCACTCCTCAAACTATCAAGATAGAAGGACATATCAAGAAGAAAAAGGTAATAGTGTTGATTGATTCAGGCTGTACCCATAATTTTTTTCATTGTAAGATAGCCAAGGAATTGAATTTCTTCCTATATACAGCACCAAAGTGTCAAGTGATGGTTGCAAGTGGAGGAACCATATTTTTTTTTTGAAAGTGCCATAATACCAAGCTATTCACGGGAGAATATGTATTGAATAGCCCAATTCTTTCCATTCCAATGGGTGGTACTGATGTTGTTCTAGGAGTTCAATGGCTACAATCCTTGGGTACAATAGAATTTAATTTTCAAGAACTTTTCATGAAATTTTCTTCGAAAGGAAAGGAAGTTGAATTAAGGGGTATCATAGGGAAACCGATAAATATAATCAGCTCTAACATAATGGCAAAGCTTCTAAATAAAGAGCAACAAGGTGTAATTGCATAATTATGTTCGCTAGAGGTTCCACATCGAAATCATCTATTTCTCCAGATCTCCAAAATGTCTTTGACAATCATTCCAAGGTATTTAAGACTCCCAAAGGCCTCCCACCTATTCATGATCATGATCATGCTATTCATTTGATTCCAGGAAGTGTTCCTCCAAACATCAGGCCTTACAAGAATCCCTATGCCCAAAAGAGTGAAATTGAATGTATGGTTGCAGAAATGCTAGAGGATGGTATAATTCAACCTAGTCAAAGTTCTTTCCCTGCTCCAGTAGTATTGGTGCACAAGAAGGATGGGTCATGGTGCATGTGTTCGGATTATAGGGAGCTCAACAAGCTCACTATTAAAGATAAATTTCCCATTGTTGTCATTGATTAATTATTGGATGAATTGCATGGATCAGTTTACTTCACCAAGTTGGATCTTCATTTAGGATATCATCAAATCAGAATGAAGACTGAAGACATTTCGAAAACAACATTTAGAACTCATGAGGGTCATTAAGAATTTTTGGTCATGCCTTTTGGCCTTACCAATGCACCTTCTACATTTCAAGGTTTGATGAATTCCATTTTCAAACCCTTCCTTAGAAAATTTTTGTTAGTATTTTTTGATGATATAATAATCTACAACAAGTCTTGGAAGGATCATGTTCAACATGTTGACAGGGTTCTCAAACTATTGGAGGAGAAACTATTATATGCAAAAAGCTCCAAATGTTTCTTTGGAGTACAAGAGGTGGAATATCTAGGTCATATTGTATTTCATGAAGGAGTTAACGTAGACCCTCACAAAATTAAAGCCATTAAGGAATGGAAAATCCCCACATCCATAAAGAATCTACGAGGATTTATCGTATTGATAGGGTATTATCACAAGTTTGTTAAGAATTATGGGAGAATAGCAACACCTCTAACAACATTGTTGAAGAAAGATGCATTTTCGTTGACTCCAAAAGCATTGAAATCCTTTGAACATCTTAAAGAGGCAATGTGCCAAGCACTGGTCTTAGCTACGTTGGACTGCACAAAAACCTTTATTGTGGAATGCGATGCCTCAGGAAATGGAATTGGTGTTGTTTTAATGCAAGAAGAAAGACCCATTGCTTTTGAAAGTTGTCCAATCAAAGGAAAGTATTTACACAAAGCTATTTATGAGAAGGAAATGTTGGCAATACTACATGCGCTTAAGAAATGGTGACCCTACCTAATGGGAAGACACTTCAAGGTAAAAATGGATCATAATAGTCTAAAACACCTTTTAGAACAAATATTATCTTTAGAAGACCAACAAAAATGGGTCACAAAGACGTTGGGTTATGACTTTGAAATCGTCTACAAAAAAGGGAAGCAAAATGTTGTGGCAGAGGCACTCTCAAGAAAGGATGAGGATGTGGAAGCATTGCTTTGTGCCATTTCTATTATCCAACCAGATTGGATAAACGAAACAAGGGATGAATGGAAGAATGACGAATAAGTGTGGGCACTCATTCAAAAGATACAACAAGATCCCAGTACATCTGATACATTTAGCTGGAAAAATGTTTGGTTATGGTAAAAATATCGCTTATACCTATGTAAGGATTCCCAACTCAAACAAAAGATTCTTATGGAATTGCACATCTCTCCCTTAGGAGGGCACTTAGGATTTTTAAAAACTTACCAGAGGGTCAAGAAAGAATTTTTTTGGGATGGCCTTAAATCAGATATTCAAAAGTTTGTGGCAGAATGTTTGGTTTGCCAACAAAATAAATTTGAAACAATTAAGAACCTAGGTCTATTACAACCTTTATCCATTCCAAGCCAATGTTGGGAGGAGGTTTCAACGAATTTTATCACAGGTTTACCCAAGTCCGATGGAAAGAGTGTCATCATGGTGGTAGTTGACAAGCTTACCAGGTATGCACACTTTTGTGCATTATCTCATCCATTTAAAGAAAGTAAAGTTTCTATTGCATTTATGGAAACAATTCAAAAGCTACATGGAAACCCAAAGATTATTGTAAGCGACAGAGATCCCATTTTCATTGGAAATTTACGGACATAATTATTTTCTTGTCTTGGTACTCAGTTAGCTCATACCTCATCTTATCATCCTCAATCTGATGGGAAAGCTGAGATAGTAAACAAATGTTTGGAAGGATATATTTGTTGTTTTTTATCTGATAAACAGACACAATGGGTCCAATGGTTACCTATGGCTGAATGGTGGTATAACACTTCCTTCCACACTGTAGCAAAAATGACCCCATTTATGGCACTTTATGGATATCATCCACCATCCATCACATCATATTTAAGAGAAAATTCTAAGGTTCAAGCAATGGAAGATCACATCGAGCATCAACAACAAGTTCTCCAACTCTTAAAGGATAACCTCACTTTGGCACAAAATAGAATAAAACATTAGGAAAATCAACACCGCAATGAAATAAGTTTTGGTGTAGGTGATTTGGTATTCCTACGGCTACAACCATATAAACAAATGTCCCTCAAGCAAGATAAGAAGGATAATAAATTATAACCAAAGTATTATGGTTTGTACAAGGTGTTGCAAAAGATTGGTACTATGGCATAAAAATTGGAGCTTCCTACAACTTCCCATGTGCACCCAGTTTTCCATGTTTCATGCTTAAAGAAGGTTATAGGTGACAAAATCCCAGTTCAAACAATATTTCTAGAACTTGACGAGGAAGGAAAAATCATATTGGAACCTGAAGCAGTCATAGAAAGAAGAACTCGACAGTTATGAAATCGATCAATTTCGTAGTATCTCATCAAGTGGAAGAACTTACCCGTTGAAGATTCCACATGGGAGGGTGAGAATTTTATACAGAAGCATCCAGAACTACTCAAGCATTGAGGGCAACACTTTTTTGAAGGATAGGGGCATGTTAGGTCCCTATAATGCTAGTCATTCCCCCCTTACTATTGTCATTATATCCCTTATTGTTATTGTTGTGCCCCTATTGTCCCCATATTGTTATTATTGTGCCCCATAGAAGCCCACTATTGTTATTGTTGTGCCCTTATATTATTATTGTTATGTCGGCTTTGATTATATCGTGACTTGTTAGACTCCTATATATAGAAAGGAGGTTTTGTCGTTTGTATCATCCAAGAATTGTTCATTTGTGTAATGTAAAGGAGGTTTCCCCCTCAAAGAGGTTGATTTTGAAGGAATTGATCTATATTTTATTCTATTTTGTTAGTTGGTTGCATAACATATACTTTAGGTTGTAAAGGAATTTCATCCTTTCGAGTGGACTTCCCCATTCTTTTGAATTCATCACACTATGCAATGTATCTCTAAGAATCTATGTGAAGGGTTGGACAATAGTATCTTACTTGCAGGATATTATAGGTTGTCCTCTTGGTAGAAAAATGACCTCCACAAGGTCCATCATGAAAAGCTTAGAGGATTTGATAAACCTCATCTTCCCTCACATATCTTATTAGGATCTGATTAGGCCCCAAATCGAAGAGGTTACCCCCAACCCAAGTTTAAGAGATTATTTCTAAAAAAATTTATTATCTCCTTTGAAGAGTAGTGGGAAGGGAATTGGCTAGCAAATAAGAAGTTGGATATGTCACCAAACCATGGAGATAAGAGTGATATAGCAAAAATATGCTCATCAGGGAGCTGGTCATCCACCACTTTTTTACCACCTATAAACAAGGTTAGTCTTGAATTAAAATTTGAAACAACATTTTCTCTTCTAGGTTTATCAACACCAACTAAATAAAATTATTGCAACAATAATAACCACCTAATTATGTGAGTATTCACATCTCGTTTGTTCATTAATTATTTGATTGTTTCATGATCTGTATGTACAAAGACTTGATAGCTATTAATGTAATGTATAAATTTGTTTAGAGAATGTACAACAACAAGGATTTATTTTTCAGTAACTATATAGTTAAGATCAATGTTGGATATAATTTGTTGAAAAAATAGATGGAAAAAGGAATTTTACCTTTGAGTTGTCCTAGTGTTGCACCAAATTCCTTTTGACATAAATATTTCCAACAAAACTATGCATCTTTTATTAATAGTGGAAAAAAAGGAGAAGCAATCCTGCTAAAATATTTGATGAATATTCAATAGTATCTATCAAGGCCCAAAAAATGTATAGCATCTTTACATTTTTTAGAAACATGACCCTGTTTTATGATGGATAATTTTGTTAATATCTACTTGGATTCCTTTTTAGAGAGAGAATGCCCTAAAACGATCCCTTCATTCATTAGAAATAGGAATTTCTCATCGCTTAGGGAGAGGTTAATTTTTTACACCTTTGCAAAACTTTGTAAAGGTTGGAGAGAGCCTCTTGGAAATCATCCCTTTAGGTTGTAAAATCATCCTTGTCAATTTCCACTGAATCATTCATGAGGTCAGAGAATATACTCAAAACAACCCTATCGAAGGTGGAAGGGTCATTACAAAAAACAAATACAATAAATTTGTAATAAAAGGTTCCCCAATCTAATGTGAAAGTGGTTTTATCCTGATCTTTAGGGCTTATATGGATTTGGTTGTACCCACTAATCCCATAGAGGAATGAGAATAACATTTTCCCTACAAGGACATCAAGAACTTGGTCAATAAAAGGCAAAGGAAAATGAGCCTTTCTAATGGCTTTGTTGAGTTCCCTGTAATCAACATAGATTCTCCATTTTCCATTCTTTTTAGGAACAATGGCTAAGGGAGACACCCATTCACTATTTGAAATCGAATAGATGAATCTTGCATCCAACAATTTTTGCAATTCATCTTTCACAATATCTTTTAATGCAGGGTTTATTCACCTATGAGATTGATGAAAAAGCTTATGATCCTCCTTGATACATATATGATGAGTGCATACGTAAGGATGAAATTCCTTCAAGTATTTATAGTCCCGTAAAAATTCATCAACATGATGTTTCAAGATAGTGAGTCATTGGTCCTCTTTATCAACTGAGAGAAAGGGGATGATTTTCAAGGTTTTGGAGGGGATGAATTCTATGGTTTTCACATTATTTTAATTATAACTATCATTTATCATATTTTCCCATGAAATTTCTTGATAACAACTAGGATGTCCTATATATCCATCTTTTAAGTCATCAATATTCATGGAACAGGGTATTTATTTTGCATAAATTTATCAATTAGATTATCTTCATTAATTTTTTGTTGCCAATAGTGGTCTCTAATGTACATATAATGTAGGATGGTGATACAAAAGAGTATTCTTCTTCTTCTTCTTCTTCTTCTACCCAATTAGGAAAATCACACTCAATAAGAGGTTGAGAAGATGTATATATTACAAGATGTTTTCTAGATTGCCCATTGTTGATAATCATATTTCCAACCCTACAACTAATGTAGGCATCAACAATGGCTAACCAAGGTCTTCATAAGATGAGAGGGTATCCATTAAAATTTGTCTTGGTATAAAGGTCAAGGAACTTTGTAGGATACTCCCATGAATCAATAGAGATGCTAACATTTTCAATGTGCCTTTAGGTGTTATTGTAGATCTATCAGCAAGTTGTAGCATTGTGGTGGTCTTCCTTAGAGATCCTTAGAGATTGAGTTTGACATAGTATCCTTAGTCATGAAACTTATTGCAACTACTAATTCAATGAGAGTGCTAGGAACTAAAATATCATTGATGTGGACATCTACTACTAGGCTCCTAGTATCTAAGTACTTAGGGATGATGACTCTCCCAAGCATAAGATCAACTAACTTCCCTTTGGTGTTGATAGTAGGGGAATCTCTTTTTCTCCTCCATAGTATTCTAAGACATTCCTCTTTACTGAAATTATTGTAGATAGGAGCATCCTTGATGGCTTGAAAGGGAGGGATCTTGACACACATATTTTTGAATTCTCCCAAAAGTTCAACTTCTTCTAGGGTGTGTGTTTTATGAGTGGTCAACCTTTTAGGATAGGGAAGATTATTTTGGATGACTTGAGGCATGAAATATTCATTCTCTTAATTTATATATATATTTTGTAGAAGGTGGGTGAGCATCCAGAAGGGCCTTCCCAAACCTAAGGTTAATCTCCTGAATTTCAAAAAAAATAAATTGGATAGGTGGTTTCTCCAATGTAGACTAGTTGAGCATGCTTATTGTTAGGGTTTGGGTTTGGTGGGGTAGGCATATGAGGTTGTTTTGGATGATTATTTTTGGGTACTTACAGTTGAGGAGGAGGAGGCATTAAGGTAGGTGGTTAGGTTTCCTGAGGCCTCCATCCTAAAGATGGATTACCCCATTGAGGAGGTTGATGTGGATATTGCTGGAAAGGAGGAATAAAATTTTTGGGAGAATAAGGCCATGAAGTGGGAATAGACTAGGGTGAAGGTTTAGAAGGACACCAAGGATGAAAATGTTCATTGTAATTTGTATTGAAAGAATAGGGGTAGTTCATACTTTGTTAAAAAATTATAGGGGCTTGTGGCCCTCTTTTGACTAATAAAGAATAGTTTCTCCATGCTCCCTTTCGTGCCTTGGCATACAATTTTCAATCCTAGAAAATATGGACACTTGTCAATGGAATGATTTTCTTCACATACAAAACGTATTTCTATTACATCTAAAGGAATCTCATCCCTAGGATTTCTTTTAGTGAATTTAGTGAAAAGTATAGCTAATGCCCTTTCTGCTTCTTCTTGTTTCCTCTTGATCTATAGTGTATCCATTTGCATAGAACAAGTGTTGTAAAATATCGATCTTTAGTTCCTCTAGCATATCTCCTATCTTGTTCTTCGTAATTATGGAGGAGGAAGAGAGACTTACCAAGCCTTTGTTTGCTATACCTCTTTTTATAGCAACCCTTGAATATTTTTTTAATATTGTTTTGATATCATCATAGTTGAGTTGATATATGTCTCCATTGGCTAGTAGGTTGAGTGTTTCCATTAGTTATTCTCTAAATCTTCATAGTAAAAATAAATTCAAGGAATTTGGTTCTAGAGTCACAATTGTGTGCTCTTCAATAACTCAACTGAAAACCTTCCTCAAAATCTTCTAGAGACTCACTTAATCCTTGATTCATTCTGAATATATTGTCCTTGGTGTCTCTTGTTGTGCAATAATCTCGATACTTAGTGTTGAAGGCTTGTTGCATCTACTCAAATGAAGTGTTGATATCCCCTTCTAGGATCATGAACCAAAAAAGGGTTGCATCCTTAAAATTGGAAGGGAATATTTTGAGCTTTTGATCATCAGTTGTGTAGTCATAATTTTTGGTAACTACAAGAAAATCAAACATAAAAGTGTTAGTATCTTCAATAGTCAAATCGTAGAAGTGTGGAAGGACAAATGGTTGATGTTTTTCATTTTGTCTTCATTTTTTTCTAGAATGGGGAATATGAACACTTTAGGTTGTGTATTTTTATCCATGGCATTGTTGGGTTGTGAAGGTATTTCTTCTTTTGCAAGCTCCTCAGAGATCCTCACTTTCTCACCTAAAACGACCTTAATAGTCCCCGTGGACAAGGTTAGAGGCTCATAGTTAGAAAAAATAGGATGACTACTAGTAGAAGTGGAGGTTTTTGATAAGTACTTTCTTTTTTTATCCCTAACTCTTCGAGGCATAAAAGAAAAGAAGAGAAAAAATCTATTTTTATAATTTTTTGGAATGAAAATGCTAATGAAATGCAATTTTTATATTTTTGAAAATGAAGAATGCTTAATGTATTTTTTGTTGTTTTTGCAAAAATTGAAATGAGAGAAAGAGTAAATCAATTAGGGAGGAATAAAATGCCTACTTTGACACCTCCCCTACAATGATGCCAAAATGTGATGGCCCTCAGTATTGCAGCAACAATGTTGTAATTGTCAGGGGCCTTAACTTTAATTGTCAACCCAGGGTTTGTAAAAACTTAAGAGGGGTTATCACTATGTGTGCAATAAGTACTCTCCTTTCTCTTTCTTACTTTTATAGGGGTGCAATTACTGAGATGAGATCTATTTACACGGAGACCATTCTAATTGTTCTATGCTACAAACAAAATATGAAATTGTAGAAAATGAAAGACAATAAGTAAACCTATGCTAATTGTAATCAAAGGAGGAAAACCATATTAACTATGATGAAATGAAAGCATATCTATGCTACTATGCAAAGAAAGGAAACTCACAACTAAAATAAATCTTGTAGATAACAAACCCTAAAGTTGTAGGAAAAAGGCAATTTCTATAACAAACTAGGTCAAAGAATCTACTTGGTCTCTTTGCCTCTAAGTTTGATAGTCAAGGTTCTAGGGACGTTGTAACACATCAGATAAGGTTAATCATGAGTTGGATGTAAGTTTGGAAGAGTTTCAAAAACAAAATGCAAATTGTTATAGGAGTCCCTATTTTATTGCAAGATATAGTCCATTCAGTAGTAAAATGTGCCAAGGACGAGGTTGGAAAGAAAAAGGAGGCTACTGAAGGCTCAGGAATGATAAAGTACTCATTTCCAAATAACCAATTCAGTAGTATAAAGGATTTCTTTCACAAATTGTGTGGTTTTAAAGTCTCCTATAGCTGCAAAAGAAAGGGACTATGCAGTCACAACAAAATAGCAATGATTGAAAACAAATAGATATCGACAACTAAAGTGAAATTAAATTCATAAATAAATATGCTAAATGAATAATATAATCACTACTAATTCTATTATCTAGTGCTCGTGAAAGAAATATTGTTAAGAAACAAGCTAATTAAGTCTACATAAAAATAATACTCATAAATAAACTATAGAAATAAAAAAGTGAAAAAATAATAATGATACAACAGGGGTCTTGAGCACCTGGGGTGGGCCCTAACCCAGGGAAGTTGAGATCCGTGAAAGAGAAATAGACTAATAGCTGAAACCAAAGTTGTCTTCCATTAATTGAATAATTGTTGATACATAGTGAAAAGCTGCAGAACTTGGAAACTGGACTTCGTACACAACTATCCTCTTGCTTCTCCACATTGCTAGCTCCCTAATGGGCTACTCGATCCCTCTATTTATAAAAAATTGGCTCTAGGAACTCTCCTTTAAAGGAGCACTACTCTTCCTCTAAAACTCTTAGAAAATAGTATTGTGGTCCCTGAGTGACCTCACAACTATAGGGAAGAGTATTTATTTCTCCAAGCCATCTGTGTTTGAACCTTATATCGCAGAGGGTAGGTCCCATGAATCTCTATGATTATATATCCTCGTAATATATGCAAAATATTCTCAATATCCTACACAATAATCACATTAGGGACATAAAGCATGATCAATCTCTTTAACCTCCTTATGAACTCATTTAAGCTAAGAAAATATTACTAAGTGCAAAAAGGAAGGTCTAACACAGCCTTTATGTGCCTAGGAAAGTTTAGATGGCCCTCATGTTTTACCTAATTGGGAGGCCCATTAATTAGGCACTACGAAAAATAATGAGGTTGAGATAATTGTAGTGTCTAAAGGTTTATTTATGCTTAAGTAATGTTGAATCACTTGGGATCTAGTTATTGGATACTCCTCCCTCATTATCCATTATCTTTGTTCTCTTACATTATCAAAGAAGGGCTCTTTTACCCAATTCATCAAGCATATTCAAGCTCTAATTATAGGATTTGAAACTTTGGAATGTTTTCATGTCTTGATGTGATGTAACTTCATACCAATCAACAAAAGTAAGGTTTGTTGGTCTAACTATGCATTGGTGGTAATTGTAGGATAATTTATTTTCAACATCAATATACCATATCAACAATAATATCTTTAATTCATGCATACAATGACCATGTATGACATTAATATAACTAACATAAGTCAAAATTTTATCCTTGGAAGGAAAAATCTAGATAAAAACATGTATAGACAACTTGACATAAGGTTGAAAATTTCCAATTATAAGACTAGATACATTTTCCTTTATACTATGCAACATAAATTCAAGCTTTTCCATGCAAGTAAAATCCAAGGAATGATAATGTACCCCTAACACATTTTCATGATTATGTCAAATACGCATAATTAGCATATTCCATTCCATTCACCATAGCATGAGCATTTAAGCCACATTTCACTTTCATAATTGAGTTTGGAAATCATATAGCATATCCCAAAGGTAGGGCTTGGTTTCTCTTAAATTGGAGAGCTCTAGGATTTGAAGGTTAAGGATCCTAATCCCATGCATAAACACTTTATACCTTCAATATAAGAGTGATTCAAAAGTCATTAAGGTTGTAACATAATCTTGAATGATTCTTCAACATACAGACCTCTCACCTTGTTATTTTCATATGCATGTATTGTAACATACCTAAAAACCTTTCTGAGGCTACAAGGTACTTCTTGAAATATTAATTTCCATCATCTTTTTTTCTCTAATACCACTCTATAATATACCTAAAATCCATACTACATCCAATTCACATCGATTATCTTTGGTACCACTTTGTAACATTCACATTAAATTTTATCCTTTATTGAGATTATAAGTAAAATAAAGGTTATAGGTACTTCCTTGTACTACCAATTTCCATTGATTTCTTTCTTGGTACCTTTATGTAATGTACCCAACATCCATACAACCCCAAATTCAAATGGATTTTAGCTTTGATACCAAATTTCCTCCCTATCCTACTATTGACTAACTAATTCATGTATATATGAAAAAGTAGGCTCATACAAACAAATCAAATCATTCATATATATATATAATGTACAAGCTTGTATATGCAACCATAATTCGATAACCATAAACTACCTCAACACCTTTGACACCTGCAGCAACCTCAACACCTACAGTAGTAGCATCAAGGCATACAACTACCTCCATCGTTGGTAGAAGCACCTCCAACACAAAAAACCACATCTCACACATGTAGAAGCACATGCAATGTCTCAAAGACATGTAGAGGCATAAGCAACATCATAGCAACACTCCAACCACCTACAACAACAACATCTCCAATCTATAACACAACATAGACACCCATAGAATCAATCCAATCCTCCTGCAACAACAACATCTACCTTCAACACAACATGAGTAAATATCTAACCTAATGCGACAACAACATGTCCAACCAACACATCATGCCAACCTCTATCCAATCACACATGTGGAATCCATCTCTACTCAACCTCAACTTCACTAGGTCTAGTCACGAGGTATGTTGACATCAATGCAACCTAACAAGACCAACAACCCAACACACAACACCAATAAGTCATCACTCATCACACATACATATTACCAGCAACACCTCCAACTTGTTGACATCAATGCCAACACTAAAATTCTAACAAACTCCCTCTTTGGCATTGATTTCAACCTCAGTACAACATGTGAGGCTCAACCCTAACCATCCAAATCTCCCCCCCTTTGACATCAATGGAAAAGGTCCATAGAAACACTGAAGTATAATTCCAATAATGTGTCGGATGAGAGAAGGAATCCCCCTTTCATACACAACACCACACTGATGCAAGACCGATGTAGACCAAAACAGGAGCCTTAGCTGCTAAGCATGTCTCTGCCAATGACATGCCAACTCTAAAGACTAAACATGCTCCCCCTAAGCATGTAAGGGGGTTGCAATCAAACACTTTGTTTGCTTCAACAAGCCTCCTTTCCAAGTATAAGAGACTACTCCTCATGAGCCATGACTCCAACTGACTTTAGACATGGTATACAATACATTACAATACATATCATGCTTCATGGAGCAAGTACAAGGATATGACAAGTGCATAGAATTGAAAAATGACTCCACTATACTTATCATCAACCAACACTTTTATGGACCCATGTTTACATCCTGCACCCAATATGTGGGGCTACATCAAGGATATTCAACATAATACATGACTTGGACTCCATTGACTCATATATAGCTAATGATAAAACATGTTAGACACCAAGGTTCTCTCCATGAGAAATGTTCCCAAAATATGATATAATGATAGTACATGGATGTTACATATGCACATAAATGTGCTCTCATCAATACATGCCCAAAACATGAAATAACATGAGATACATGGAAATCAGTGAGCATCAACATATGCTCTATATGGAAGCAACAATACAATGCAATACATGGCATATCCATCGAGCAAAAATCCTCCATGAAATATGACATAAGATCTTCATAAGTAGCAGCAACATAGAGGAACTAGCAATATCATGTGCTAGTACATGGCCACTCAACTCTTTTGCCATCACCATCCCATCAATGAATATCCTGCAACAATATCAACATGCTCCACATAGTTACAACAATAAGATCATCTAATAGCAACAACATGGAAATATATCATAGAGGCAACAAAAAGTACATCCACATCATCACATTCTCTCTTCCCATGACAGAAAAACCAAGAAACAACATCCATCATAAGAAACAACAAATGCTTATCCTCATCATAGGTTAGCAACATATCATCAATGAGGCATAAGCAAGTAAATCAGTGAGCAGCAAGACATGTATACTCCATATATGAGCAACACAATATAAAACATCATGAGTACACAATATCTCATGCATCAGCGTGCATCAAAATATCATCAGTAGCAACAACCATCTTCCTAATGTATTATCCATCTAGCACATATCACCAACATGCATGGTTCATCTAGAATAAAAACATATGCAATAATATGCATAATCTAAATAAACTATCTCATCCAACATGCAATGTGTGGAAGCAACAATAAAATCATTTTTCATAATGAGCATAATTACAACACGTTGAAAATACATTAGGAAGCACAAGTTCTTCCCCTAAATGTGTGATCCCCCATCACACCTAGATAATGCACATAAGAATACAACATCTCTTCCATATCAACATTATCATCACTACAAACCAAGACATATAACTACTCCAAAATAATCAACAAATGTACATGGTTGCTCCAAGTAAAATCAAACTGGAATAGAATAGAGTGAAAATGAAAATATTGCTTCAAACCTCAAGGACTGCCCATGAACACATACACTTTCCCATATGGCTGCACAAATAAGAATTTGCATGCAACTCATAATGCAACCATATGCTCCCCTTGAGACCATGCATGCCTCAATTTTTGGTGGGAGTACCTTGCTGCTCTTTTCTCCTCCAAACATTCATTTTTTGGTCCTTCTTCTTCTTATGTGGTTGGATTTTCATATTCTCCTCTCTCTTTTTGTATCTCATGAAATGCATGGTAAACTTCCAATCCATGGCCTTGTGGCCAATATTATCACATACAAAACATCTAATGTGATCAAGGAAATGAGGATCAAGATGATGTTTTCTGATGAACCAATTTTTATTCCTTTCATGTGTCCTGCAATTAATAGCCCTATGACCAAAATCATTGCATGAGAAACAGTAACCATAATAAGGACTATTATACCTAGCAGATGGGGATTTCCTTTACATGCATGCTTGATGCAGCTTCTCCTTTGGCTGCTCCTTTTGATGGGAGAGATTGATCTCTCCATTTTTTCAACTTGTCGTTATGTGTCCATGAACACCACAATTGTAACATTTTCCAACTCTATTTTTCTTCTTTGTCCTCCTTTGCTTCTTTTGTTGCTTCTTGCATGGCTTATGGATTTCATTATTTTTGCTGCAACTAGGTGCTCCAATGATTACTGATTTTCTTGTAGATGCTTGAGCACTAGTTCTGAGCTGCTGTAATTCTTCTCTTGTAGAAATTACTTCACACTTCAATTTTTGGCATTTATCCTCAAACTCCTTGAACTTCTTGCTCATTTCATTTTCAATCTTCATTCCTTATTCTAGCTGAAATTTCATATCTAAAATTTCTTCTTTGAGTACACACTCCTTTTCGTGACAAATTTTCAGTAGCTTCTGTTGATCTTTATTTTCTACCATAAGCCTTTCAATCTCAACTTCTAGTGCCTTCACCTTGGATTGCTCATCATATTTTCAATCACTAGAGATCTCATCTTCTTCTTTTGAGGAGGATTGATTTGTTACTACAATAAAAGTAGAATCCTTTTCATTTTTCTCCATTTCTAAAAAATGCAATTTTCCTCCAAGATACAAATTACGCAACCTGTCCAACATTTATTTGGTAGTTTCATAATGCTTCAAATACAACTTATTAGAACTCAAAATTCCATGCAAAATAATATCTTTAGATTTTTCATTAAAAACATATCTAACTCCATATTCTATAGACATCAAAATATTTTCATCAAAAGATAAAAAATATGATTCCAACTTTTCTCTCCACGTTGCAAATTTACCTTTGTGAAGTAATGGAATACCTTGCTAATCCATTTTGGAAAACTTACAAAAATGTTTCCAAAATATCCAAGATCCACTCTCCAATGATCAAGTTGCGATCGAGATCTCCACTCTAAAACTAATTGTTGGAAACTATATCACTACTGAGACGGGGAAAGGGGGGGAGGGGGGTGAATCAGTAGTGTGAGCACTTATACAATTTTTCGCTAATTAATTAATATTTAACATGCATAAACTAGAACACACAATTAGAGAGTAGTGCATCAAACATAAATAAAAAACCATAAAAGAAATCACACAATAGACACAATTGTTTCTAGTAGAAAACCCATCCCGGCCAAAAAACCACCTTGTTGCTATTACATTTCTCAATATTTATTATTTGTTGAACAAATTATACATGGATCAACTCATTCCTATGAACTAGAAGACTTGACTTATTTCACATTATGGTGGCACTATCAGATTGGAAACTATTTCTCTCATGGATCTATAGATTACCATCTATTGAAGGCCACCACGATCAATGATCCTCGCTTGATTACTCATGAAATAAACATTCAACTCTACAAACATTGATCTGCTAGTCACCATCATGACAAATTAGCCTCACCCAGTTTATGTTGAACTATCCAACCACCATTGGATGGAGATATATCTTCCATCTACTGGATTTGCCAATCACTATATAATCAAATCCTCCACACCTTCACTTCCTCCATGCCAGCCTCGTTTCATATATTTTCATGCTGGACTCTGAAAACTTTCTCAACATGAGCACTGCAACAACATAACATCAAAGCACAATCAAATTTGCAACATTAGTTGCCATCAAAACCTCCATACAAGCAAAAAAGCAATCTCCTCGAACTCTACTCCATACCACACTTCAACATCTCACACTCTGCATAAATATATGGTTGAAACAAACTTCAACTCACTGCTACTACAACTGCAAACTTCTTTAGAAATTATCCACTAGAAAACACATGCATCTTATAGGCTCTTCTCCAAGCTCTCACTCACTCAACACAACAACCAGACAATCAACCATCCTCACAATGAGATTTATCCAATATGTCGATGAACTCAATTTCTCAACTCAATAATTATTCAGAACTATTGGGCTTCACAACTCTGTTCATATTCTAGATTAGATCCAGATTCAGCTCATTAAATCAATCAGCCACTAACTCCACTAGAATTTTTTTTATCTTTTCAAATATAATCAACTTCTGGAGGTACCACGAATTTTTCTGATCATAAACTGAAAGGTTTTGATCATGAAAGTCACCACAAGGAAAAAATTAGCTCAACAACGCGATGAATGAGAAATTTTCTCATCAAAGCCCTGGTCGCTCCCATAACACAATCTTGCAAGCAACTAGAGCTATAACCGCTCCCTTGGGCCTGCCTTGCATGCGACTAGAGCTTCCAAATGCTCCCATATGACTCTATGCATGTGACTGGGGCTAAATCTCAGTAAAAACATCAGCCTCTTAGCTCTAAAATTCTCCCACTTGTTCCATCATCTGCTCCAGCACCTGAACACTCCTCCAAGCATCTACAATAGTTATTCAACTGATGAAATAGGCTATGAACAAGTCTATGATATGCTAGACCTCTTTTTCCAACCTTAGGATGAATATGAACACCTGCATCTCCTTAAACAGAACCTCAACATCTTTGACACCTGCAACAACATCTCCACCACTTGTAGCAACAACCTCAACACCTACAGTAGCAGCATTAAGGCATACAATTGCCTCCATCACTAGTAGAAGCACCTCCAACACAAGAAACCACATCTCGCACATGTAGAATCACATGCAATGTATCCAAGACATGTAGAGGCATAAGAAACATCATGGCCTCACTCCAACCACCTGCAGCAGCAACATCTCTAATCTACAACACAACATCAACACCCATAGAAACAATCCAATCCTCCTGCAACAACAACATCTACCATCAACACAACATGAGTAGCTCTTCAACATCCTGCAACAACGACATCTCCAACCAACACTGGTATCAACTTTTCCAACTAAAAATCTAACACTAGCAATTTCATTGGAAGGCAAAAAGAGTGTTTTTGTGGCAGCAAGTATGCCTTGGTCTCAGCTCATGGTCCCAAGGAAGGAGAAATGAGATCAAGGACTGCTTGATAGCCTTTCTGTGGATATTTTCTGTTACCAAACTATCAAATCAACCTGAAGCATGAAAAATATCTCAATCATCAAAAACAACCTAAGTAATAAAGCAAGATTTTAACCTAAATAACAGAAATTATTCTATGAATGCAGCAAAGACACATAAAAGTACACAAAGGAGGTAATGGCACTTGGGTTGGGCCCAACCCCAAGAGCTACAACCTCCTAAGAAAGATCAGAGCTGGTGCAAAGCTGGATTCATCTTTATTGATCAAAAAAATAATAGTTACATCCAAAAAACTGTGTACAAGAAAAAGCTCAAAAATGTACTGATACAGGGTTGCGCTAGAGTGCGAAAATGGACTAAAAAAATTACTAAAATCCAACTAAAAACTAACTACAATCTGACTAACATCTGACTGAGGCCCTAAGCCTTCTTATTTATACAAATTGAGGAACCTGATAGTCCTCCTAAACTTTAGGAACTTGGCTGCCAAAACTTGCAGTTAACAACAACTTCACTAGCCCTGCTCGACTGCCCTTGTGATCATTGTTGTGGTGGCCCTTGAACTCCAAGCTGCTGGTGGAGAATTCAAGGTAAGGGCTCATAAATGAAGGGGACACCTTCCTACAAATCCTCTCCCTTGTTATTCCATGAATTTGGCTGCCAAGTGCTCATTAAACCTTTGATTTTGTCTCAAAATTGACCAAAAATCTGCATAAAGCACATATTAGACTTTTTGGCATAATGACTAACCCAATTCACTCTATTAGCATAAATATAATAAAAAATATACAATAAACTAATGAGAATGGTGGAATAAGTCGAATTAGGAGGCTGAATGAGCCCATATAATTACCCATTTCTGGGGCTGATCATCACCCCCTACTGAAGGTGTTGCTCATCCTCTAAGAAACTAATCTATCTCTTCATTCTTGATGGCTCTGGTGGCCTCCTTATCATCCCAGGCTTTTGATGTGGTCTACTCATGTGTGCCATAGAATTCTGCCTTTTTGGCCATGTCCTTCCACTGCTCCTCCTATTTTGCTTGTTTGAATTCTTGTGCTTTTCCTGGCCTTGAAATACATGGAGGCCTGCCTTTTTCTTTTTCCTTTTTTTTTTTGTAGGTGTGCTTAATGCAACAAGCACAGCTACTTCTTCCCTTGCCAACATTTCAAGGGATTTCTCTTTTTGCTATTCTTTTCCTTCACTTCTTGTAGAAATCTCTATGCCCCATGTTTCTGCTTGTGTCACTGATATCTCAGGGTGTGTCTATTCTTTCTCTTGTTAGGTGCCTGCCTTAGCTGTGGCAGCCTTCTTTTGGGCTTTCTTGGCCTTTTTCTTGCCAATCTTTGTCCTTTTTCCCTTCTCTGCTTTTGTTGTTTTGTCCTTTTCTGTCTTAGGCTCAACAATCTTGTCAAATTCCTCTTTTTCCTTCTATTCTTCCTCTGTTTTTCCTTGTACTTGAATGTCTTGTGCTCCCTCATCAATGTTCTTCTCAATTTCTTCAGTTTGCTCCCCCTCATCTCTGTTGGATGGGCTGATATTCTCAGCCAGAGTTCTGATGTTATCATCCCTGGACATATTTCTGAAGATTTCTCAAGCTATGCGGACAATATAGGTGTGTAAAGCATCTTCCACCAATAGTTTGATGAGCCCATGGTGGGCCAACTGATTCGGGACACCTGCATTTAGCTTTGTACCACATTCAATTGAAGACTGAAGGAGGAAATATGGGATGCTCAGTTTTCTAGCTGGAGGCAAGTCCATCCCATACCTCAATTCATGTAACAACCTGAAATATAACCATAAAGGATGTTGAACCTCCCTTCACATGTGATATACTTCATTATTTGGTAACTGACTTCACTCCAGAGAGGAGGCAAGCTTGTCCTTCTAACCCCATTTTTATCTTCTACAGGATGCTCCTCAAGCAGAAAAAATGTCTTCTTAGCCACTTCTCCCAGTGACTTCTCCTCTTTGCTCCAAGGGAGCCCCAATGGTAAACCAGTAATTCTACTGATGAAATCAGAGGTAAGTTCTAGGGTCAAACCCATAAAATTAACTGTGGCATGTGTCTTCGAATGTGGTCTTAGGGACATAAAAAACTCTTCAGTCACCTCTTCATCATAACCCTGAATTCTATCAAAGAAGGATATCCAATTTTCCCTGGTGAAAAGGTCCACCACCTCAGGGTTCTCATACAGTTTGCTAGAGTTTAAGGGTTCTTTCCTCATGAATCCTCATGGCATGGTGTTGAGTTTGTGTTTTAACCAACAAAGAAAATGCTCAGGTGGGAAAAAAACAGTCAATCACTTAATAGAGGAGAGCTGAATTCGGTTTTTTCTGAACCCAAGAAGGAATTTTTCATGTGCTCCTTACAACATCAAATGGTAGTAATTCCCCTGTTTGAAAACTACTACCACCCAGAATTTGACTGTCTATTTATGAAAAGAATTTTTTTTACAGAACAAAGCATAAGGACACAGGGTCTTTTCTCTGCACATAGATAGATATGTAAATTCGGTTTTTTTCGACACATAAGCTAGTCTCTACTGTTGCATGTCTTCCTTGCAAGGGAATTTTTTTTTTTAAAACTGATGAGGAGATTTCTGATGCAGAAGAAAAAATTGGGTAAACTCAATGAATCATGCAGGCAGACTTCCACTTTTCTCAATGCACAGACAAACTTTTTACTCTCATTTTTCAATCTAATACCGTGTTCAATTCACCATTTTGCACCAACAAATCATGCACAGAGAATTTTTCCTGAGCCTACCTCGTTTTGAGCTTGAAATTCGGTGAAAATCCCAGGTTTTCTTTTTGCAGCGCTGTTCTCTACCTTTCCTGTAGAAACCTTCCTGTAGAAGTCACTCGGCTCCTGTAGAATGAAACTGTGCTTCCTGTAGAGCCCGATAAGCGAGATATTTTCAAAAAATAGGTAGAAATTTGGCGGAGGACGACTAGTTCGCTGCTCTGGAAGTGTTAGATGCGTACTCCAGTTGAGAACGTCGTGAAGGCATAGTGAACAAAGAGTGGTGAATGTCTTAACTGAGTTGTCTTTTAACTGCGGGCGTGATTCGTAGTGAGAAGATGAGGTGGCAGAAATGTGCATTGTCATTATTCAGACCATTGGTCCCTACTACAGTGTCATCATTGGACTGGATGTTTTCTGCCCGTAATCCCTTGCCATCAGTTGTGTTGGAGTTCAAAACATCTGCCACTACTTGTTTTTTAAATTTCTCGTGAATTGACTATACATGTGTGCTGGGTGATCTACGGATGAGTGCAATCGAACCAGCTGAGGGTGTCGAGTTAACTGGCCAGCTTTCTAGCTTAATCCAACCATTTCATTCGTTCATGCACTTTCGAATCATACAGATGCAAATAGAGGAACTGGTTTAGACACTTACCTATAAGTCGACGTGCTTCTTGGTTCTTTTGCTGCTGCATGCTCATATTCCATTGCTGCATGCTTGGATCCCTTCTGATATATACTTTTTGCTGCTTGATGTGTGGCTATTTTTCTTGTGCAGGTATCCTCTTGCTAGATCTAAGCTACAGGAGTCTACTTCCACCTTCAGATTTGCACCCTCATGCTGCTGATGCTAGATTTTTGTAGGACATCGACTTGTTTTCTCCATAGCTCCCAAATGATAGATCGGATTGACCTGAAATTTTTTGAGCATGTTTCTATCATCGTTATGCACCTCCCATAGAAAAATTGTAGTCAATGGATGAACAAATTTCGAGAAAAGCTGAAAATGGCTAAAGGTGATAGAGGTCAATTTCTCAAAAACCGTGCACTAGAATTGGCTGAAATTGCTTGGGCAGGTTACTATCACCCATATGCATCTCCCCATGAAACGGGTTTTGAAATGGATGCACAGATATGGAGAAAAA
The DNA here is from genome assembly GCA_031772625.1 of Pinus tabuliformis. Lineage (NCBI taxonomy): Eukaryota > Viridiplantae > Streptophyta > Pinopsida > Pinales > Pinaceae > Pinus > Pinus tabuliformis. Next base: position 250,395,805 of record CM062815.1, read on the forward strand.
AAAATATCTGCTCTGTATTTTTTTATCAGAGCATTTTGCAGTTTTTGCATAGTAAGGAAAAAATGAGCATGGGTTGTAATGTAGACTTGGGTCTCGGCTGATGAGGAATATAGATGGAGGGTAACAGGTATGGTGAGTGAAAAAATGCTGCTTGATTTGTCATTAAGGAGTTTTTGCTGGCAGTATGAAGAAAATAAGATTTCTGTGTGTGACTGTGCAGGAACATAAAAAAATGAGTGCAATGGAGGTGTACAGAGATGAAAAAAGGTGACATATGGCGATGGATGGAAGTAGGGATGTCTACAGGCCTCATGGATAGATTCCCATCCTTCTGGTCCTCCTCGGAGATCGATCTTGGCTTGTTTGTAGGCTCTATAGGATCTTCCTATAGAAGACACAGAACTTCCTGTAGAAGGTGAAATCTCAGTCCGAATGAGACCAAATCTTGGGAAAGGGTAGTGGTCATGGAGGAATGGATTGTGAGGGATGCTTGCAGCATAGTGCTAACCTCTGTCTTTGTTTTGTGTGATCCTTCTAACCTGAAATGTCCTTCCTGCAACCTACAATTATTCAACAGAAATTAGTTTTATTTTTCTTTTTCTCTTTTCTTCTTTCTTTTTCTTTTTTTTTGAAAACAACTAGGGCGCCTCGTGGAAGTTTTCACCCTAATTGCCTGCCCTGGGTGCCTCCAAGGGAGGTTTTCACCCAGGGATCTTATTCTCCTTTTCTTTTCTCTTCTTTCCAACCCATTGGCTGCCTCATGGAGGTTTTCAATCAATGAGCCAATCTGAGGTGCCTCTGAGGAGGCTTTCACCTTAGATTTTTATTTTCCTCGTATTTTCATTTTTTCGTTTTTCCTACCCTACCCTACTTGAAAATTAAAATCATTTTCAAGTATAAGAATACTTCCAATGGAGCCATGTGCACTTCGAGATGATAGACAAAATGATGTGGAGGCTTGAAATGCATGCTTTGATAGGTATCCAGATTTCAAAGACCAAATGATTTGACTTTGAAGGGATCGAGCATAGTTGAGGAAGAGAGTACTGCTGCAACTTAGTGACCGTCTGGAACCATATCTCAATATAGCTTTGATATCCTTGGTCTTTTTGCTGATTTGGATCATTATTCATGTCACCTTCTACTGTGACCTTCTCATCTTGTTATTTTTGCTGATTTTTCTCTTGAATACATGGAGGATTTGATGGTAACCATGAGGGAGCTCTCTCGATCTATGATTTTGTTGTCTTCTCTTTATCAAGTGCAGCCCATGGTCCTTTGATCTCTTCTTTTGAATCTTCTTTTGCTGGATGTGGTCCTTCAATGTTGTCAATATAATCTCTTTTTTGCAATACTCTTCTTGAGCTATGGTGAATATCATTGAGCTCAAGAGGAGTTGTTTGGAAGTGTTGTACCTTAGCTTTGCAATTGGGTTGAGCTACTCTAATGTGCGGGTTTGGAAATGATGGTACGGGTAGTTGAGTGGGGGTGTATATTTGAGATGGATGTGGATGGGGTTGTGGTTGGGCAGGTGGTTTCCCACTGTATACTTGCTGAGACTGCCTGTTATTTGGGTTCGGGTTTGGTTGAGCAGGCATTTGGGCCTGCCTTGGTGAAGCAGGAGGCGATGGTTGCGGTTGAGCCGATGGTGGTGGAAAAGGAGCAAGAGGAGTGTTATACTGGGGCCTCAACCCCTGATGAGGTGCATTCCACTGAGGTTGTGGCTGAGTGTAGGGGTGAAATGGATGAGCAGCTGGTTGGGCATAATATGGAGATGTGAAGGACCAAGGAGGAGGTGTGGACCAGGAAGGATGAGCAGGGGGACTCCAAGAAGGTATGGAAGTGGCTTGATAGGGGTTGTAATAGGTCTGGGATGTCCCTTGCATTCCCTACTAGTAAGGCATGAGTCCATGCAGCCTCCTTTGGTTCAGATAATAGAGTGGTTCAGTGGCGCCTTTGGCCCTCTGATATGCAGCTTTAATTCTGGGCAAGGAAGGGCACTGGTTCGTAGAATTGCCTTTTTCACAGACAAAACACACTTCTATGGAGTGCAATGGAGATTCATTCCTAGGATGATTTCTAGTGCACCTGGGACAAAAGATGGCAAAAGCCCTCTCGACTTCCTCTTGCTTTCTTTGGATCCGCAAGGTATCCAGTTGCATGGCAAGAAACTGCCTCATCTCGCTCTTGAAATCTTCCAACATATTTTCACATTCACCCTTTCCAACATAAAGGGATGAGTTGGAAGAAAAGGTATTGCTCCCAAAATTTTTGTTTTCAGCCATGGGCTCCAGAGGAATGTTTTCTTCTTCTTCTCCCTTAGAGGTTCTTCAAATATGTCTTGTTGTCCATCTAGGGGTTCTTCTTAATCACAACCATCGAAGAACAGAGAAGGTTGTGTGAAGTAGTGGGAGTGTTGTGCAAACATTTTTCTGACTTATCTTTACTCCTACAAGGCATGAAAGGAAATCTTTTTGGTTGATTTTTGTTTTTTTTTTTTTTTTTTTGCTTGTACTTGCAAAAATGAAATAGATTGAACTGCAAATTGCAACTAACTACAATAAACCTTGCTGAAATGAAAACGTAGAATTGAAATGAAAGTGGGAAATGACTAATCTATGTTGCTGAAATCAAATTGTAGAATTGAAATGCTAATCTACGCTTACAGAACTGAAATTGCAGAATTGAAATGCTAAGCTACGCTTTCAGAATTGAAATGCTAATCTACGCTTACAGAATTGAAATTGCAAAATTGAAATGAAAGCAGGAAATGTCTAGTATATGCTTGCTGAAATGAAATGAAAGTAGGAAATGTCTATTCTATGCTTGCTGAAATGACATTGCAGAATGGAAATGAAACAATTACTCTACTCTTGCTGAAATAAACTATTTAGCAGAATGTTGCAGTAGAAAATAGAAGAAAGCCAGTAATCACTAATACTCTGACACTTCCCCGACAACGGCGCCAAAAATATGGTGGGCTCCAGTATTGCAACAATAATGCTGCAACTCCTAGGGCTCCCTTCTTTACTTTTATCAACCCAGTAGTTCGTAACAAACTTGGAAGTGACAATGCTATATGCACAAGTACTAGCTCTTACTGCAAGCTGTCACTTGATCAGCTGGCACAAATTCGCTAGGAGCTTAATCCAACTTCTCTGAGTTCTTAGAAGAAGATTTTAACTGTGATGGAAGAAAGCTAACTCAAAAGAGGCTAGTCTACTTGCAGAAAGGAGATGAAAGCTGAAAGGAAATGCAAACCCTAACAAACCCTAGTTTTACTCACTAACCCTATTGGTGCAAGAAAAAAGATGAAAGTTGCTGAAATGGATGCCATTGACTCTTGGAAAGGTAAAATGCATGTGTCTAAGCTACTTCTAAAGGAAAGTATGGAAAAAGCATCTTTTTGTATTTTTGAGTAATTTTGTAGAATTATTATGCATGTGCTTTAATTGTTTTTGAATGTGCTGAGGTTGATTGGCGAAAGGAAATGGAGTGGGCACTTGCAGGAGGTTGGGAAGGTGAGAAGAGGGCCTAAGGGGTCCCTAGCACCCTTCCAGATAGTTTCACAGTGATCAGATCTCAAAAAACTGCTCACATGAACTTCTACAGGAAGTCTGTAGGGGTTCTACAGGATGTTCTATAGGAAGTTCTACAGGAAGAGCCGAAAGAGGATTTTGGAGGGTTGAAGGTGGAAAAATGGTGGGAAAGTGAAAATGGAGGATGGATGAGGATGTGAAGGGGTCTAGGACCTGGTGAATGAAGCTAAGGAGTGATGAAGGTGGTTGGATTTGTTCAAGGATGAAGGGAGAAATGTTGCACAAGAATGTAGAAATTAGGTCAAATTGGAAAAGTGTGGCGAATGAAGGGAAGGAATCTGGAATTAGGGGTTGGAGTAGGTTGTATGATGGAGGAAGGGTAGGTGGGAATGTATCACAGGTGTTCTACACACTATTTTCCAAAACTGATCGAACAAAGACTAGAAAAACCAGAGATCTATCTATTTTGACCTAATCTGACCTAAAAACTAGAAACATGATGAACATAAGTTTATAGACAGGAAATAATGCAAGATAACTACGGAAACTAAGCAAGAACAGATTTAAACATGCAAGTACAATTGGTATCAACTTTTCTGACTAAAAATCTAACACTAGCAATTGCATTGGAAGGCAAAAAGAGTGTTTTTGTGGCAGCAAGTATGCCTTGGTCTCAGCTCATGGTCCCAAGGAGGGAGAAATGAGATCAAGGATTGCTTGACAGCCTTTTTGTGGATCTTTTCTGTTACCAAACTATCAAATCAACCTGAAGCATGAAAAACTATCTCAATCATCAAAAACAACCTAAGTAACAAAGCAAGATTTTAACCTAAATAACATAAATTATTCTATGAATGCAACAAAGATACATAAAAGTACACAAAGGATGTACTGGAACTTGGGTTGGGCCCAACCCAAAGAGCTACAACCTCCTAAGAAAGATCAGAGCTGGTGAAAAGCTGGATTCGTCTTTATTGATAAAAAAATAATAGTTACATCCCAAAAACTATGTACAAGAAAAAGCTCAAAAATGTGCTGATACAGGGTTGCCCTAGAGTGCGAAAATAGACTAAAAAAATGACTAAAATCTAACTAAAAACTAACTACATTCTGACTAAAATCTGACTGAGGCCCTAAGCCTTCTTATTTATACAAATTGAGGACCCCAATAGTTCTCCTAAACTTTAGGAACTCGGCTGCCAAAACTTGCAGTTAATAGCAGCTTCACTAGCCCTGCTCGGCTGCCCTTGTGATCATTGTTGTGGTGGCCCTTGAACTCTGAGCTGCTGGTGGAGAATTCAAGGTAAGGGCTCATAAATGAAGGGGACACCTTCCTACAAATCCTCTCCCTTGTTCTTTCGTGAATTTGGCTGCCAACTGCTCATTAAACCTTTGATTTTGTCTCAAAATTGACCAAAAATCTGTATAAAACACATATTAGACTTTTTGGCATAATGACTAACCCAATTCACTCTATTAGCATAAATATAATAAAAAACATGCAATAAAATAATGAGAATGGTGGATTAAGTCGAATTAGGAGGCTGAATGAGCCCATATAATTACCCATTTCTGGCGCTCATCACCAAACAAAGATCGTATTCCAAAGTTACGACCTCAGGAAGTTTATGTTCCAACTTACCCCAATGGGGCCCTTAAGCCTTTGGTGCTTCATCTCCTAGGGTAAGAGTTTTGGATGTTTAGGATTTGTAATTGTTTCTTCATGATAAAAATGCCTCTGAGCCTCATTGTAATAGATTTCAAGAAGATGCTATCCATCACATTTCTTCTTAAATATAAGCTACCACCATTTGATCTAGTTTGCTTTCGTTCTACTTCTATATAGTTTTCAACATTTTTCATTATTTAATTGAAGTTAAGTTTCAATGTATCTCTATGTTTTTGGTTAGAAATATTTATTTCATTTCATTCCCTTTATAAAATCGGATTAGTGGTATTAAAGAAGTATTATCTTTGTCTATTTTTATGTGTGTGACCCCTATGAGGTTGGGGTATAAGGAGTTCGGACTCAAACTACTTGAGCCTTTGCAAGACTATCCTCGCCAACCTCAATTGCCTCCCATGGTTTAAGAAAAGAAACACGAGGGAGAAGGAGATCTTATCAAGCTATTTCTCAAAGAATCCCTCGAGTGAAAAAGGAATGAGATGATAGATATTTTTTAACAGATGCTTCGATGGATGCTAATAGGCAACACATCTTCATCAAGTGGCCACTTTGGAAGTGCCACCCCATTTAAGGTACAAGTTAATTTTGATATGCCTATATTTGAATGTCAAATAGACACAGATGCTTTAGACAAATTGTTAAATCTTCTGGAGGGGTACTTCTTAGTCCATAGTTTTTCTAACAGGGAAAAGATTACCTTTGCACTCCTTAAGGTTGCTCCCCACGTCAAGGATTGGTGGCATACTTACTATGAGCAAAGGATCAAGGATGAATCCTCACTATTTTTAGTTGCACCCACTTGGGACTCTTTTAGCTACGTTATTAAGCAATAATATTACCCTATTGGAAGCTATGAAGACCAGTACATGAGAAGGACCATACTACAGTAGGAAAGGGACTAAATAGTGCCATAGTTCACAAAAATCTTTCATATCTTATGCACCAAGCTACGTATCAAAGAATCTAAGCGACATCTGGTGCTCAAGTACTATGGTTGTCTACATAGGTACATCTATATAGATATGGAGTTCTTATACATCTCCTCACTCGGTGAAACATACCAATATGAAGTCAAAATTGAGAAGAATAAATTTAAATAGAAGAAGCAAGACTTTTTTATTTTCAAACTCTTCATAGCAAAAACATGGCATGGGCAACCCCAAACCATAGAAAAAAGGGAAAATATAGGGTGGACCACCCTAGGATAACCCGTCAAAGCTGAAAACAAAGAATGGCATTGGGATGATGAAGAAAGACATGGGAAAGTGGTACGAGTTTCACAAGAGACCCACTCATAACACCAATGAATGGGATACAAATTAGTCACTAGTAGTCAAGTTAAAATAATCATAATCAGATGCAGGTTCTGACTTTAAACCAAACTTAGACAAGGGAAAACAAATCATTGATGTGAAACCAAGTGCTAGCATTTCCACTTCCAAGGTCTAGAAAAGTGAGTCCAAAGATCCAAAGGAAGGAAAATGCCTCTTCCACTCACAAATATGGGTTTAGGGTTCTCCACTACTTTTCATTATTGATAGTGGGAGTAAAAAGAACATCATCTTAGAATAGGTTGTCAAGTGGTGGGATTGTCGACAATGTCACACCCATAACCATACACCATCAGGTGGATCCACTAAGGGAAATATATTTGCATCAGCCAACGATGTCACTTTCCCTACAACATCAATACTTTCATAGATGAGGTATCGTGTAATGTTGCTCCCCTTGAAGTTTTTGATATTATATTAGGCCAACCATATTATGGAAGCGGAATTATGTGTATGAGTGTAGACCTCGTACTGGTTATTACTTTGGGAAGACAACTATACAAAATGCTAGAGGTAGCCCCACCTACTTCCATTTCTTTAATCTCTACTAATCAATGCAATAAGATCATCTCTTAGACTGAATTTTTTTTTGTCCTCTTGATTCTCTCTCAAAGCAATGGGAATATTATGGCCACATCCATGGCATCAATAGAAGTCTCCTCCAAGAAACAAAGAAAAATGAATAATATCATGGAAGAGTATAGAGACACCATCTCCTACCCCATAGGGATACCTCTTAACTATCAGGTCAAGTATTCAATTGGCCTGACCCTTGGTGAACCCCTACATAATGGGCCATTATATTATTATTCTCTTCTGGAGAATGATGAAATCAAGTGAAAAATTCAAGAGATACTCCAAAATTGGCACATCTGACTAAGTTTATCACCTTGTGGAAGCCTAATTATAATTGTGTAGAAGAAATATGGGACCTGTTGAATCTGCATTGATTAGTAGGCCTTGAATAAAATCATAGTTAGGAACTAGTACCTGATTCCGTAGATTGAAAAAATTATTGACCAACTCAAGGGGGACAAGTATTTAAATAATATTGATCGGAAGTTTGGATACTACCAAGTCCCCATATAACCAATTGATGTGTGGAAGACTACTTTCAAGTATATGGAGGTTATTTTTGAATGGTTGGTCATGCTTTTTGGTCTGAAAAATGCCCCAACAACTTTCATGAGGTTGATGGATGTTATCTTGGGGCCTTTCACCAACTTTTTCATGATTTTATATCTAGATGATATCCTCATCTTCAATAAGAGTTTGGAATAACACATGTAGCATACTTAGTAGATCCTCCACACTCTACGACCACACAAGTTATGTGCTAACTTGGAATAATTCTCCTTTGGAACGGACAAGGTCAAATACCTAGAATACGTTATTGATAATCAAGCAGTGCATGTGGATCCAATGAAGATCCAAGTCATTTAGGATTTGTTGGTCCCAATAACTTTGATAGAGCTTTGTATTTTGGTGGACCTTGCTAACTTCTACCAAAGGTTCATGCCAGGATTCTCTTATATCGCTTGGCCCTTAAGCCAAGTAACCAAGGTGGAGAAAAAGAAAAATTTTCTTGGCCCAAAACACAATAAAATTTTTCGATGAGCTAAAACACCATGTTTTCTCTACACCAATCCTCACCCTACCAAACCTACAACAACCATTTTATATGAGACCCAAGCCTTTGACTATGTTATTGGTGTAGTACTCACCCAGTAAGGGCATATAGTACCTTATCATAGTGAAACACTCTTTAATATTATACGATAAGGAGATGTATTCCTATATGCAAACCTATCAACAATTGAAACAGTATATTATAGGGAAGGAGATGATCATCCACGCCAATCAAAAGCCTCTTAAATTTATGCAGACAAAAAGGAAGTTATTGAATGATCACCATCAGAAATGGTCCACACGCTTGCAAAAATTTCATTTGAAGATCAAATACAAAAAGAGAAACACCAATCATGTCGCAGACTGTCTCAGTTGACCCCCAGTTGTGGAAATAACCACATCTCTCAATTCTTGTGGGCACAATACCTCTGGTTGGCCACAATTCTACAATAGTGACTCAAAATTTTCTACAAAATACTGAATGTTGATGAAAGGAAATAAAGTTATATATTTCCACCTCTAGGGTGCATTGTTATGCTACCTAGGATGCCTTTATGTTCCTTCAAGTGAGTGTGCCAAGTTGGTCTGGGAGGCACATTACAATTGAGTAGCAAGGCATTTTGGTGTGGAGAAAATAGTGGCAATAATGCAAAAGTATTTTCATTGGCCAAAACTTCGAAAATAAATTGGCAAGTATATCAGGTACCACACTACATGTGCCATTACCAAACCAACCATTAACAAGTAAGGCTTATACACCTCTCCGCCTACTCCTAGCTTGCCTTGGGAATCCATATTAATGGAATATATGACTAGCATTTCTACTACCAAGTATGGTAATGACTGCGTGTTTTTGGTTGTTGATAGCTTTTCCAAATTGGCCATTCTGACTGCTTGGAAGAAGAGTATCACAATAGAAGCCGCTAGCAATATTTTCTTTAAACGAGTATGGTCACATTTTATGATCCTGTAGACCATCATATCCGATTGGGATAGTAGGTTACTAAGTGCATTTTGGTCGAGCCTCTGGTCATTTTTGGACACCTAGAACACCAAATCAACTACCTTCCACCCCCATATGGATGGCCATACAGAGGTCATCAACATGATGATCATGCAAATTTTGTGCCTATATAAATCCAAGCATCCATGCACATAGTATGAGAGTCTCCCTTATCGAAATAGATACAATAGAGATCTCCATAGCTCATATGGCCACAACCCCTTTTAGGTGGCCATGGGATTTCAACCACTGGGCCCCATTGATGTCACATTTCCATTTGCAACTACATAGGCCAAATATGCACATGTTCAATCTAAAGCTGGCAACGCACCAAGTTTATTGAATGAATTCAACACATCCACTAGGAAGTCCATGATATCTTGGAAAAATCCAATGTTAAGTACAAACAACACCATGATCAACACCAAGTGCCTCATAAGTTTTAGGTGGGAGATAAGGTTTGGTTACATTTGTAAAATAAATGCCTTGTAGGGGCCCATTGCGAGTTGAAACCACTCTATTATGGACCTTACATCATCACCAAGGCTTTGGGGGACAAGGATCTTGAAATAAGTACCCCCCTTCCTTGCCTACATCCAGTGCTCAATGTAGACTACCTTCAATCATATTATCCACCATTGTTGGACACATAAAAAATCACAGAGCAGCTAACACCAACAGAGCTCAACCCATACTGCACTGAATAGGACACAATTGGTTAGATCATGGACAAATAGCTTAAGAGAACTCGCCAATATAGGATCCAACTTTATCGAGTTGTAAGAGAAGGTGAACTTCTACAACAAGGAAAGTGGATCACTGAGGACCAAGTTCAACACAAGTCTCCCATCTAATGGAGGCACTCAATGTAATGGATATCATTGTTTCTTAAGGTGGGAGGACCTCCATTAGTAGCCAAAAGTCATTCTCCTTGGAAAAAACTTTCCAACAGGCTATCATGCATGAAAAACAAAGATTGTATTCCAAAGTTGGGGTTTCCCATTGCTTCATGATAAAAAGGCCTCTAAGCCTCATTGTAAATGACTTTAGGAAGGCACGTAGCCATCACATCTCTTCTCAGAGATAAGCTACCACTTTTCAAGCTAGTTTACTTTCGTTCTACTTATATATAGTTTTCAAAATTTTCCATTATTTAATTAAAATCTTGTTTCATCGTATCTCTGTGATTTTGGTTAGTAATTTGTATTTCATTTCTTTCCCTTTATAAACTTAGATTAGTGGTATCAGAGCAGTCTCCCCTATGTTCTTTTGTGCATGTCCCCAAAAAGGTTAGTTTATAAGGAGTTGGGACTCAAACTACTAGAGCCTTTTCAAGACTATTCTCACCAGCCTCGATGACCTCCCATGGAGGAAGAAAAGAAAGACGAGGGAACATGATATCGTATCAAACTATTTCTTGAAAAATCCCTCGAGTGACAAAGGAAAAATATGATGGATATTTTTTACCGTATTCTTCAACAGATGCTAATAGGAAACACATCTTCATCAAGTGGCCACTTTGGACACACCGCCCCCTTTAAGGTACAAGTTGATTTTTGATATTCCTATATTTGAAGGTTAGATAGATGCATATTCTCTAGACAAATGGTTAAATCTGCTAGAGGGGTACTTCTTGGTCTACAATTTTTTCGATGAGGAAAATATTACCTTTGCACTTTTTAAGGGCACTCCCCATGTTAAGGATTAGAGGAAAATTACCGTGAACAAAGGGACAGTGAGGAATCCCCACTATTTGTAGTCACACCCACTTGGAACTCTTTTATAGATGATGTTAATAAATAATAATTTTGTATTGGAAGCTATAAAGACTAGTACATGAGATGGACCACACAGTGGTAGGAAAGAGATGAAGCAATGCCAGAGTTCACAAATATATTTGATATCTTGCGCACCACGTTGGGTATCCAATATTATGAGCAACATCTAGTGCCCAAGTACCATGGTTTTTTGCACAGGTACATCTAGATAGAAATGGAGTTCCTGGACATCTCCTTTCTTGGCACAACACAGTGATATGCTATCAAAATTGAGAAAAAATATAAACAAAAGAATCAAGAATTTGGATCTACAAGGCCTTCAAAATAGAAGCAGGGAAAGGGCAACCCCAAACTACTAAAAAAGGACAGAGCCAATGTGGACCACTCCAAGACAACCCATTAAATCCAAAAATAAATAATTGCACTAGGAAGATGAAGAGAGACACCGGAAGATGTGCAAGTTCCACAAGATCCCCATACATAACACCAATGAATTATGTGCAAAGAAGTCACTGGTAACCGAGCTACAAGATTTAGAATTAGAAAAAGCTTCTAGCTCTAAAAAATACCAAGACAGGGGAAAGAAAATCATTGATGTAGAACCTAGTGCCACCATTTCCACCACCAGCGTCCAACAAAGTGAACCTGAAGATCCAGAGGAAAGTGAATGCCTCTTCGACTCACAAATGTGGGTGAAGGGTGATCCACTACATTTCATTGTCGATGGTAGGAGTCAAAAGACCCTCATGTTAGTAGTGGTTGTTAATTATTAAGGCTTGGAGAAAATGCCACACCCACAACCATACACCATTAGGTGGCTCCACCAAGGGAAAACTCTTTGCATCAGACAACAATGTCGAATTCCCTACAACATCGAGCCTTTCATGGATGAAGTATTGAGTGATGTTTCTCCCCTTGAAGTTTGTGATCTATTAGGCCAACCATATTTGTGGAAGTGGCATGTTTTGTATGAATCTAGACCTTGTAGTGTTATTATTACTTTGGGTAAACAACTATATAGAATGCCAGAGGTAGCCCCACTTATTGTCATTTCATTGATATCTACTAAGAAATGTAGTAAGATCATATCTTAGACTGGTAAATTTTCTTCCTCTTGATTCAATTTAAAAGTAATGGAAAGATTGTGGCCACATCCATGGCCTCCTTATAGGGATCCTCCAAGTAGCATCATCAAATGAATAAGATCATAGAAGAGTAGAGAAACACCTTATCCTCCCCCACAGGGGTACCTCTTCATTGTCAGTTAAAGCATTCAATTGACTTGACCCTCAATACACCCCTACCCAATCATGAGGAAATCAAACAACAGATTCAAGAGCTATTCCAAAAAGGTCACATTCGACTAAGTTCCTCATGTTTTGGAAGCCTAATTATACTTGTGTAGAAGAAAGACGGGACCTGGTGACTTTGCATTGATTATCGATCCTTGAAAAGAACCATAGTTAGGAATCAATACTCGATTCCCTAGATTGACGACCTTCTTGAACAACTCAATGGGGCCAAGTATTTCAATAATATTGATTTGAAGTTCAAATATCACCAAGTCTCCACAAGGCCAACTGATGGGTGGAAGTTTGCTTTCAAGTCCATGGAGGGTCATTTTGAATGGTTAGTCATGCCTTTTGGTATGAAAAATTCCCCACCAACTTTCATGAGGATGACGGATGATATATTGCGACCTTTCACCAAATATTTCGTGGTTGTATATCTAGATGATATCCTCATCTTCAATAAGAGTTGGAAAGAACATTTGTACCATATTTAGTAGGTCCTCCACACTCTGTGACAACAAAATCTATGTGCTAACTTGGAAAAACACACTTTTGGCATAGACAAGGTCCAATACCTTGGCTACATTATTGATGAGCAAGGAGTGCATGTGGATCTAGAGAAGATCCAAGTCATTCAAGATTGGGTCACTCGATAACTCTAATAGTGCTTCGCAACTTCTTGGGCCTTACTAACTTCTACTGAAGGTCCATGTTAGGGTTTTTTATATTGCTTGGCCCTTAAGTCAATTAAGCAAGGGTGGGGCAAAAGTAAAGTTTTTATGGTTTGAATCATAACAAAAGGCATTTGATGAGCTAAAACATTGCCTTTGCTTCGCTACATTCATCATCCTATTAGACATGCACAAACCATTTGAGATCAAGATAAATGCCTTTGACTATCCTATTGGTGTAGTACTCATTCAAAAAGGGCATTCAGTGGCTTATCATAGTGAGGCACTCTCTGATATTGTTTATAGATACCAAAACTATGATAAGGAGATGTATTTTATCATGCAAACCTGCTGGCAATGGAAACAATATATTCTAGGGAAGGAGACAATCATCCACACTAATCATAGGCCTCTTCAATTTATGTAGAAACAGTGGAAGTTATAGAATGATTGCCATAAAAAATGGTCCACATACTGTAATGATTTTATTTGAACGTCAAATACAAGAAGGGTAGCATCAATCATGTTTAAATTTTCCATTGGTTTAATTTTTCATTGTTAATATTCAATATCAATAGTTTAACCTTCACCAGTTTTGAGGTTGATTCATTGTAATCTTATTTTTCCTTTTTTTTTTTGAATGTTTTTTTTGAATTTCATAGTTAAAAAAATTGTTTTTAATTACATATTTTATATAATCAATATATATAAATTGTTTTAAATTAAATTTAAATATCAACTATTTTATCATAATTTATTTTTAGGTGTAGCATAAGAAGTAATAATTCCTTTTGAAAAGACATCTTGAAAGATAATTTTCTTTTTCTAATTTAATATCAATTAATTGATTCTTTTTTAAGCAAGTCGTGAACTTCATATTAGAAAAAAATGATATAAAAAATTTACAGAGCCATAGTAATGTCGATGAGAACAAGTCTGGGACCTGTTAGTGCCTAGATTTACCTTAGGCAAAGGAAGGTAGGATCCAGGGCCAACATCAAACCACGCTTAACCTAGTAGCTAGCCCTACCAGGTTGGGAGAGGGCTCTCTCCGGGGCAATCTCAACAAATTATAATTGATGAGGGCTTGAGATGACTGATAGAAATATTGATCTTAGGCTAGGTATATGTGTGAAAAAGTTTGATTGAATGAAATGATGTTTTTTTTTGGCTCAGATGGCAAGGTAGATTTTGGGTGCGGGGATTGAGGCTCAGTCTTGTAGAGATCTCAATGGGGCAAGGTAGGCAATTATTTTTGGCACTTCAATTTGAGTGAGATGGAAGGATTAGATAGGTGAGGAGATGAAGAGGGCAAGGAAAGTCATGGATCCTCTCCAAACAGCTGAAAACATCAAGAAACTAAAGCAAAACTCAAGTAGAGCACTGCAATTTCAATGGATTATACTTACACTCTTGTTTGTTTAGTTAAGAAGAAAAAAGATAGAGAATTGCATACATAACACATAAGTAAATTCACAATTAAAAAAGAAAGCACTGTACCAAGACAAATTGCCACATGGATCCCAAAGAGTGCTGCAAACCCTGGTCTCAATTCCTTAGCCAAAATGCTGATATCAGTGTACAATGAAGCTCAAGGCTTTCTCAAGAGTCCAACATTCTACCAAAATCCAACCCCTACACTATGAAATTCATAAAATATATACATTTTCTCATCTTTGTACTAAGGGATTGAGCTCAACCATTTTCTTCAAAATAGAATCAGTTACATTAAACTTGGGCCGAATTTCTGAAAATAGGTGTTGAAGATGAACTCGTATCTCCTAATCCATAGCACCTGTTACAAAAATGAAATATTTTTTTGTAGATATGGTCATGTTGGAGAAAAACCTCTCTCAAATTTGGAAAATTAGTTTCCAGTTGCTCACAATCTAAAACAGAAAATCATTAAAAATTTAAATTTGTGAAAATGAGCTATAAAGATCTAGTCACATATCCCAATTCGTGACACCTGTGAATAAAATGAAAGAGGTTTTTGTTATATGGCTCATGTTTAAATAAAATCCCCTTGGGTTTTACAAAATTACTTTCCATCTTTTGTAAAATGACCCCGCACTAAAATGACTAAAACAGTAAAAAATATGAAAAATTTTCTTTGTTTTAATGTAGGCTCCAAATATCACTGTATATCTCCCACATAGTAGCACCTGTGAATAAACTGAAGGAGGTTTTTGTTACTTGGTATGTGATGAACAAAAACCTCTTTCAGTTTTGAAAAATTCCTTACCATTCTTTCAGAAACTGATTTTGTACTAAACTTGTCATTGTGTGCAGCAACTGACCTCAAAACATGCATAACCAAGAATCACTCATTCATTTCGATCACATCTTCTAATCCGGGAGCCAGTTACGGGAGTGTGATATACCGTTGGAAATATTTTTCTAAGCTTCTTCTGATGGACACACTTGTGACATGTTTTGTGCTGAACATCATGTGCAAAACATCTAACAAAACCAAACATAGTAAGAGCTCATGTTGATCCCTGGTGACAGGCTATGAAGACTGGAACTAACAGGACCAACTTCCCATCATGGAGAAACGAAAAGGTCCCTGAGTGAAAACATGATTCAAAGAGAACTCAATCTCTAGATAGAGCTAGAGAAAGTAACAAACATAACTCGTGACCAAAATAAAAATAAAAATAAAAAATAAATAAAAAATAAAAAATTCCTCTGAGGATTTTCCTGAGAGCTGAGCATAGTAACCATTAAGAAAGACAGTTTAATCAAGTTTCTTGCCTCTAGAGGTTGCAAAACCATCTGACGCGTTTCTGGTTTGCACATGATTTATTTCCTCTTCCAACTGATCCTCAACGATGATACAACCATATGGACTTGAAGCTTGTTGTGTCGGTTCCTACTCTGTATCCCTACTCACTTGAATATGCAGTTTCCCATCATCTATATGGACAGAAGGGGAGGGACAGGTAGACGATGTTAGGTCCCTATACTACTAGGGTAGCCCCTTATTGTTATTAGTGCAACCCCCTTATGGTATTGTTGTGCCCATATAGTCCCCATGTTGTTATTATTGTGCCCCATAGAAGCCCACTATTGTTATTGTTGTGCCCCTATAATATTATTGTTATGTAGGCTCTGATTATATTGGGACCACTTAGACTCCTATATATAGAAAGGAGGTATTTTCATTTGTATCATCCAAGAATTGTTCATTTGTGTAATGTAAAGGAGGTTTCCCCCTTGAAGAGGCTGATTTTTAAGTTGTTGATCTATCTTTTCTATCTTTTTGTGAGCTGGTTTAATAACATTTCATATCAGAGCTTTGGATTCTAGGGTTTCACTGCTCCAAACCAATCATCGTGGAATGTTAGCTATAACTTTTTCTCTTCGACGTTTCAGAAGCTAAAAACAAAACCCATTTGGGCCGAAATCGTTCTGATCCTCGGGTACGAATTTCAGATATTGTTTTGCTATATTTTTGGAGATACAGTCGAAGACATTTGGGGTTTCTGCAAGCTCCCGAATTACATCCCAAATAGGTGACCTTGGGAAAATCGTCATAACGTTCTCTTTGAGCATCACATTGAAATTTCGTAAGACGTTACAAAAATAGGACGAATTGTAATTTTCTTTGCATTTTTTCAGGTCTGAAGGTTGAAACAGTGACACGTGGAACTTCGTACAAGTTCTCTCTACTGAAAACAAAAAAAAAGAAAAAAAATAAAATATAGATAGATAGATATAATTAGGTCATCTTGGGAGATTGGGCATAAATCTTTCTTGGAGAATCCAATTTCGATCAGACTGGTGGCATTGGAAAGAGGACACAGAGGGATACTTCAGGTCACAATTTTAGATCATGGAGATCCAAAAATTCAAAGATACAATAGATTCAAGATCGAGTTGCTAAAAGAAAGAAAAAGAATGACTCGAATCAAGAAAATAGAGACACCTAGTAAGCAAAATTGGATGGATGTTTTGAAGAATGCGATAGAAACTAAGATATAAATAGTTGTATATGTGCCATGGAAGCTAATATCGATGCTAGGGAAGCATATTTGAAGAAAGATATGGAATATTTGAAGAAAGACATGGAAGGTTTGAAGGAAGGTGGGACAAAGCTACTACAAGAAAAGCCTCCTAGTGACGAAAATGTAGCAGAGAAAACTCATGATGAGAAAAAAAATAAATGTTAATCATGATTTCATAGAATATAACATTGGATTGAAGACCCACCATATTCCAAAGATCGATATGAGGAATTTTGATGGAAATGATCCCATAACATGGATACTACACATGGAGAATTTTTTTGATCTACATGATGTGAAACTATTACAAAAGGTATGGATTGCATCTTTATATTTAGAACCGAATCAATTTTTATGGTATAAAGGGATTTTTTTCTCATAAACCACTTGTCACCTGGTCAATTTTCACGGACAAAATGATATCACATTATGAGGATACAAAGAGAAACACCTTCTTTAGCCAATTGATAAATCTCAAACAAAAGGGTCCAATGGCAGAGCACATTGAGGACTTCTCAAAATTGAATGTAAGGGTAAATGATATTCCAAAGAAGAAAAGAGTTGATGTATTCATAGGGACTTTAAAGGATAACATTCAACATGAGGTTCATCTTTGGTAACCTGATTCATTGGAGAAGGCATTCAGGTTGGAAATAAAAATTGAAAGCAAAATCATGGCAACAAGAAATCCTACCGCTCACAATTATAAAGATGGAAGTGTTGTTTCTCCTAGCCTTCCACAACTTACAAGGTTGACACCACAAAAATTGGAACAAAAAGGAGAAATGACCTTTGTTACGGTTGTGATAGAAAATACACTAAAGTTCATAAGTATGTTTAGAAGAAATTATTTTACATTGATTGTGAAGAGGAGGAGAAAAAGGATAAATAAATGTCAAAAGAAGAGGATATACACCAGGAACCAACCCCAGAGAAAGAAGAAATGAAACCAACCATATATTTTAATGCACTGGCAGGAATTACCACTCAAACTCTCAAGATAGAAGGACATATCAAGAAGAAAAAGGATAACCTCACTTTTGTGAAAAATTGAATGGAACAACAGGCAGATCAACATTGAAATGAAAGAAGTTTGGACATAGGCGACTGGGTATTTTTACGACTACAACCATACAAAAATATGTCCCTCGAGCAGCATCCTAAACGGTGTTTTCTCTGTCAGTTAGGTGCCCTTCAGTTAAAGTGGTCACACATCTGTTTGTTTTAGATGCCTTTGCCTTCTTTCGTGGCTTCGGCCGCTCCAATGGCACTAGCCGCTTCAAAGGTGAATCCGTGCCCATTGTTGGTGGTTCGTCCATAATTGTCTTAGTAGGTGCCTTTTGACTGCTCTTATCCATTGTCGACGCAACCCCTCCTAGTGGTGTCTTTCATGCTGCTAACATCGCCACCTCCCGAGCTACCTGAACTTCCATGGCGAATTGTTCATTGCACTTTTGCTGAGAGACATGCTTAGCTTCCTCCTTTTTCTGTTGGATAGTAACCTCGTTGCGCTCTACTGCCTCTGGTCCACGCCATGCCAATGGCTAGGCATCCAAAATCCTGTCGACAACATTGTCAATGGAAATAAATCGGAGTGAGGTCCATGCTTGGGCGGGGTCCTTATGCGCCTTGATGTAGATACGATGCATGTCTACTTTAAATTCAGCAATATGCTTCATGCTTTCATAGATCCCGTCAGACAGGCAGGGCAACTCATTAATCCACTGATGTACATTTGCGTCCATCAGTATCCAAAAGATTTTGATGTTGCTAATTCGTCCCACATCCCTTGTCGCCCAGAGGGAAGCATATCGAGTGGCTTCTGGCCATTTCGAGTCCAAGACATGAAACTGGCTTTCTTTGGGTAAGTCAGTGGCAACCAACATGATGGACAGGAGCAGCTACGCATAATGGAAAGTCTTGCCCTCCTCCTGCACTTCACGACAGTTGATCAAAAACTCTTCATAAAGGAACTGTGACCAATTGAACCATATGCTAGCTGCACATTCCTCAACGAGTGCAATAACTACTACAGGAACCTCAGTGCCACAACATTTCCTCATTACTTTCCCTACAAGCAACTGAGTGACGATGCAGACTACGTTATCTGAGATACTATCAATGATGTACCCTTGATGCCCCTTTGTGAGCTGATACTTATTTTTCAATCGCTCTATCATTGCGACATCGTTACTTCTATCAGTAATTTCCTGAGGGTCTCCTCCATCGCATGGAAGGTGCGAAACCCGATGAACCAGTTCAGCTGTGATACAGATGGGTTTGCTGACCCATAATATTTCCTCATGAACTAAATAGAGCAACTGCTTTATGACCAACATGGTGATAGGAGGTCGGACGAAGTGAGGAATAGTCAAGAGACAGAGCAACCCGGCTTTGTCCACCTTCTGCAGCCACTCCTTTGGCTATAGCCTTATCTCTGTCCCTTCTACACTCTGCTCCATCAGTGCGTCCATCGCCAGGTGGGGAAATTTTACTATATCTGCAAGGTCCCAATCTTCAAATTTCATTATCCAAACACGACCAACCACTGAGTTTTCCACTGGGATTGCTTTTGGTAGAGATGAGGTAATGATTACAGTGTCAAATTCATCTAGGTTTGCAGGTACCTTCGCCTTCCCCTTGCTTGGAGGCACATACTTGGGTCATCACACTGGTTGTATGGGATCCTCCTCAGGGTTTACTTCTTCGACATATGTGGGAAACTCTTTTGCTTCCTCATCGCTGTCAATTCTACCAGTTTTACCCTTTTCATCCATTGTGAACTTGCCAAAGTGCAGGTGTTGCGGTGACCTTCTTACTGATTCTGGAACCTGAGGGTCCTTGTTGGTCCTCGGCATCCGGGGTGATTTAGGGAGCTTCGCTGCTTGCGGCGAAGCTTGCTGTGGATTATCGGTGGTATGGTTTTGTGCTTTAAGGATTACTTCCTGATAGTGCTTCGACAATGCCTGAAACCACAAACTTTCTTTGAATTGCTTGTCACTCATCTTGCGCTTATTTCTAACCCAGGGCGGCTTTCTTATAGGATGGTAAGACATGGTGGTGTGACCCTTACTATGATTATATATGATTTCAAATTTAAAATTGGTTGTTTACCCTTGCAGCAGCTCATAAATGCAATTTTGGCAGTTATTCTTCTGCCTTAATTGCCCGCCGCCCGCTCCAATGCGCTTTAAATGGGCCATCATATCATGAAGAGTACCTGCAACAGTCTCTTTCCATATTTCCTTCGTGGCAGTGAATCCCTATGGTCGCAGGTGTGGTTTTTGTATGTATGTTGTGGCCATATCACGCAGCTTCGCAACAGCCTGTTTTATAGTCTCACGCCCTCTTCCAACCGCGTGGAGTGCTGGGACTGGTCTTCCTACGAATAGTCAGGTGGGCAAACCCCTCACACGAGTCTTCTGTTTCCTGACTAGCTCGTGCTACGAGAACCTTTTGTGTTCCCTCGATTCTGCTAATGGATTGAGGTGTGTGCGGTCTTTTCCTTTCTGGTGCAAGCACAACAATGCTAGTGGGGTCATTGCTTGTGGCAGGGTAGGAGAGCCAGCCATGTCCGTTTCCTTTGTTCATTCCTTTACCCAATCCATGTAGGTGACTCCTAACTACAACTTGTCAATTGTTTTATCCAGCTTCACACTTTGTGTGCAGAGTCTGGCCCCTATTTCTTCTAACTTACCTAGTTGCATCTTACCACGCAAAATGGCTGCCCAGAGCTGCTAAATTCTTTCGCGGATGTTGTCACTGGTAGAGTGAACTGTATCTGTGCTAGTTTGTTCGGTCGTAGAGAGACTTCCCTACCCCGCCGTGCGAGACTTTGTTTCACGCAGATCCAGTTGGATTGATGGCCGCCTGATGTGCACCCATACTCGTCATCATTGATGAATGACCGTTCTATACCAACTTGGCAACCACATACGTCCTCCAATGCATACCTGGAACCACTTCCTACATTTCGGCTTTTGCACCCCCAAGGTGCGCGTAACATGTCTTTCGACACATTATGCTGCTCCTGTGCTGCATATAAAGTGCCTAGCTAGACGAGCTGCCCTTCATCTGTTGCGGTGTTCTCTACTAGCTACTATCTTTCCTAGGTGGTTACGCATCGCAATGACTGAATCGTCATATTGTAGTTAAGTGTTGTAACTTCCTGCAACCGGTTTTGCCATCGTACAGTCTCCTCATCGGAATCCACTATACAGGTGCTATCACGTTCCCACCTGATTCTTCCACCATCCACGGAATGCACCTGATATTGGTCCTACGCTGTTATCTGATAGATGCAATCCAGTTCATCATCATTGTCCTCGTCATGCACAGGTTTGGTGTAGCATTCTCCTTCCGCTGGGTCCAACGGAACTACTACTCGCAGTGACTTCTTTTCGAACATCATTTTTTTGCCTTTTTAAGTTAATGAACCCTTTCATGTCCATTTCCCAATCAATTCCAAGCAATGTAGGGTAAGGGTTACTCTCATCAAAAATCTCTATGACTTCGAAATCGCTCTATGTACTTACACCATCGATATCCATGATCACTCCTTGCAGTCAACCCATTGGAAAGATCTTTTGTTGGTTGGCCATTTGTAGCTGAATTGGGCACCATTGCAGTGCAGGCTTGCCCATGCACTCCATTGTTTGTTTAGGTAATACGTTTGCATTCAAGCCTAAGTCGAGGATGACCTAATCCATTTCATATTCACCGATTTGCGCTGTCAGTCTCATTTTCCATCCAGTGCACAGAGCATGTCTTCCTATTTTTCGGACTACATGTGGCTCGCCCGATCCGGCGCACCTAGTGATCAGCTCTTGTAACCCTTGAATGGATTTACTATCATGCATCAGTTTCATGTAGGTCTCGAGAAAGGTAGTAATCATGGAGGGGTCTAATCCCGGCTCCGTTTGATCCCTCCTACCCGGAGTAGAAGCTTCCGTGAAGCTCCGCTGAGCTTCCCTCGGCATCTTCTTCCCCTGTTCTGGTGCAGAGTCATGCTCCTTTGTAGGTGTGCCACACCTCTTTCCACCTTCTACACACTCTTCTTGCGGATTACCTCCTATAGTTGCACCACTCCATAGTACCACATTTATACTGGTATCCTCTTCGTGAGGTTCTGCTCGCATCATCTAGATATTTTGGGTTGGTGGAGATTGTAGTACTACCTTTTCGTGCATTTGGGCAATTAAGGTTGGACAGTCTATCATTTCATGATAAAACTGCTTGTAGTAGGGGCACAAAGTCCTGGTCAGGTTAGTGCAGTCGTGAGCGTAGTGTCCTAGCCCTCCACAATTATAAAAGGTCAGATGTCCGCAGCTCCACCCGGGCCCCATTCCTCTTCCTCAACTACGTCCTTGAAATCCTCCTAGCACTTCAATCTGCATTCGGTAAGTTGGGCTTCTTTCCATCATTAAGTCATAACTTCGAAACGTTCGCTCATCGTGTCCCACCGATCGACAAAATTTGCAATACAACTGTTGCGGGGTCTGGGTATACTTTTGCAATAGGTGGCAGTTATCTATTGCATGTTTCCCACCCAGTTGACAAATCGTGCACTAGAGCATAGGTGCGGCAGTTGGTCCTGCTTGTACCTCCATTTTTAATGGCAACGGGCCTCCCCTCGCTAGATAGTTCGCGAAGATAGGGCAATGGTCCTTATCGTATGCTTGGCTCTTGCATTTAATACAGCCTACCTCCGCCCATACCTCTGGTTGGGACACTCTTTCTTGCTTCAATATTTTCATTTCTAAACTCAAGTATTGAAGCTACGCGTGGATTTGCTGAACTCCCAACCCTGGATCTAGTATTGGGGTCTCGTGTAACCTCATTGTTGTCTCCAGTGCCTCAGCTTGGGTTGAGATATTTTGTCGTGACTGATCTGTCCTCAGATGTGGTGTTAATGACACCAAAAACCATGTGCAATGTTGCGCATTTGTCAAGGTCATGTTGGCTTCGCAAATAGTTCTCTTTAACCTTTGGTCTAGGTCCCACAAAGTTTCGCCAAGCAACATTGCAATCTCCTTGAACCCAATAACCGACTAGGTTTCTGATTTTAGTCAGCCGGACTATTTATTTAGCGCATCCTGGATTGCCACTATCCCCTCATTTGGATGGTCGGTCGAGTATTTTATGTACCATGTCAGCGCAGTCCTATAGTGCACTAACTAAGGTGGCTTTCTTGATGTTCTCATCTGTAATGCCTTGGGCGTCCCATACAGATAGTATCACAAAACAGAATCGTCCTGATTCTTCACTCCCCACACTCTTAAATATTGGAAGTTTGATTGCACTCACCATCCCAACTTTTGGTGGAGGTGGTGGGGGAGGAGTTGGGGTCGGGGCTGGTGTGGGAGGATTTGATGTAGGTGACACGAGTGGTGGGGTGGATGGAGGCGGTATCAGTGGGAAGCTCTCCCTGATCAACCGGACCGCACTTCCTGGTGATAACCTTGCGAGCTCCTCCTCGCTTTTCCTGGAAATGGAAGCTAAAGGACTATTCTCTACTCCTCCCATTCTGTGGTAACCTCTTCCACTCCACATTACTCCAGACATCAATAAACACGCATAATCTATTTTTCACACAACAAAATCTTAATCCAAGTATTCAATGATTTGATATACCTACTCCGAGGTCCTTGTAGAAACCGCCTTTCTGCTTCGCTATAGCTCATAGTTGTATCTATTGCGAACTCAGTGATAAATCCTCCTATTACCCGATCTAGCCAATGATCTACTATGTGTGCAATTTTATCCTCGGTGGCTTCTAGCTTGCACATTAGTTCTAGGGTCCACACAATAGGCTGGTCCAATCTGCACCTTCCCACACTATCATCTAGCCTTGTGATCCACTCGCACAACTCTATTGGGAATGACACGAAGAAGATTTTGTGAGTATATAACGGTCCATCCAATCTTCCTCTGATACTCACGGGTTTTTGTTTTCCTGCACTGTGGACTTGTGGAGTTTCCGATCCCACCACTCTTCAATCTCTTTCTTTGTAGGGTTCTAGTGTTCCCACATCAGACACCCCTTAGGCAGATCCTGGTCCTGGTAACAGAACCATTTGTTGGCTTATATGGGCCTGACCTAGGTTTGAAAGAATTATTTAGCCAAGCAAATCCTACAGCTACCGACCCTTTCAGCAACAGCCAGTGAAGCGGACTAAGGTCTCACCCGAGGTAGCAAGGGAGGGTGTTGGAACCAGGTTTCCGCACCCTTGGAATGTCTAGATGTGTTTTGTAGGTTTCATGCCCCATTCTACAGCTTCGCGCTACGTTGTATTCGCGCAGATCCTGAATACCTCTTACTGTCTATTAGCGCACAGTCTACAGATCTAATCTATTGGATGAAGTATTGCAAATCAGATCTACTTTAGAATGGTCTTTAAGCAAACATTTATCAGTTTTATTCAGTTTGTGTATTAATATTAAACCCAGATTCACAAGTATTCAATAATCAATCATATGCGCAGAGATCCAAATAGTCTTATTAATCATACAAAATGCCAGATTCACAATAATTCAGATTTGACACCGAATTCTCAGAAGGAACTTATCTTTATTTCCACTTATCACCAGTACATCTAGATCCACCCTGCGCACTCAGCTGTAGGGGTCCGCACACACAGTTGTGGACTCTTCCAAGCCTCTGTGCACACAGCTGCAGAGCCTCTATCCACTACCCAAACCCTCGACTCAAACTTACAGACACTTTCAGACTGCTTTTCTCAAAAACCTGTTACATGTCAGATCCAAAACCATACAATCAAACTTAAAACTACTCTACCCATAGAGCCTCGCTCTATTTATACCTTTCCATGGACCGCGATCCATGGGCGGAACGACTCAAATTACACTTCTTTACATTATTTTTAGGTAGACTACCCCTTTGGCTTTGACTTATTACAAATCGCACTCCGCGCATCCCGTAGAGTATTTACCTTATTTTTACCCAAAATTGTGGGCTTCACGCCCCATGACCATTGCATGGGGCTTCCGCTACCCAACACGTGGGTTTTGGAGATCTCATGTATTCTAGCCTCTCCACAAAATTTTATGGCTAGAACACATCTGATGCTACAAAAACTAACACTCCCTCTTAGCGAGGGATGTGTTATAATGCTATTGCACACCTTGTAGTAGCACCTTGTCTCTGCATCTTATCCTGTCATGATGTTGATGTCTGGCCATGTTTCCCACCAACCACTGTGCAACTCTAACATCTGTTGCATTTGTGCTACTACTGACCCTGCTGAATTGTTGCCAACATTGCATCTCACTACAACTCCCTCTCATATATTGTTGTTGCAACTGAGAAGCATCCAAAATAGCATGTCCCTACTACTGAAATGAGTTCTTCACCATACCCATATTTTCTCTAAAAAATATGAACTTAGCTCTTCCTGGAGCTTTTGTGAGTATATCTGCAACTTGCTCTTTTATGGGAACATATTGTAGCTGGACTGCTCCACGTTGTACAAAATCTCTAATGAAGTGACACTGAATATCAATGTGCCTCAACTTGTTATGAAAAACTAGATTTTCATAGAGCTTTATGCAACTCTGATTATCACAATAGACAATGGTCGCCTCCATCCTTTGCTTGAACAAGCTTACTAGAAGCTTTTGAAGCCATATAGCTTTGCATGTAGTTGTGCTAGTTTCCATATATTGTGCTTCTATAGAGCTTAGTGCTACTGACTTCTACTTCATCCTACACCAAGACACCATCCCTAATACAACACTGAAGCAGTACCCAAAGGTACTTTTCATGTCCCCTGAACTGCCTACCCATTGCATATATATACCCACAAAGTCTGACTTCATCTCCTCGAGTATATTTTAGCCCATACTCGACTGTGTTGTGAATATACCTCATAATATGCCTCTTTGCTACCCAATGTACCCTTTTCGGTTCTACCATGAACTAACTAAGGGTATTGACTGTGAAGCAAATATCTAGCCTAGTGTTGAGTAGATACATGAGAGACCCAATGAACTGTCTATACAAGGTGGGGCCAACATCCTTGTCATCTGATGAATCTATCTTATTCTAGTTGGTAATCATGGGCATAGACATGGGTTTGCAATCTTGCATTCTTAACCTCTTCAAAATATCTATATCATATCTTCTTTTCCCAAGGAACATCTCCCCATCCTTCTGTCGCCCTTCCAATCCTAGGAAATAGTGCATCAAGCCCAAATCCTTCATGTCAATGTATGTTTCCAAGTTCCCCTTACAGTCCTCTATGAGCCCTGATGATCCTATCAAAAAGATATCATCCACATACAAAACTAGAATGAGAATCTCAACCTCTATCATAAAATAGAAAAGTCTGGGATCTGCGTACTCTTGAAAAATCCCATCTGCTACAAGTAGGTGTCAATTCTACCATACCATGCCTTGGGAGCCTGCTTGAGTCTATATAGATCTTTCTTCAATTTTCACACATGTGTGCACCTCTCATGAGTCTCAAATCCCTCTGGTTCTCTTGACTTCCATCTAGTGAATCTTCAATCCCATCTGAGTTGCTAGAGATATAACCGATTGGATAGAAGTGTATCTGGCAACTAGGGTGTGGTTGAAGGGAAAATACCCCTAGGGTCCTTTGGGCTAAGACTCTACCAGACTGAAAATTGCTTATTCAAAGAAACACACACACAGCCATCATTTTTACTTTTAAGCAAATGCTAACGTTAAGGGTACGTACCTAAGGTCCTACGTTCGAGAAGGCCTTTAGGGTCCAAACCCTTCTTGGAGTTCCCTTCTTCTTTCTTTGACCTGCAAGACAAACAAATCAAAGAACACAATAGTACATGTACAGATACTTATGTATAAATCATATTTATGCTATAAAGTTAGTTATAAAAAATCTTTAAGTAACCACTTTCATAAGAATTCAACACAAGAATCTCATAAGCATAAAGAAAGATTATTCGGGAACAAAGACGTGTTTCTTTATATATAAAGGCAAATAAAGTACATATATCGGAAAGATATCACCTGAACACCTTCAGCAGGCTCCAAGCAAGCTTCCTCCCGGATTCGTTCCAGCCTCAAGCCTCCAACAAGAGCTCCTTCCAAGTCTTACTCAATGATGATATCAAGGATGAATGATCACCAATACACATGGAAACAAGGGTTTCCTATGCAAAATGGGGGAAGTGCAGAATGCACCAAGGACTTCAAACCTGGTCTAAGGGAAAAATATCAGCATAATAATCTTGCTCTCCTTTCTCTCCTCTTTTTGGCCTTCCCTTTTATGTCTTTTTATACCATCTCCAAAGTAGTTTTTTAGTTAGGAGTTGGTTGGGAACAGTTGGGCCACGGGCACTAAAAGGTGATCCAGCAGGTAAAACCCGCGATCTCTGCCCGAAAATAAGGAATTTATTATTTTTTTAAGTGTTTTAATACATACACGCGGGTTGGGTGTGACATACCCGCGTGTACACGCGTTTAACTCAGGACAATGTCGCGTATAGGGAATAAAACACTGTTTTTTAAATTTTTGGACCAGGTCTGGAAGGAAGGGTTGCCCTAGGCCATAAGTGCAGCATCACAAACCATAAGAGTGAGATTTGGAGGTATAACAGATGCCCCCTAATAGATGAGGTCAGAAGGGGAACATGATGGCCGAAATATATTAAGTAAGTACAATGAAAGGAACTCTGCCGAAAAACCGAGGAGGACTTCACCAGAATTCAGCCTGCCAAGCCACCGAAAGGAGATTAGAAAGAAACACTGTCTGAGGCGGGCATACCCATGCTCAGGAAAAGTAAAGCATGTCCGCATATCAAGTACAAGCAGATCCACTAAGTATACAAGTATAAATGACTGGAAAATACATAATGGATCATCTGATCATAACGAGTAAGTACATGTCTGAATATCACATATAAGACTGTCAATGATGCTGAAAGATGCAACGGATCACTGATATCAAAGACTGATCCCAAAAGGTACTAACTGAACATGATGGAATAGGATGGTACTACACTTCAAACTCAGGTGCCAGCATATAGAATGTCACCGTGACTGACTGCAACATATAAGGTGGAGTGGTATCAACTAGCAGCAACAGGAGCAACTGTCCAGTGAACCAATGAATGCTGATACAACCTGAGGTCTTCACCGACCGCTGTGGTACATTTCTACACCATGGGAATAAATGATCTGAAGTCGACCATGTGAGAAATCGTTTGATTACCGGTCATTGACGTATACCGTTAACAAACGCGAGACTACTCACCGATAATGATAATGAGCGTCAAGGTACCCAGTACAATCTAACAAGTGTGAATAGATAAGCTGAAGTCGAACACCTGTAAGAATCTATCAATCAGGAGACAATGATGTTTTCCCACTGTCGATAGCGAGGAATCTGCCACTAATGACTGCAAACCCCAAGGTACTACCAAATGGACTCTAGATCTTTGCCCCAGAGCAATGAGTCGGAGTCGATAGGGAAAGATCCGCTAGAAGGAAGGCATTAAGGCATCCTTCATCAATCTAGCGCGAGTGTAACCCGTAGGCCAATAATGTGGAAGGAATCGGACGAAAAAGATGTAGTAACCCAACCGAAGTACGTTTCTGGCGTACACAAGATGTGGCTAGCGCACGGCAGAAACCCTCTGAACCAACCAATAATGAAAGCCGACACAGAGGCGAGGTATCCACCAATAGGGTCAAATGGAAACCAAGGTACTGCACGAATCCCAATGTGTGATAATGTATGCTGACGTCGAACACAAGGGAAACCACTCAGTCAATGACCCATGATACTGATCGATGCTGAGCGCAAGGTGACCTATCAATAATGAAAATAGGGCCAGGGTGCGGCTCTAGGCCTGTCCTCAGAGCAATGTGTCGTCGTCGATAAGGACAAGACCCGCCAGCAAGAAGTCAATGGGGACCTTCTCAAACAGGCACGAGTAAAGGACCAATATAGCTGATGTGATGAGAGACATGATACTGACAACCAGGGATGGCCGACTGAAAAATGAGTCATTAGACACCGCAGAAAGGCCGACTCAGGCTAACTTCCCTTGAACAAAAGCACGACTCAATGTGACTATGTGGCAGCATATGATGACTCTGTATAAGTTCGCCATGCAGGAGGCACGAACGAACCCTCCATATGATTGGAAGAGATAACCAATCGGGGGAGAACTGACTCAATAACAAGGTTATGGCATACCTAAGTCAAACTAAATCCCACCCATGCGGAGGAGACTTTGTTTTGAGTGTTTTGTTCAAGGGCGACACGACTGACTCTAGCTGCCATCAATAAATGGAAATAACGTCCCTGTTCCCGCTCTTTTTTGGAATATTTAATTTTTTTGTCTTTTTCTGATAAGCCGGAAAAATAATAAAAGAATGCTATGGTACAGTGGAAAGAACGAGTGTCAGTGAGACAGATGATCTAGTTCCTGGGAAAGGAACGTTCCTATGCTCAATGCAGGGAGGTGAAAACTGGTCGGTGACACTCAGAGGTATGTTCCTTCCACGGATCAAGGTATGTCAAGATGCAGAATTCAAAGGTATGCAAGGTTGATTTTGCAGACGTCATGGTCAAAAGTTGGCTTAAACACGAGTCCAAGTGAAGCCGGCTCTAGGCCAAAAGGTGCAAATAGTCAACATGCAATGCAAAAGTACAACTCAACACACATAGGAGCCTCTAGGGTATAAGGCCAGAACGAAGCGAAGAAGCAAAGAGGAATGAGTCTTCAACGCACAAGTCATGGCGGGACTACAGAGGACTCCCGGGCCTACTCAAAACGAAGCAGCATGGGCAACAAATGTCAGTGAGGTGCTAACTAGGATGCCCATGTAAAGGGATGGCTCTACCATCGTGTCATGATTTAAAGAATCGGCGAGTGAAAATGGTTTGCGAACCATAACACGATGGGGTCGACCCTATGGCAAATGTATCGGTCGAATGGAGGCTAGTATGCACAATGCAACGGAAAAATGGTGTCCCTAACCTATATGCCAGTTTCGAGAACCAATACCTGTCAGAACGGACCAACCATAAACATCCAAAGGAGAAATCTTCCAAGTTCTGTAAACATAAATAGGAACACTAGACACGAAGTTAATACATCCCACATATAAACTCCATATAAAATCTTTGTGTTATAGGATACAAAACTTGAAAATGCGTACCTCATATATACAATATGGTACAGGGAACCACACAGCCTTGCGGCTTACGCATAATAGTTCTGCTGAACAAACCCCTTGCAGGGCTCAGGCCAAGGGCTCCTTTGGTAGTCATAACTCATGGCTTCAAAGAGTTCCTCCTGTGAAGGCAAAACAAGATCTGAGAAATCATGAGAACTACAAGGATCAAAAGAGGGAATTAAAGGGTCCCATGTCCCTATAGGAAGAATCTCTCGGTCAACTATCGGGACCAAGTCCCAAGAAGGAGAATAATAAGTCAAAGGATCCTTCTTAGAAGCAATTGAACATTGAGGATTTAATGCCACATAATTGACCCATGGCGGGGTAGAGTCTACTTGAACACTTGGAACAAACCAAGGGGAATTCTGCAGTAAAGTCGAATTAGGGTGGTGATTATCAGATGCAAGCTGATCAATAGTGACAATATTCTCATTATGAGGAAAGCACATCACTCGAAAGAGTGAAGACACCACAGCATTCGTAGCATAGACATAATCACGCCCAAGTAGCATATTAAAGTCTAAAGGGCTATCAACCACCATCATATCGATTAAGACAGTCTTCCCACCTAAAGTGATAGGCACTTGAGGAAGAACACCCATAGATTCACCAGGCCTTCTATCATAGGCTAACAACTGACTCTGAGCTGTCAACAACTTTGGGGAACCCAAAGCTTTCCAAGTCAAAGAGGATATAATACTTGTAGAGGATCCTTCATCCACCATACATCGATAGACATTTGTGGAATTAACTCTGACCTTTATTTGGAAAGGTGCAGCGGAAGGAAGACGAGGCTCAACAAGACTATCCCAATCAAAGGAAACACTCTTAGCACTTGGAGGGGGAACATTCGAAGTAACCGGAATGCCCCCTATACTAGAAGACTCTGTACTAGAGATCAAACAGACTCTTTTGTTAGGCACTTCACCCCCCAAAAGAGGAGTGTAATCGGCTAGCGATTGCACTGGCTCTACCACATTATCAACCAATGGTTGATGGGATTGATGAGAAACCATATCAGATTTAGGAGCAGAAGTACTTTCAGACTCGGACCATATCCTTTGAACCTCTGGAATACCAGGGCATAAATGAGTAAGATGGTCTCCCTTGCATATCTTACAAGGGAACTTAGGTTTAAAACTTCTACGTCCAGGTTTCTTATCAACCTCCATTCCGCCAACATGACTAGCAGTGGTTTGCGGAGTGTCCTGAACATGACTTGCAGAGGTCGGTGAGTCTTTGCTAGTATGACTCGCATTGACTAGACTCATGCCCCCAGCATGACTTGCAGCGGCTGAAGACTCATCTCCAACATGACTCGCAGAGGTTGAAGATGAAGTGCTAGTATGACTTGCAGTGACTAAACTTGTGCCCCCAGCATGACTTGCAGCGGCTGAAGACTCATCTCCAACATGACTCGCAGAGGTTGAAGACGAAAGGATAGACTTATTCTTCTTCTTTGACTTCCTTTTTCTCCTCTTTTTAGATTTCTTGTTACAAGAAGGAGGAGAAGAAGGAATCACATATTTCTCTTTGAAAGAAGATGAACAATTAGTGCCCATGTGATGCCCCTGAAATAAAGCATTCAACTGAGAAGCTTCAAGAGCATTCGGAATATGCGGAGTGGACCACAGCCAAACGGGCAGTCCAACATTCAACCCAGGAATATTCAAAGTGGCCATCAAGGGAGTACCAACGTTTCCAAAGAAAGGAAAAGCACAAGGATCCCCTTTTTGAAAGGTACCTTGGTTGGTTTCCATAGGAATATTAGCCATATTAAACTGATCCAAAGACCCTTTCCCTTGCGGGAATATAGAAATAACTCTTCAAGGAATATGGATAAGCAATCAAAACCTTTGCCCTTGAGGAGGCAACTCCACAACTTCCGAAAGAACGACCAAAAAGCCTTTCAAGATCGGTAGAGTGGTAAGCTAGTCACTCAGACCACAAAGTCCAAATGTGACTAGACAAAAATACCTAAAGCCAACTATATACAAGGAGCAAAGAGCACTCACTATAAAGTCCCTAAAGATACAGCCAGTCAAACAACTTCCAAGTATTTCTGCTCCGGGTGATGAGGACCGGACACCAAAATACAAGAAAGTGGAGTCAGGGGCCTTCCGAAGATAGTCTGGGATAATGACGGCCCATGCCTATCAGCGAAGGTAACAGAGGAAGTTACGCTGACCTCCTAACAACAGCCTGCGCCGGTGCAAGCCCCCAAGCTTCGCAAGGGTGCCCTCCAGTAGTACTGTCGAGAGTGATACAATGTCAACCTCAGGTGCCACGGGATTCCCCTCCGCAGCCACCTGTGTAGATCCCTAGGAGAGGCAACTATGGGTACCAACTCGTCGCAGAAGCCAGGCGGAACAGTCGTGAGGTAAGTTCGGACAAGTAGGAGAGGGGGTATCTCTCTTCCCTGTCTTCACAGACCCTCGTGCTTAACTCCCAGATCCGGAGCTTTCCTGTTCTTCCTAACGCTATTGGATTTACTCTCGTTAATCAGACTCTTATGTTTGACGTTTTATGTGGCCTTGGAGAGTTAACTCTCCACTCGCCTAATCCAAGGCCCTAAAATCCTAAACTTGTTGGTGTAACTGACTAAAACAAAAAGTTCTAGTGGATTTTAATTTAGCGCTTGATTTTATTAGGCTGTTCTTTAAGTCAGAAGGTAACGGAAGTGAAACTTGTGGTGTTTTTAGGATGCAAAAAGACACTATCCTAACTACATGCACATGCACTTTTTCGTTTTTCAATGAAGAGCCATTTCTATTGGGTTCAGAGGTACTTCAAATTAAACAAAGTTTTTTGCTTTCTTTTCAAACACCACACTCACAAAAGCTAACAAAACTATGCATGCCTAAAAGAGGATGCAAAGCTATGCTAATGCAAGAACTATATGTGAATGCAAGATTTTAAGACTACTCTGCAAAGAAGGAAAGTTGCTTTCTTATCAAATTTGTCTTGCCACTAAGATGCTTAGATAGAAGATGATGTATTACCAATCATTTCGTCCAAACAATAAAAACAAGTTTGAAGATAAAGACAAAGCACTTTCACTTCGCAAAAAAGGAAATCAAATGAAAAGCAAGTTTAAGAAAGCGAAACTCAAAACTTTCAAAAGATTTTCTTTCAATCAACAAAGAAGTCTTTTTCAAGGAATGCTCTCAAAAATACTGACACTAATGATTGAAGAAAAGGCAACCGAACACTTTTGCGAATTCACACCTTTGAAATAATGAAAACCCAACAAAAATAAATGTGTTCGAAATCACTCAATCAAAAGCAGCAATGAAAGTCCAAAAGATCAAAAGACAAGTTTCAAGAAAATGGTAACAAACAACTTTCCCGAAACGAAGGAGCAAATGGTCACAAAAATGATTTCGTTAAGCAAACAAAAGTGTCATCAAAGCAAAAATGGACACAAAGATTGAACCCAATCTTGCTACTCTGCCGAAACAGAGCAATCAAGACTCTTAAACAGAAATCTTGTGTGTCAAAAATCAATGACGCTTGCAATCAACGAAAACAAGACTAATACTCCTTATAACTAGAAAGAGTTTAGAACAAGATGCCCCCTGTCAAACAGAGAACTGTTACTGGAAAATAGCTGCTTCAAACTGACCCAAACCACCAGACAAACATCCAGCAAAAAGAAAATTTATAAATCTTGAAAATTATGTGATATACGCGCCTGCAAGTATTTGCAGAATGCGTGTATACGCGACTGTAACTAAGGAAACATGCGTATACGCGGGTTCACTTAGTGCAACTTGCGTATATACGCCTCTGTAATCCAGAAAAAGAGCGTATCTGAAGATTTTCAAGAAAAATAAAAAACACAGACTGGAAAAAACTGGAAAATCTTGGAGTTCAAGAATAGATCAGACAGTCAAAACCAACAAACAGAGGGGCTGAGCCTTGATTGGCTTGAAGACTACCCAAACTAGGAACAACAAGAGTGTGATCCCCAGTTGAGTCGCCAATTCTGGTTGAAGGGAAAATACCCCTAGGGTCCTTTGGGCTAAGACTCTACCAGACTGAAAATTGCTTATTCAAAGAAACACACACACAGCCATCATTTTTACTTTTAAGCAAATGCTAACGTTAAGGGTACGTACCTAAGGTCCTACGTTCGAGAAGGCCTTTAGGGTCCAAACCCTTCTTGGAGTTCCCTTCTTCTTTCTTTGACCTGCAAGACAAACAAATCAAAGAACACAACAGTACATGTACAGATACTTATGTATAAATCATCTTTATGCTATAAAGTTAGTTATAAAAATTCTTTAAGTAACCACTTTCATAAGAATTCAACACAAGAATCTCATAAGCATAAAGAAAGATTATTCGGGAACAAAGACGTGTTTCTTTATATATAAAGGCAAATAAAGTACATATATTGGAAAGATATCACCTGAACACCTTCAGCAGGCTCCAAGCAAGCTTCCTCCCGGATTCGTTCCAGCCTCAAGCCTCCAACAAGAGCTCCTTCCAAGTCTTACTCAATGATGATATCAAGGATGAATGATCACCAATACACATGGAAACAAGGGTTTCCTATGCAAAATG
This sequence comes from Pinus tabuliformis, assembly GCA_031772625.1. Lineage (NCBI taxonomy): Eukaryota > Viridiplantae > Streptophyta > Pinopsida > Pinales > Pinaceae > Pinus > Pinus tabuliformis. The sequence goes on from CM062815.1 coordinate 250,430,509, forward strand.
GGGGAAGTGCAGAATGCACCAAGGACTTCAGACCTGGTCTAAGGAAAAATCTCAGTATAATAATCTTGCTCTCCTTTCTCTCCTCTTTTTGGCCTTCCCTTTGATGTCTTTTTATACCATCTCCAAAGTAGTTTTTTAGTTAGGAGTTGGTTGGGAACAGTTGGGCCACGGGCACTAAAAGGTGATCCAGCAGGTAAAACCCGCGATCTCCACCCGAAAATAAGGAATTTATTGTTTTTTTAAGTGTTTTAATACATACACGCGGGTTGGGTGTGACATACCCGCGTGTACACGCGTTTAACTCAGGGCAATGTCGCGTATAGGGAATAAAACACTGTTTTTTAAATTTTTGGACCAGGTCTGGAAGGAAGGGTTGCCCTAGGCCATAAGTGCAGCATCACAAACCATAAGAGTGAGATTTGGAGCTATAACAGGGTGAAGGTCTCCTCACAATCTACCCCTTATTTTTGTGTATACCCATATTCCACGAACCTAGCCTTGTACTTTTCCACGCTTTCATCTATCACATATTTGATCTTATATATCCATCTCGAACCTACAATTGATTTATCTTCTAGCCTTGGCTCCACCTCCCAAACATCATTCATCATGATAGAGATATATTCTTCTACCATGAAATCTAACCACACCTGATGTTGTGTGGCATCCTAAAAGATGGAAGGTTCTTCTATGTAAGCCACCAATGCTTGGTACCTATCAGTTTCTCTGTGTTGTCTCTTGCTTGTGTTAGGAGTTCCAATAAACTCCCTTGCATCTCTTAATGTCTGACAAACCTCTATGATGGCTCGACCACTAGTCGTGGGAGGTTCTGCAAGCTCCTCCTCATCATATCTCTGTTGCTCCATCTGCCGAGAACTTCCCAAATTTCTTGTACCTAAGGAAACACTGGTGTTGGTTACAATACTTGACCCTTGTGACTTTCTTCCTTCTTGTCCCATTGGTTTCCCTTGTTATTGGACTAAAGGAGGTTTTTTTGATTGCTTTTGATCACTTGCAGGCATCTCACAAGATCTACTGAAAGCTCGGTCCTCCACGAAATTCACGTCTCACCTTACTACAATCTTCCTATTGCTAGGAATGTAGATTATAAATGCCTTTGAAGTTTCATTCTACCCAACGAAGAACCCCTTCTCTGCAGTCTAATCCAATTTGGTTCGTTTATCATTTGACATGTGGCAATAAGAAATTCTGCCAAAAAATATGAAGTGGCTAACTTTTGGCTTCTTCCCTGTGAAGACTCCTTCTGACATTTTCTTCCCCCAGTGCTCTATGAGGAGTCATGTTTTGAATATGAATTGTTGTGTTACATTCTTCTACCCATATAAATCTAGGTAGATCCTGGTCATATAGCATGCCCTTTGCAGCTCCAACAATGGTTTTGTTTCTCCACTCCGCTAGACCATTTTCTTGTGGATTTTATGGATTTTTCCATTCTCTCTTGATGCCTTCCTTTGCACATAAATCTATGAACTATTTATCAATATATTATCCACCATTATCTGAGTGAAGCACCTTGATCTTCTTCCATGTCGCATTCTCCACGAGAGCTTTAAACTTTCTAAAACGATCGAACACCTCATCCTTGGTCTTCAAGAAGTAGATCCAGGTTTTCCTGGAATGATCATCAATAAAGGTGACAAAATATTTGGCACCACTGAGAGCTCTAGTTGATATCAAGCCACAAATATCTAAGTGTATAGGTCCTAACACGCCATCAACTTTGTTGTCACTTCTTGGAAATGTTTCCTTAGCATACTTCCCAAGTACACATCCTCTGCACACATCATCGTGCTCGGTGCCAAGTTTTTGAATCCCTGTTACCATTTCTTTGAGCATCCTGAGTGCGCCATCGTGTAGATGTCCCATTCTCCTGTGCCATAAATCATCCATCACCTTCCCATTGCTATTGCCTATTAGTGCCATTGGAGAATCGATTTGTAACCGGTATAATATGTTACTTCAAGCTCCAATATGTCTTACATGTTTCCAACTCGAGTGTTTGACATATACTTTCTACCCTACGAAGTGAATATCATACCACTTATCTTGTAACTTGGATATTAAAATCAGGTTCATACCAAACCCCGACACATGCAATACATCTGTAGCATTGGTGCTTGCCCCTGACTCCCCCTAAAAATCTATGGTACCTTTCCCTACTAGAGTACATTTCGTTATGTTTCCCATAGTAATATGGAAGTCCATCTACTCCTCTTTGTAGCTAGAGATGTATTCTCTAATCCTTGCCATGTGAATTGATTCTCCATTGTCTATATACCAGACTCCCTATGAAGTTGATCCTAATAAGCAAGAAAATTTGTCCTCTAATCTAGAACACAAATCTGAAGTCTCCTGAATGGTACGTTTCTCCATGGCTATAGTGTGTTATTCCTCTTTTCCACCTTGACACTGGCGCTCCTCTAGCGAACTGCTGCAATAACCTTCTGCCTTCAGCTAGAGATTTGCCCAAAAAGAAAATTTGAGCTGCTCCCTCTCCCTCTGGAATCCCTTTTTTAGGAAAAAATGTATTTTTCTTCTCCTTTCTAAAAAAATTGATCTTCTTCAAGTAATTCAACCTTCTGACAAAAGGATTGCACTGCCCCTTGAGAATTTCGACTTGCTTCCCACACTTAGCAGCGAAATTCCTTATTTTCTCTTCTGAGCTCTCCAACTGATCAATGAAGCTCTGATACCACGTGAAATTTTATCTATTGCAGCTACTGGAAATTATTCTTCTAACTCAAAAATTAATTATGCAATTTATTTGCTACAGAAAATAACAAATACAATCACAACTGCAACTTTCACCATAAAAATATTGTGGAAAAAAAATTACTAGAATCTGAGAAATTATAGTGCACACACAATAATTTTGACACAGCTAATTTTGGACAGTTGTCCCCAGAAAAACCCAACTTGGAAAAACTGGTGTAGTAAATGACGGTTTTATTATTAATATTCAACAACAATTCAGAGTACAATAATTTAGATGCCCAGCTAGAAATCTAATTTGAGGAAAATACTAGCAAAAATATCATGAGAATTTTCTCTCACCCCATAACTATTTTCTTCCCCTGAAATCGCTTCCCATCTTCTTCGCTAAGCTCCCTACGTCACCCTTCACACGGATCTTACATTGGCCCTCTGGAGATTTTGGTATTCCTTCCATTGCCTCTTTCGGGAACTGGAAATCTTCCTCCCATAACGCTGCTACCCTCCTATTCCACTTGCTACTCATCCTCTAGCTCCATCGTCTCTGTTGAGTTGTTTCTTCTGATAAAATCAAACTACCTAGGAAACTGAGTATCTGCGTTAGATGATTTCTCCATTACCACATCAAACTCCTTGTATAATCCTCTATTGGAGCACCAAAGGCCAAGATTAAAGCTTAATCAATGGCTAGGATCATATTTGGATCGATCCGCGTGATTTTCTAAATGATTCTCACCTTATCTCAATTAATATTGATTACTTAACCATATTCCCTAAGTTTATACTTAGGAAATACTTAAAAACTGGTTAATAATCTAATTGAGACACTGCTAGGTGGAATTTCTAGAAATGATTTATGGGTTTTGGATATCTCATGTATTCTAGCCTCTCCACGAAATATCGTGGCTAGAACAGATTCGATGCTACAAAAACTAACAGTTGGATCTAAGTTGGATGGTTGATTTGTAGAAGAAAAAGGTGTTCCTTTCCCCATCCTTTAACTAGTTCACCCTTTATTTTTGTATCCAATATAACTATTCTTATTTGTAATGAGCTTCGAGCTTCTTGGTTATTGTTGCTTCCTTGTCTTTTACTCTGTAGCGCGGTTGTGAAGGATGATTTCCAGTAAGAGGATTGCCATTTCCTTCTCCAACGCCTACTTTGCCTATAATATGTTACCAAATTTGTCTTGGTTGAAATTTTTGAGAAATATCTTGATTTTTTTAACTTTTGTTGGAAGACATACATCTTTGAGCCTATGAAGTGAACCATACTATGCCACCATTCTTCTATTTTTCTTATGAGGTTAGCATCAAAAAGCCAAAATTGCTCAAATCAGAAGGGGAATTTGACTGGCTTACCAAAAGTTTTAAATGAGAGGGAAATGGGATAGTGATACGATCCCACTAAAGGTAGGACTTAAATTGAGAGTTCATGGCCTCCAGTGAGTAGAGATTTAGAAACTAGGAAGTGATATTCATGAGAGGAGATTTGGGCTTAATTTGCCCCTTCTGTTGTTGTTGAGCCTCAAACCTGCACTTCTTTACACATCCTCTCAGCCTCCTTTTCCTATTCATTTCCTTCTTTTGCCACTCATTCCCTCTATCAAATTGCTCAAATCATTGTATTTTAGGACTTTTTACATGGTTTGCTAATTATGCCAATGACTGTTGTTGGTTTAGAATTTTGGTTCAAAATGCTGCGTTTCCGCAGCTCACATAGGGTTTCCGCAGCTGATCCCGGTTTCCGCAGCCAACCCCGGATTCCGCAGCTGTTTTATTAAATGATATGTTCCAGGTGTCCTCCGGGAAGAAGAGCCACATGGGCAAGTTCGTGGAACCAAGGACATGGTGTGTGTCCTTCCAGCTCACCCAAACCGGTCATAAAAACCCATGGTCAACGAGGAGGCAAATACGGTCAACAGAAGTCATTGGCGGTGGCACGGCTCTGCGTGTTCTGTTTTGGAGCACGTGAAGAACAGGTGGCATCTTCCTCAGCCACGAAGACAGTGGGAAACATGAATCCAATAGCAGATTGAATGCCCACAACGATCGTTGCCTAAATCCGACGACGCAGCAAGATTACGTGTTTTTACACAGCTGCTTGAATAGCTTAGTTTTCGTTAAGTTAGTTTGCTTTCCTCTGTTATAAATAAAGCGTCTTTGAATGCTGGATAGTTAGTCGTTGTTGTAATCGCTTTGTAATTTTGAGCTCCCCACTGTACTTTTACATTTGCTGTCAATACATGAGAAGACTGTTTTACACTTAAGCGTATAACTGCTCCTTGAACTGGCTGAAGTAGGCAGAGGGCCCCTATTTGCTGAAGCCCTGTATAGTAATCTTTAATTTCCTGCATTTCTCTTTCTTGTTTCATGTATAATAGCTATACAGATGTCTTTTAACTGCTGCGTTTTTATTTCTTTTCAACATGTATATTAGCTGTACATAAACTTTGAATTCTGCTGATTTACATTTCTGCACTTTTGTTCATGACTGATCAGTGTGTTATGCAGGTTTCTTAGGCAAGCCCGGAACAGTTTTCTTTCTTTTCTTTTCATAACTAGTGGCATGTGTGATCATCTTGTCTAGGCTGCTAACCTTTATTTTTCTGCAGTTTGATTTTCATTAGTATCATTTCTTTAACTTGCACTTTACTTTCTGCTCAGTAGTTATCAAGTTATTCATTTTTTGATGGTTCTTTTTCTATAATCAACTAACTTTATTGGAGCCAAAATATCACTTGGTGCAGCTTGGTTTATTTTTCTTTAAGACTCACATTACTGACCAGTTCATAATTGTTCTCACATGATTAAGAAAAGGTTAAAATAGTGTGATTTGTCTCACTTAAATTTCACATTGATTAGATTTAAATGAAGAGTTAAAATAGTGTAAAGTAGTGTAAAGTAGTTGTTCTTGCTTTTAATTGAGTTAATATAGATTTCATTTTCATTTTCATCAGCAGCAGAGATAGTGGGCCGATGCCATTAGTCCTTTATTTGATTTTAAGCTTTGGTTTTATTGCAGTTGTTGTTCAAGCTTTCTTGTAGAATACTTTTCAATTTTTGAGAAATCATTTAGAGATCAGCACAATCATCCACATTTCACTTGCTTTATTACTTCCATCACATCACAGTAGGAAAGATACATTCGAAAACAAACTTAAAAAGCTAAAAACGACAAAAGATTAAGAAAACGGTTATCTAAGTACATATAGTACACCTCACTTCATCAGCTTACGAGCCCCGGGTTGACATTTAAAAGTTTCAATTTAGACATCACTAAATTGACCAAACATTTTGGCGCTGTTGCCGGGGAAGTGAAATTAGGTAGCCAATTTCTATAAAAAAAAAAACAAGAAAATTTCAAGGAAGGAAAATTGATAACCTCTCAAAGTATGCTCTCCTCTTGCACCTAGAGTGATATGGAGGATCAGAAAAGAGAAAGTTATTGGTTTAATAGTTTCTTGAGTATGCTCTCTTCTTGCACCTAGAGTGACCTGGAAGATCAGAAAGGGAATTATTAGCCCGACTTGAAGAAAAAATAAAAAATGACATGCATAGAGCAAGAGATTCTAGGGGAAGGTTTTTAGCTAGAGCCAAGAGTTCGATTTTTACAAGTCCATCTACTTCAAGGAATAGACAAGAGACACCTCCATCATCTCCAACTTACACTCCTAGCCCTAGGATTCCTGGAATTCAAGAGGCAGGAGTCGACTCTCCCATACCTTCCATCGAATCTGAATTAGAAGGAGATCCTTTCCTTTCTTCTACAGAGAGACAAATTGTAATTGAAGAAGTAGAATCATCTGAAGAAGAGGAGGGAGAAATTCCTCCTCATACACCTTTAGTAGAAGAACCAGAAGACTCTGAAGTCTCCAGGGAAACTACCATGACAGAGGAAGGAGCAACTGAATTTGGTAGAGGTAGAGGTAGAGGAGGAGGAGGAAACAATGGAGGAGGTAGAGGTAACATCGGGGGAAATAGGGATGGGGATAACTCATTCGGGTTTCCTATAGTTGATGAGGACTCCCGAGCCACAACGAAAAACATCTCACCATCTGTCCTCCCAAACTTTCATGGGTTTAGGAATGAGGACCCTGAAACATTTCTATTTGAGTTTGAGGTAGTGTGTCGAACTTATGATTATCTGGATGACTCTCAAAAACTCAAACTGTTTCCTTCAACATTGAAAGGAGCAGCCTTGAAATGGTTCATGGGATTACTCACTCAATCCATTAGGTCTTGGAATGATATGAAACAGGCATTTTTGGATAGGTACCTGGACTATTGTATGCCCACCAATCACAAGGATCAGGTATTCAAAATGATGCAAAAAGAAGATGAAAACTTGGAGGAATTACTTGAAAGATTTCAATATAATCTAAAAAGAGCAAAAATGAGTAACTTGGATGAGGAGACCTTGAAAGCCCTTTTACTAAAAGCCATTAGAGATGAATGGATAGATCTTTTGAATATGATGGGAAAAGGAGATGTATCTCAACTTCCACTTTCTGATATAGCAGAATTATGTGTCCATCTCTCAAGGGGGAAATCCAAAACTCAAAAAGGGCCTAGAGATCCTTCTCTCATCAGAGCAAATAAATCTGCAACTGGATCGGTAAGTAGGGCTGAGATTGGCAACATGCTTGATGAATTCAAAACTGACATCTTATGGAGTCTTAGTGAACAATTAGACACCCTTAAGATTCACAATAAACAGAAAGCAGAAGCTGAGGCTTTGGCCATCTTTTGCCCAAAATGTAGGAAGAAACATGCTCTAAGGGAATGTCCCTTGGATGCAAAAGTTGTAGAAACATGTGTAATTTGTTCAGAGAATCATGAGACCAAGGATTGTCCTTCAATTCCTGGGCTCAAAGCTGTCTTTCAAGAAGATCCAAATACAATCGAATCTCTCCGTTTTGTTGCAAGGAGACCTTGGCAGGGGCAACAAAATCAAGGGTTTAGCAACTCTATGAATTTTCAACCCCAACCAAATTGGAATCCTTGGCAACAACCTTGGTCCCAACCTCAAAATCCTTTTCAATCATGGGTACAAGGTATGCAAAATCCTTATGGGAGATTTGCTCAATTCTACCAATATCCTCCATCTTTTCAAAACCAACAAGCTCCACAACTTCCAAATCAAAATCCACAATTATCATTGCCATTTCCACAACAACAACAACCTTCTCAATAGAATCCAAATTCTCAACTCTTGCTTCCATTCCAACAGAAGTCAAATCAACTTCCTTCTCAGCCATTGCCAAACCCCAATAATAAAAACCCTCAAAATGCTTACATGATGGAAGGACAACAATTTCCTACCTATATGATTGTTCCTCTCAATGAAGTACAACTCAGATCAGGTAGAGTCCTAGATAAACCTTCTATAAATGCTCAAAAGCAAAGCATTTTTGAGGAAGAGTCTCTTGAAGCCAATAAGGGTTCTGAAGCATCTCTTCAAAACCCAAACACTCAAAAAGAAAAAGAAAAAGAATTAACCCCCAAAACTCCCATAGTTGAGCAACCTGCATCTTTATCCACACCTCCTTTTCCTGAAAGATTACAAATTGACAAAGGAGTGGAAAAACAAATTCGGTTGCCTGACTATAATTTTCTAGATGAATTGAAGAATGTCTGTATCAAGATTCCCTTATTAGAAGCCATTAAAGAGATTCCTATTCTAGTAAAAACAATAAAGGAGTTGAGTTTTAAAAGACCAGGAAGGAAACCAAGAGATACCAGAAGGATCCACCTGGTAGGAAAAATTGCAGATATCATGATGGGAAGAATTACTATGCAGAAATATGTAGATCCCGATAGTCCAATTGTCAAAACACATATCAATGGGGTAGAAATACCAAATACTTTGATTGATTTAGGGGCTTCTATCAACATCATGAGTAGACAGACTATGGAACAGCTATAACTTCCTAATCTTCTTTTTACACCTACTTTATTGCAACTTGCAGATCGATCAATTATTAAACCAGATGGTGTATTAGAAGACATTCCAGTCTCCCTAGACTCTTGGGAATATCCAGTGGATTTCATGATTTTAACTCCCAAGAGTAATCTAGGAGGACATCCTCTTATTTTAGGAAGACCTTGGCTAGCCACAGCTGATGCTTTCATAAGTTGTAGGTCTGGGGATATGTATATTTCTGATGGTAATTCGACAAAGAATTTCAATCTGTATCCTCTAGCAAAAGCAATTACAGAAATAGGAGATAATGAGTGGGTTGATGATGAAGATACTATACAACCTGTCTTTACCATTTCTGAGATTAGTGAAGATAGTCAAATTCTGAACACATTAGAAAACTTTGAACCATCTTCAGAATATGACCACACACAATTTCAGTTGGATTCTGACATTGAGTGTCTATCATCTAGACAAATGTCTCTTTTCTCTATGGAAGAGTTTAGTAGTTTTTCCATTGAGATTTTTCCAGGAAAAACATTGAATATCAACAGAAACTTGGAAAAATCACAATAGGGAAAGCTAACCAAAATCTTGCAAAAACATTCTACTACATTTGCATGGGAGTATACTGATATGAAAGGTATTGACCCTAAGACTTGCATTCATCATATCTACATTGAGGAAAATAGTAGACCAATCAGACAACCTCAAAGAAGGATGAATCCAAACCTTAGGGAGATAGTGAAAGAAGAACTCCAAAAGTTACTTAATGTAAACTTCATTTACCCCATTTCAGATAGCCGGTGGGTTTCTCCTTTGGTTATAGTACCTAAAAAGAATGGTAAATGGAGGGTTTGCATTGATTATAGGGAATTTAACAAAGCAACTTTTAAGGATCACTTTCCTTTACCCTTTATTGATCAAGTATTAGATGCTTTAGCAGGCAAAAAGTATTTCTCATTTTTGGATGGTTTTAGTGGTTACAATCAGATTCAGGTAGCACCTGAAGATCAGGACAAGACCACATTTACCTGTCCATGGGGGACTTTTGCTTACCGAGTACTTCCTTTTGGATTATGTAATGCACCCGCAACATTTCAAAGGGCAGTACTAGGAATCTTTTCTGATCTAATTCATGATTGTGTAGAGGTTTATATGGATGATTTTACAGTTTATGGTAACTCATTTGAAGAGGCATTAGAAAATTTGGAAAAAGTCCTTATAAGATGTAAAGAAACAAATCTTTCATTAAGTCATGAAAAATGCTTTATGATGTTTACTGAAGGGATTGTTTTAGGACATCATATTTCAGGAGATGGAATTAAAGTTGATAGATCAAAAGTTGAAGTCATCTCCAAGTTACCTATTCCAAATTGTCAGAAAGATGTTAGAAGTTTTCTTGGATTTACTGGATATTATAGAAGATTTATTGAAAACTTCACTAAGATAGCATCTCCGCTTTTCAAATTACTTACAAAAGACTGTGAATTCAATTGGGATCCTGACTGTCAATCTGCATTTGAGACTTTAAAAACAAGAATATCTGAAGCACCCATTTTGAGAGGGCCAAATTGGAAACTTCCTTTCCATATTTCTACAGATGCTTCAGATACAGCTCTAGGAGCTGTGTTGGGTCAAAAGGATTTAATTCCCTACGCCATTTACTACACCAGTAAAAATTTGACTCCCACCGAGTTAAATTATACTGTGACTGAAAAAGAGTTCTTAGTCGTTGTTCATGCAATCAACAAGTTTAGACATTATATAACAGGCTATGAAACTTTTGTCCATACTGATCATTCTGCAATTAGATATCTCATGAACAAACCTGTTACTAATGGCAGAGTTACAAGATGGCTTTTACTTTTACAAGAATTCAATATTACTATGTTAGATAGACCAGGAAAACAAAATACAGTAGCTGATTTCTTGTCTAGAATCCAAAATACTAACGAAGATTCTCCTGTAGAGGATAAGTTTCCAGATGAATATTTGTTTGCAGTAACTACTAAAACTCCTTGGTATGCAGACATTGCTAACTATTTGGTTACAGGGAAGCTACCTCCACATTTATTTCCTAATGAGAAAAGGAAAATCATTCAGGAAAGTTCAAAGTATTCATGGATTTCTAATGAATTGTTCAAAACAGGGCTAGATTGTGTGATCAGAAGATGTGTTCGGGAAGATGAAATGCCTGACATCCTTAAGGTATGTCATGATGAACCGTGCGGTGGACACTTTGCTGACAAGAGGACTGCCTATAAAATCCTTTCTTTGGGATATTATTGGCCTTCTCTCTTCAAAGATGCAAAACAATATGTTAGAAGGTGTGACAGCTGCCAAAGAGTTGGTCTCCCACAGGTACTCATCGAACCCTTTGAAAAATGGGCTTTAGATTTCGTTGGACCTATTAATCCACCATCTAGACAAAAGAAGTATATATTGGTTTGCACTGATTATGTTACTAAATGGATAGAAGCCAAGGCATTGCCTTCTGCCACTGAAAATTCAGTTGTTCAATTTCTTTTTGATGATATTTTTACTCGTTTTGGTGTCCCAAGAGAAATTGTGACAGATCAGGGAAGTCAATTTACTTCTAACTTGATGGAGAAGCTGATGGAAGAATACAAAATCAAGCACAGAAAATCTACTCCATACCATCCGCAAGCAAATGGTCAAGTGGAATCTACAAATAAAGTTCTTGACAGCATCATCACCAAAACTGTTCATCTCCACAGAAGAGATTGGGCAGAAAGGCTTCCTGAAGCCTTATGGGCCTATAGAACTACATGGAGGAACACAACAGGACATTCTCCCTATGAACTTGTTTATGGGAAAGAATTCTTGCTCCCCATTGAGTTTCAAGTCAAGACCTTCAAGATGGCAGTTCAGTTGGGGATGAATCTATCAGAAGACCAAAAGCACAGAATGGAGCAGCTGAATGAGCTAGATGAAATAAGACAAGATGCAATTTTAAGGACTGATCTAGTTCAGCACCAAAGAACTAAATGGCATGACAGATATATCAAAGAGAGAAAGTTTCAAAAGGGAGATTGGGCATTACTGTTTGATTCCAATTTTAAAGACTTCAAAGGAAAATTTCAGACTCATTGGCTTGGACCATATGAGATTGATGAAGTCTTTAGCAATGGAGCAGTTCGAGTCAAGACTATTGATGAGTTTCAAACTCCTCTCATTGTGAATGGCCACCGATTGAAAATTTATCATAAGCCACTCTCAAAAGAGGACTTTGTCAAAATGCTTCAAGAAAATTCTGCATTGAAGCTGGTGGAGAAGAATTCTTCTCCTCCATCAGCCTAGTCTTTGTTTCTTTCAGTTGAAAAAAAAAAAAAAAGAGAAAAAAAAAAAAAAAAAAAAAAAAAAATCTTTTGTATAAGCCTGAAAACCAATCATAGATTGGCAGTCTTATACAGGAAATGTAGAGTGAAAATCAGGGACACCTGACACTATATTTTCCAAAAAAAAAAAAAAATCTCTCTTCCTCTCCATCTTCACTCCACTTGTCATTTCCATCTTCATCTCCATTCCACTTCACTCCACTTCACTTCCATCTCATTCCATTTCATTCATCTCATTTCATTTACACCAGTGAAGTCCCTCTCAGGACTATTTCATTTAGTTAAGTCTTCTCTAACTATTTTTTGTACAGTCAGAAGGGTGTTGTTTCAGTTTCCGCAGCTGGAAACCGTTTCCGCAGCTCAAACCAGTTTCTGCAGCCAGAAACGATTTCCGCAGCCAGCACACTCTGTCTCTACAACCAGGATTACTCTGTTTTCAAAAATCACAGTCAGAGGTATCATCATCACCAAGGGCAGCAAGGATATGAGGCATCTGCAAGATCAGAAAGCAATAATGGGTCAGCAACCTTAATCAACAAATGGAAAACTTATGAAGGTATGATCAAAATCTTTTCCAAACAACAATTTAATGTCATTTTATGCATAGTTATTAAATCGTGGAAAGAGCTACTAAATGCAATGATTCAGCAAGATCATCCCACTCCTCCTCCACGATAATGCTTCATCCACCTCATACCTTTCTAACGGTCCCCTAATCATCATTAATTCAAAACTTGAAACGGGGTTGCTCCTCCATTACTGGTCGTACCTCTGTGACGTAACCCAATGTACCACGGCTCTCCTTACCATCATTTCCGCAGCCAACACTGAGACGTGTGCATAAGCCACCCGACTCTAAAGGATTCGGTCGTTATTCTGTCCACTTATCACTTCATTTCCGCATGCATTGAACTCATTTCTCATGTTTGTCTTCTACTCCCTCGTACTCACACCATTTCCACTCTCATTTCCTCTGCAAACTCCACAGCTCTGTTTCAAACCCCGATTACAGTTTTGCAATACACCTTGCATTACGTTACGGCTACTCCACTTACAGCCGTAATCCACCTGTTTTTTCCCGTGAGCATCCACACACAGTCAAAGCTTCAGCCGAAGTTGAGAGCCGAAGATGGGGAAGCTGCTTAGAGTTGAACCTGAGGGTCCAAAGCATTTAGAAGGGTATCCACAGACGAAGGAAGCATTAAAGAAAGCAAAGTGGTTGAAGTTTATTCAAAAATTCAGAGGGTATAATAGGGAGGTAACGAAAGCATTTGCTCGATCCTTCAATGGACACATCGTGGAAGTAGGGGACCTGAAATTCACAATAACAGAGAACACCATAGCAACAGCAACCAGTCTACCTCAAGACGGAGAAAGATGGTTTAAGAACAGAGGGCTAGAAGATCAGGGATGGAAAGACATGCTTAAGAACCCAGGTATGGACACTTCAATATTCACTAAAGGGATTCCTGTTCATGTAATTAAGGAAGAATGGACTGCATTGTTATTACTTGTTCAAAAGTTTATCACATGTGAGGGCCGCTTTGACACTATGTATATGTACCATGCAAGGATTATGAATTTCATGGAAGGCCATGCCCTCAATTTACCCTACTTTCTGTTAGCAAGCCTAAAGAAAATGAGTTCCACTGTCCAAAAGCATGTAGGCCATATTGAACCCCACTTGTATCATCACGGATTCATTAGAATTCTCATAGAAGAGAAATTGAAGAATAACAAGGATACATGGGAAAAGTTTCTAATCAGAAACCATTTCCAAGAGGTGACTGAAGCCTCTAGCAGTTCCCCTAGAATCCCAAAAAGAAGTAGGAGAAGAGAAAGAGATGTTGCAGCCCAAGATTCTCCTACAGTAGAAACTCAAGAAATTGCTCAAGAAGAAGAGGAAGAGGGAGATAAAACCAAGAAACAGAAAAAGGATAAAGGGAAAACAATTGTTCAAGAATCATATCCATCACTTGAACCTTCAGTAGAAGAAGACTCTCAAACCTTGGCTGATAGACTAGCACAACTTCAAGCTGCTGCCCTCTCAAAGAAGAAACAGAAAGAAAAACAGAGTGCCCAGCAAAAGAGCACTAGTGCACAAGTGAGAAGAAGCAGTAGACTTAAATAAAAAATGAGTGTGACTAAAGAAAAACAATCACATTTCATTGATTTGGGAGAAGGTACACCTGAAAAGGCTCCAACTCAGCTTGACCTTGAGTCGAGTCCAACACGTGTTGAGTCCACTCCTCCACGTGAAGAGAGTCCCTTTCAGCCAGAACCTCAAACAGAATTTGATTTTGAACATAGCCCAAGAAAAACACCTGAAATTGACCCTGACCAGCAGGAGGTATACAATTATTTGGAGACCTTGGAGCAATCAGTTGCAGGTCCAAGCACTATATTGCCTCTTGATGAACAGGTCCAATCTTTAAAACAGGAGGTGTTTGAGCTAGAAGTCCTGAACCGGCATATTAAACAAGAAAACGAAGCATTGAAAGAACAAAGCAAGGTGGACAAAATTGTCCATGACAATACCATGCTTCACTTAGAACTCTGGCAGAAGAAGAACAAAAAATTGAAGAGAAAATGTAAGAAGCTGAGCAGGGCATTGATCAATTTGAAATTCAGGTGTTTAGTCAGAAAACCAAGGACAATTTTGGCAGCAAGGAGAAAGAGAAGAAGGCTAGATGTTTTGGCAGAAGAATCTGAGCACATGGATTGAAAAACAATGACAAAGTTTTGGTTGCATGAGGACATGCAACACCTTCACAATGGGGGTATGTTGAGCCTCAAACCTGCACTTCTTTACACATCCTCTCAGCCTCCTTTTCCTATTCATTTCCTTCTTTTGCCACTCATTCCCTCCATCAAATTGCTCAAATCATTGTATTTTAGGACTTTTTACATGGTTTGCTAATTATGCTAATGACTGTTGTTGGTTTAGAATTTTGGTTCAAAATGCTGCGTTTCCGCAGCTCACACAGGGTTTCCGCAGCTGATCCTGGTTTCCGCAGCCAACCCCAGATTCCGCAGCTGTTTTATTAAATGATATGTTCCAGGTGTCCTCCAGGAAGAAGAGCCACATGGGCAAGTTCGTGGAACCAAGGACATGGTGTGTGTCCTTCCAGCTCACCCAAACCGGTCATAAAAACCCGTGGTCAACGAGGAGGCAAATACGGTCAACAGAAGTCACTGGCGGTGGCACGGCTCTGCGTGTTCTGTTTTGGAGCACGTGAAGAACAGGTGGCATCTTCCTCAGCCACGAAGACAGTGGGAAACATGAATCCAACAGCAGATTGAATGCCCACAATGACCGTTTCCTAAATCCGAGGACGCAGCAAGAATACGTGTTTTTACACAGCTGCTTGAATAGCTTAGTTTTCGTTAAGTTAGTTTGCTTTCCTCTGTTATAAATAAAGCATCTTTGAACGCTGGATAGTTAGTCGTTGTTGTAATCGCTTTGTAATTTTGAGCTCCCCACTGTACTTTTACATTTGTTGTCAATACATGAGAAGACTGTTTTACACTTAAGCGTATAACTGCTCCTTGAACCGGCTGAAGTAGGCAGAGGGCCCCTGTTTGCTGAAGCCCTGTATAGTAATCTTTAATTTCCTGCATTTCTCTTTCTTGTTTCATGTATAATAGTTGTACAGATGTCTTTTAATTGTTGCGTTTTTATTTCTTTTCAACATGTATATTAGTTGTACATAAACTTTGAATTCTGCTGATTTACATTTCTGCACTTTTGTTCATGACTGATCAGTGTGTTATGCAGGTTTCTTAGGCAAGCCCGGGACAGTTTTCTTTCTTTTCTTTTCATAACTAGTGGCATGTGTGATCATCTTGTCTAGGGTGCTGACCTTTATTTTTCTGCAGTTTGATTTTCATTAGTATCATTTCTTTAACTTGCACTTTACTTTCTGCTCAGTAGTTATCAAGTTGTTCATTTATTGATGGTTCTTTTTCTATAATCAACTAACTTTATTGGAGCCAAAATATCACTTAGTGCAGCTTGGTTTATTTTGTTTTAAGACTCACATTACTGACCAGTTCATAATTGTTCTCACATGATTAAGAAAAGGTTAAAATAGTGTGATTTGTCTCACTTAAATTTCACATTGATTAGATTTAAATGAAGAGTTAAAATAGTGTAAAGTAGTGTAAAGTAGTTGTTCTTGCTTTTAATTGAGTTAATATAGATTTCATTTTCATTTTCATCAGCAGCAGAGATACTGGGCCGATGCCATTAGTCCTTTATTTGATTTTAAGCTTTGATTTTATTGCAGTTGTTGTTCAAGCTTTCTTGTAGAATACTTTTCAAGTTTTGAGAAATCATTTAGAGATCACCACAATCATCCACATTTCACTTGCTTTATTACTTCCATTACATCACAGTAGGAAAAATACATTCGAAAACAAACTTAAAAAGCTAAAAACGACAAAAGATTAAGAAAGCGGTTATCTAAGTACATATAGTACACCTCACTTCATCAGCTTACGAGCCCCTGGTTGACATTTAAAAGTTGCAATTTAGACATCACTAAATTGACCAAACAGTTGTTCCACTTGAAGAGACCATTGGTAGTTTTCATATCTACTGGGTTTAGATCTTTAATGAAGTTGTTGAGATCCTCTAATTCAAGGTACATATGGCATCGACCCCCTTTCTTTTCATGGAGGGAGGTGATGATGTTGAAATCCCCACCAATGATCCATTTGTGCGCATCTACCAGGTTCTTAAAAGAGTAGAGGTGTCCCAACATGTCCTATTTTTTGTTAGGATCTTGAGGTCTATAGACTAGAACATTTCATTTATTGGATGAACAAGATTATTAGGATATCATGTCGAATCTTCCAATGAAGGATACATTGCTTTAATGGGCTATTCATACAATTAACATTCTAGAGTATTATCTTCATGATTAAATTAAAGGTTGAGAGGAGTAGATCTCTAAGATTTGTTTGTATTGACCATAATCAACTAATTTACTGCCCAGGATGTCCAAGTGTTGCAATTTAGATTTTCAACCTCTCTTCTTAAAATCCTTGCTTCTTTCTTCCCATATTTTGTTATTATGGTTTGAACCCTTAGTTTCATCATTGCTTTAGCTTTTTTGAGGGTTGTTGTTAGGAGTTTGATTTGTGTGGTTAGGATCATGCTAATGGAATTCATGCGATAGGCGTCCTCCATACCCATCATATCTAGTCCTTCCATGTCTGTGAAATTTTCCTTTGTCTTCATGGTTCTATTGTTCGAACTTGTATGTATGACTTTTTAGGGTAGGTTATTGTAAATGTTGTTGGGGTTCCTCAAGTAGATCTCCTAGGATCTCAAAGTTTTTTTTAGGTTTTTACTACTTGGAATATGAGGAGGAGTTGACTTTATTATTGTGATGTTTCTTGTTTGTAATTTTGGTTAAGCCCTCCACATTCACCATCCTATTGTCCTTGGGATTTGGTTTCTTCTCATTCAAGGGATAATCTCTAAAGGGATGCTCGTGTTAGTGGCATTTTCGACATCAGGAGGGAACTTTGTTCATAGTTGAGGGTCTGGAACTTGACTTTGTCTTCTCAAGTGTTATGGCTTCTAGGAGGGACATTGCTATGTTCATGTAGACACAAATTATAGCATATGACGTATAGAAACCCTGCTTAGTTTTCTCTAAGAGGATGAAAAATTTACCTAGCTTATTGTTGATTTCTTGAAGAGTCTCTTAATCCAAGTATTCATACAACAACGAGTACATACGGATCCAAATAGTGGCCCAGGAGTATTCCTCCTTGTCTAGGTCAAATCTTGTCATTCATTTGCGCATGTATAAGCTTGTTGAGTTGAAGAAGTAGGGGCCTCCTTCCATTATATCCTTCAAATCCTCTTGTCTTGGAAAAATTATGGTGAAGAAGCCTTTGAAGCCTAGCTTGACATCATAGTGGGCCTTGGGCTTCCAGCGTTGGTCTCTCCAATACATAAGGTCCTTTTTCATTGGCCAGATCTCAATAAATTTGCAGATGAGGGCATGGTCCTCCATATGCTGGATGTTTTGTTCAGCCTGACTGGAGGAATGTATAGACGTGGGATCACTATCAATTTTTCTTTGCAAGTATTGATTTGTCTTTGAGTTTGGATTTCAGAATGTGCTTGTTTTGTGCCGTCAACAATAAAAAAAGGGGCATCATCAGTTATATTGGTGTTATTCAGATCCGAGTCTGCAGAAGAGGCTGAGTTAAACGATTAGCGGTGGTTTTCTTGGGCAGATGCGTCAGATATATGAAGTGGGTTGGAGTGGACGAGGCCCCCCCCAAGTGACAATGGGGATGCAACAACCCAATGAATGAGGGTGAGGTTGTGATTAAAAGTAGGGTTTAGGGGATTGGGGGTATTAAGAAGCAATGCAGAGATGTAGAGTGGAACATTCGAGTAGAACCCAATATCGATTAATTATTATATAATGAATTAGAATACTATTAATATAAGAGCCTCACACATCTTATTGTGGACAAATGGGGAAGGAACCCCATGGGGAGACATCTTTTTTTTTCTCGTTAAAACTATACTATTCTATTATATACAGGAACAGGAAAAACAGTTACAATCACAGAGTCATTTTGCCAAAGGCCACAAGTGGCACTTTGGAGTGAGAGTTATCAGATAGAGCAGCCCACGCAGGGGCACCGTGACTAAGTAAAATAGCCCACGCAGGGGCTTTAAACCACAGAAGTGCTGCCAGTTCATAATTACCATCCCGCGCAGGGGCTCTGGGCAAAAAGTGTTCATCCCACGCAGGGGCATCAAAAAAACCTTCAGCAAGATCCCTTTCGAACCAAACAAACATAACAAGAACATACAGTAAGCCAACATAACAAACACAGAAAATCAAAGTAGGACCTGAGCAGCGCCTGAGAGAGTGATGCTGTGCGGGTGGACGACTAATTGTCCGGCTTCTCCTCGACGATCCTGCACCAGCCATATTCTTCCATTTCCTTTGCCGTAGGGAAAGAATCCATGTCGTTCTTGTCCCCCGTAGGTGATAACGCTGCCTGAGTCTGAGGTGGGTTGGCGGCATGCTCTGGAGCAGCCTCTGGCGTCTCCTCGACTTCCTTTGAGCTCCCGCCTGGGTGCATCCCCTTGCTGGGATGTTCCTCGCCATCATCCTGAGGTTCTTCAAGGAAGAGGACCGAGACGTGGGCATTGATACGGGATTTTTCCTGGGAACTGCTGAAGGAGAAAATGGCAGTACCAAAAGCAGGCAGAGGTGCCGAGTCAGAATCTGGGCTTCTAGAGTCCATGAATTGGCTTGATTGATGGGGGTTGGCTTCAGCAATTTGATGGCAAAGGCATCGACAGCAGTGGGATTGGGGATTTTCAGTTGAAGGACGAGAAGACCCACCTCGGCCAGAGCCTCGACGGCTGAGCAGGCGCTGTCGAGGCCTGACCATCTTTGCAAAAGTACCAGGGGGGTAGAACAAAGCGGAATAGGAGGAATTGAAACGCCACCCAACCAACCTTTCAAACTTGAAACATCGTTCAACTGACAGAGGGATGGCGAGAGCTGTTGCCCCGTAAACCATAGACCAGGCAGGAGCCTGAACACCAAACACCAGATTCTGAGCGTGAACCAGCACATGACAATCCACCCCATCACCATTCTTAAACTCTTCATCGCCTCCTCAAACCCTGTACGCCATAACTACTCGCTGCAGTCGCACCAGAACCCCGGACAGAGCATTGAATTGCCGTCCATGAGAACCCACACATATATTCCTTGGCGGCGTTTCGCATTGAATGCCTGTCTTAGGTTTGAGGCAGCACATGGCTTCCATGTGGCTCCTCATCTCCACCCATCGTGTCACCCGCATCCGGGGATGGGGAGACATCTTTAAGGCTCATGTCATTTCGAAAAAAAAATTGGAGGTTATTTCCCATGACGAAGGTTAGGATGACCTTAGGAGGGTCATAAGGAAACATCAATAGTTGTCAAAGGCGAAGGATGGGGGACAATCAAAATATAGTTACCAGGAAAAATGGGTTTTTGTTTATAGAAATTTTAATTATTATTATTATTTGGGTTAGATTTGAACTTGATTTTAAATAGGTGGTCTCTAATAATTGTACATCTTAGACTTTTTCAGTTGGAGTCCAAATATATAATAGTTAATGAGGTTGTTATTTTTGGTTGCTTAAAATGCATTTTTACTGTATAAATGGATTCAACACCTTAACAAATCTCTCAAGCATTTAAATTTTGCAAACTATATAATTAAATTTGTAATTTTAAGAATAAATAAAACTAGTCAAAGAATATACTCAAAAAATAAAATAAAATTTAGAAGAGTTACATTACCACATTAAATTCAGTTACTACACAACTACATATGAGAATATGCTCAACATTTGAAATCTATATAAAAGGTTTAAAACATTTTTGATTATATAAAATTATATTTTAATGAAAATTTTATTTCTTTTATATATAAAATGGAGAGCAATTTGTGCACACATTTCATATAATAGTTTTAATAAAAACTAATAGTTAAACCAGATCTATCTTAACTCCGAATCAAGAAAATGCCAAGAGGGTTCAAATCTCTTAAGGTGCAATCTTTTTTTAAAGTGAAAAGAAATTTGATCATTCTCAAAGTTTGGTAAATCCGTAATTAAAATGGATATAATTTGTAAATATTTTGATAAAAATATTTAAAATAAATTTAACTACACCGTAAGGCGTTCCCTCTGAGAACTACTCCCCTCCCATGCCACCTGTATAGTCGTATGCCCTTGATTTTCGTGTTAGAAGATAGAAATAGCATTGACCATCTAATTGAAAATGCGTATTAATTCAATTACAATTCATAATGATAATATTGTCTATCACCATTTGTTTACCGCAAACAAAGAAGCATATCCTGCTTCGATCTTTACTGCTTCATTCTGACTTACTTATGACAAAGACCAATTATTCTTCTTCGCTTGACCACAAAAAGCCATTCTTCTATTTTCTCTAATTGCAGGGTTTATTTCTACGATCAACAATGGATGCAATATGGAAATTTGGGTTTGGAATAGAGGCGAATAGCTTGTCAAATATTAACGTTGGACCTGAGGTGTCTTTTGCACAATCTTTCGAAACTGCGAATACTATGTTTTTTGGGCATCATTTTGACCTTGTTTGGAAGATAAAAAGACACTTCAATATAGGATTTATGGTCACCATCAAGGAAAGCATTAAAGTTGTGGATGATTTTGTCTACAATGTCATTTAGAGCAAAAGGCATGAAATTTATCTCCGAAATAACCATGTCTATGAAAAGTATATACAGGGAAAGCCCGATCTACTGTCTCTCTTTATGGAAGCAACTGACAAAAATCTAGAGAAATACTCCGACAAATATCTCTGAGACAATGTTATGAATTTTATAATAGTTGGGCGGGACATAAGTGTGATTACTCTTTCTTGGTTTTTTCATTTTCTTTTCCATAATCTAGATGTCGAATAAAGGCTTCTCCAAGAAATCAATGATGTGGTCAAAGACAAGAATGAATGTGCATCCCTGGAAGAATCTATAAGTATGTTCACTGAAAACCTGACACATACAATGTTGGACAAGATGCACTATTGTTATAGACAATTTTGTGCCTTACAGCAACAGGCATGAATTGTCAATAATCCAAGGGATCCAAAGTTCCCTAAACATGATGTTCCTACCCCTAGAGGAACAAGGTCAGCAAACCAACAGCTCTCAGATCAGTTCTCCACCTGAAAACACTCAAAAACAAGCAATCCTGAAATCAAAGCAGGTGCTCCACTAGGCTTCTGCGCTGAAACTCAGATCCTCCATGGTGTACCTGCATTGCAAAGCAAGTGGAACAAAGGCCACCTGCGCTGAGCGAGATGGGACAAGTGGCACACTGAGTCATTGCTCCAAAAATGACACTTGGATCAGGGATTTCGCCTCGTGATGAGTCAGAGGCTCTATTTCTCCAAGTGGAAGCAAGGTTCTCCAAGTGGACTCAAGAACTGAAGATCAACTAAAGATTAACTGAAGAGAGAGAGGACACAAGGCAGCTACACATCAGTTGCAAGCTGACTCATCCTTTCTCAATTCATCTATATATTGAGCTCTCTCCTATGAGCTCAGGAGGCTGGAATTTTGTGCAAAGTAATGCTATGCTGTTGGTTTCACTATAGAGCTATTGGGTGATTGCTTGAGGGAGGTGAAGAGGAGAAATTCTTTCTGCTGGGAGGTGTTGCTGGATTAGGACCTTCAATGGTTGTAACACTCTCAGAACCTTTACTTCTTCATTAATAAAAGCTATTGAGGTTCTTCTATATGCATTTGTTCCAATGATGTTTTGTGATAATTGTATATTTGGTTTATGCTAATCCGTGAATCAGTTATGATTGCATGCCTCTTGTAGTCTCCTTCTTTGTCATTTTGCAGGATCTCATGGTAGCTGGGCCGGCAAAAGAGCAAAGAGCTGGGAGCAAGCGGCCATAGAGAAGAGTTTGGATTCGACATTAAGCGCAAGGCAACGGTTAGTGCATTTATCCACTCTCTTTTGCTTTCATAAAGAAGTAAACCTTAAGTAGTTTTCTTTACAGTTGTTGCTGAGGTACTATCACCCTTAGAGTGGGATAGGGTCATCCGAGTCGGATACTTTTCCCTACAACAAATTGGCGACTCCGCTGGGGATCGTATCTGTTTGATTGTTTGTAGTATTTTGTTATTCATTTCCTGAACGAAAGAGTATCAAATCGAAAAGCTTTTGACTATATCAAAAGCGAAGTAGAGGGCAGCTACTCTAGCTCATTTCTGAGCATGTTCATGATTTGAAGAGCTGATCTACAAGGATCCTTGTAAGCTCTTAGTGATAGCTTTTCATCCTCCTAATCATCCCTTTGAGTGTGCTTGACTGATTGCTTCTGATTTGAGCAAAAACTGTGCATTTTTGAGAAAATTGTGACCCGGAAACTGTGAAAACGCAACTTTCGTTTTCCAAAGCAGGTAGTACACAGGCTACCTGCTTTGCAACACAGGTCCCGAAGGGGCTACCTGCGCTGAGAGCCAGACTGGCTGTGCAGCACCTGTGTTGGCCCAATTTTGCCTAGTGTTGTTGGGGTTTCCTCCTTTTCTCTTGCCTGTTTTCACTATAGATTTTGGCTGCCAGTTACCAGTCTTGCACCTGTTCTGAAACCAACATTACTTGCCATCATTCTGCCTCTGTTATATAACGAAATTGTACTTGTTCTTTTGTATTTCTTACTCATTTACAATTTCCCATAACGAAGAGTAAACTAGTCTTGCTTTTGGCCTCTTAGATCTGAACCTGTGTTAGGCATTTTGCTGGTCTAAAGAGTTAGCTTGTTTGCTGTCCATAGCTGATTAGTCATTTTACTTTCGTCATTATGGTTTGATTTCATGCATTTCCAGTGATTAAACAGGTAAATCTTAAGGTGTCTTTTGATTTTGGACAAGCTTGTTTGTTTTCACTTTAAATCGAAATCAAAGTTATATAACAACTTTCTTTTTGTAACCCATCTACATTAAGAAAGGGAAAAGAAAATACATGCATTGTGCATTTTGCATTTGACTGTTTGCTTGACGATTTAGGAAAAATTTGCATTTAGTGTGTGCTCTATGATCTGTGTGAAAAGATTTGCCTTTCTTTTCCCTCAGTAGTTAAGGTTTTCAAAGTTGAAAGATTGAAAAGTTTGCTTCTCATCTTAGACTGCATTCAGGAATTTGTTACATACATCTCGTGGTGATCCTTAAAGGCAAACTGCTAAGCAAGATCAACATTAAAATAAATTCAATTTACATAACAACGCTTTGAAACATAACGCAAACACATAGAGGTCTAGGTAGAGACGTGTTCCGGCGTCGTTAAACATAGTGACTGTCGATCTCTACGAAGGTGGGTGATTCCTCCTGAGAGTCGGTGGCACTAATACGGACTTGTGCTCCCACGTACCGTCGCGTATATATTGGGAGACCCCTATAGGCAATTATCCTTTATCCATAGGAAGCCGTGTCGGCCGCCCTACTGATCGCGATGCAGTGAACACAGCATTCACGAAGATCGACCACCCGTACCGTAAAACGTATTCTGTGGTTTCGCGAAAAGTTTGGCACACCCTCTGCCTAGAACTCCAGAGAAGTTTCTTTTGGCCTTTTTCAAACTCTATAACTGAAAAAGTCCATCCGAGCATTTGTCACTTCGGGCTCGTTAAAACATCGAAGGAGACTAGAGTCATCTTTAGCTTTTTCTCGACTCTTAAAACATGAAAAAGCAAAGTTGTGTCTAAAGCGTCGTTAATAAAATTTATTTTAAATCGGAACATAATCACCTGTTATTCCCACGTTGATCTTTCAGTTGAAAAGTATGGAGCCCACCAACCAAGGAAGTAACCTTGGCGGAAGTCCCAATCCCTTCTCCTCTTGGGGAGATGTTGGTGCGCCTCATATGGCCACATTGTCACTTCCAGGATTGACAATTGGCCTACCCATATGGCTCTTTTCAACTAATGTAGTGCAGATCGCCACTAATCCTGAGCAGTCGAATCAACAGTTAGACCAGTCTAGAACTACCCACCAGCCTTCCACTTCTTACAATACTTCCTCTGATCCTTCATCTTTGCAAGGTAGAGCCGGCAAAAGTCAGCCTCCCATGGAGAAGAAAGAAAAGAAGAAGAGAGAAAAGAAGCAGAAGGGGCCTATGGCGAAGGCGACTGGGGGCAAGCAAAAGACATCTGACAAAAATCCACACACTGCACCGACCGGGCCTAAATCGCCATGTGTCATTTGCAAAGGGACCCACTTCCATCGTGATTGTCCTTGTATTCCCCGGATACTAAGGGACTGGTCCCCAAGGTTGCACAATCCGGTAGCATCAACCTCTGGTAGTCATGTTGATTGCAGTCCGTCAACTAGCGAGAGTGAAGGACGAAGAGGGAAACCAAGATCACCCTGTATGTTGTGTGAAGGCGATCACGCCATCCACCGATGTCCATTCTTAGATGAGGCGAAGAGAGTTTTGGAAGATCGTCCGGTATCACCGTTACGACTTCCTCCTGGATACCAAAAACTCGTGCCTAATCCCTCGATAGTTGAAAATCCAGCTGGCCCGCTCAAGTGGTCAGCTGAAGTGTCGGTCATTGAGAATGAACCTGCTAAATCCAGACCAGACGAAAGTCTAAAGGTCGAAACGGCAGTTGACCCAGTTCTTCCTTCAGAGGTTTCATCCTCAAATGACTCCGTCATTGAAGACCCATCTTCAAATGACACCCTCTCTGAAGAGGATAAGGATGACACCGTCCATATTCTTTTCATCAACACAGACTCTGATGAGCATCAGGGAAATGCGCCCATTCCTTTACCGCAGGAAGGAACATCGTCAGGGTCGTATCCGGCCGTGTATTCGGTCCCACCACCAAGCAACCTAGTTGTATCCTTTGATTGGAATCAACTAGGCAGACCCCGGTTACCAGCCAGTATCCCATTCAGAATCATAGTCCAAATCTACAGAATGGTGATGGCTGGAACTATCATTGATGAAGGGGCATCTGTGAGTATCCTTTCCTCTATTGCTTGGAAAGCACTGGGTTGCCCGGCGCTTTTACCTGAGATAAGAAATCTATCAGGTTTTGATAAAGGAACCAGTCACCCGTTAGGGATTCTCCCCAATGTTCCAGTTACATTGAAAGAGAAGACAGTTCATATGAACATCATGGTCGTCCAGGGACCCTTGGTTTATAACTTACTCCTTGGACGAGACTATATATATTGCATGGAGGCAATAGTGTCCTCGCTCTTTAGAGTCATGTGTTTTCCGCACGAAGGAAGAATGGTCAAGCTCGTAGACCAACTTTCATTTCCAGGATCACGCATCGCAAATAGTCAAATACCATCCCTTAACGGTTTATTCACTCAAGGAATGCCACCACCCCCGGTTCTACTTCCCGATGAATGCGAGTAATTCGGAAAGAAAGAACTGGGACCCAGGGGGCATGCACCCTGGCCTGCCTTGGGCAGAGAAAACCTTGGGTATAAAGTTAATTTCCGCAGAAGAATGGACTAGTCCGTACCCCGTCCGAAAAAGGAAGAGAGGGTTGTTCTAGGATAAAATTCTTTTGTCAAAGTTATGTGAGCGAAAAGATCGTCTCCCTTTGTCTAAAAAAGTAGGCTCTCCTAAGGAGGAGATCCATTTGTGGCAGCAAGTAGCCACCATCTTTGAATGTCAAGCCTCACCCATTAAAACAATATGTTTTGAAGGATAAGTAGGGGTAGTCTCCAAAGAAAGAGATGAAATTGCTGAAACAAGTAGTCACCATCCTTAGCAACCTAATGATAGACATCGCCGAAAAGAGAGTTTAGTTTGCGACAGCAAACAAAACCATTTTTCGGATAATAAGTAAGAGGACAGAATCTCGAAATTATACTTTATACCTGGGGGCATGCAAACCTTTTGGAGTGCAAGCACGGGACGACTATTTATTTTTTAAATTTTTAGGTCCTCCCTTTAAACCTGTAGGTCTAACCCGTTAAACTCGTAGGATTAGCCGTTTCCAGCTTGCATAAAGAAAGGATGAAGGGCAAAAGTTAAAACCTGCCAAATTGGAGTAATTAGTGAGGTATCGCTCCTTAAATAAGATTACCTCACCTAAAGCATTCCTTGTATTAAGACTGGTAAATCGAGCAGTTTTAGCAATGTTCATGCTCGTTAAAAAATAAACGCAAGAATTCGAGCAGTTTTTGTACAGAGTTCATGCTCGTTAAAAAATAAACATAAATTGTGAGCAATCTTTCCCTACAGTTCAAGCTCATCCAGAAAAAATGAACCGGTAAATAACCTTGAGAAATGTAACCTTTGATAGCCATGTTAAAAGCCCTTGGTCGTGTTTATATGCCATCACCTCCATCCGTTCATTTGGCCAATCGTTCATCTCCATATGTTTGTTTACCCATTTTGAGGAACAGCTGCGAAGAGTGATTTAAACTTAGCCATCCTTGTGACACTGCCGTGATTGGAAAATTCCAACCTGTACCTGGAATCTGCTGCTATCCCTGTTTATCACTCGTTCCTCAAAAGACGAGTCTTCTTTGAGCTCTTTTCACTGACTCGTAAAATATGAAAAGTTTGCCGAGTTTTGGCCTTCCAGCTCGTTAAAAGGACCGGAAGAGCTATCCCTCCTCTAGATTTTAATCTTTTTGGACCTGAGGGATTATTGCACAAAAAGATCGAGTGCTTGTTTTGTTCGGCTCGTTAAAGAAATCGAAAATTCATCCCTTTTGTATTGTTTTATACTTTTTCGGACTTAAGGGATTAGATGACGAAAAAGGAATTTTGGAGTTAACTTTCCGTACCTTTTCAGACTCTCTAAAAATGAAAAGGACCGAGTTTTCCTTGTCGTTAGACTCGTTAAAATGATTAAATAGCGACAAACTTGTCTTTAGACGAGAACGAGTTTCCCTATCGCTAGGCTCGTTAAAACATAGCGATGGGCTTTCCCGAAGGGCAGGTTATAGAACAAGCATATGTTATCCTCCTCAAGCTTGACAAAAATAAAGAGGTACTGGTCAGTAATGACTGGGGAAAAATTGGGAGAACCTCACAGCATTAATGGTAGCAAGTCGCTCTTGAACATGACACTTTGTCCTCCGTATCACATCGGGTTGGGTTGTTTCATTCACCGGTCTCATAACCATGGTCCTCGCCACACCATCCACAATTGGGGTAATGCTACCAATCCATCACATCAGTGTCGTTATATGTTCAAGAGATGTGGTTCTGCAAAGAGTCAACCGTGTCCCATCCACTGCCATACATTATCCTTCATCCACTTCATGGCCGCCACCCTGAATCATACACAGTTTGTTTTCACCTCATCACAATCACTAGCTCCGTTCCGTGTCACTGATGTGGGATTCATTAAGGCCCTCTTTTGACGGATCGCTCCTTGTCGACATCAGCTCATTATCCAAGGAGTTGATCTAGGAACAACCCCTTCAGTACTTTGAAGCTTGCATGCCTCAATGGCAAGTTTCTCACTTCCGGCGACAGGTATACATCAATGACCTTCGACCAGAAGATTTTGCATGGTGGTCGACGCCAAGTCCTTTATTCCCACCATGTGAATTGTACTGCCGTACCTTGAGGGTCATCATCCTTATCGGTGATTCCTCTCGCGCTTGTTAACGGTTCACATCATTGACTGGTAATCAAGCGATGTCTTTCCATGTTCGACTTCAAGAAATTCTCACATGGATCGACTTGTACGTCGAGTGAAGATTGGAAGAGATTGAAGACCCCGGATCTAGTTTCATCCATCCGGGCTGCGATATATATTCAGGACATAAAGACATTTGATATGTACATCATTACAGCAGATGATCATCCTTCTCAAAGGATGATAATTTCAGCATAGAATTATCGGTCTACAATCAGACGATCGTCTGTTCTATGTACGAAAATGTATTTATAAAGCTGAGCATGGGAATGCCCGCCTCAGCTAGATCATGAAAATGTATGAAAAATAATGTATTGTATTGTATCTTATTACAGGACACTTCTCAACAGATTGAATGAACTTCGGATCCTCTCAATAAAGCATTTCACCCGATAAATGACCTCATACTTTAGGGGGCATCTGTTATAGACAATTTTGTGCCTTACAGCAACAGGCATGAATTGTCAATAATCCAAGGGATCCAAAGTTCCCTAAACATGATGTTCCTACCCCTAGAGGAACAAGGTCAGCAAACCAACAGCTCTCAGATCAGTTCTCCACCTGAAAACACTCAAAAACAAGCAATCCTGAAATCAAAGCAGGTGCTCCACTAGGCTTCTGCGCTGAAACTCAGATCCTCCATGGTGTACCTGCGTTGCAAAGCAAGTGGAACAAAGGCCACCTGCGCTGAGCGAGATGGGACAAGTGGCACACTGAGTCATTGCTCCAAAAATGACACTTGGATCAGGGATTTCGCCTTGTGATGAGTCAGAGGCTCTGTTTCTCCAAGTGGAAGCAAGGTTCTCCAAGTGGACTCAAGAACTGAAGATCAACTAAAGATTAACTGAAGAGAGAGAGGACACAAGGCAGCTACACATCAGTTGCAAGCTGACTCATCCTTTCTCAATTCATCTATATATTGAGCTCTCTCCTATGAGCTCAGGAGGCTGGAATTTTGTGCAAAGTAATGCTATGCTGTTGGTTTCACTATAGAGCTATTGGGTGATTGCTTGAGGGAGGTGAAGAGGAGAAATTCTTTCTGCTGGGAGGTGTTGCTGGATTAGGACCTTCAATGGTTGTAACACTCTCAGAACCTTTACTTCTTCATTAATAAAAGCTATTGAGGTTCTTCTATATGCATTTGTTCCAATGATGTTTTGTGATAATTGTATATTTGGTTTATGCTAATCCGTGAATCAGTTATGATTGCATGCCTCTTGTAGTCTCCTTCTTTGTCATTTTGCAGGATCTCATGGTAGCTGGGCCGGCAAAAGAGCAAAGAGCTGGGAGCAAGCGGCCATAGAGAAGAGTTTGGATTCGACATTAAGCGCAAGGCAACGGTTAGTGCATTTATCCACTCTCTTTTGCTTTCATAAAGAAGTAAACCTTAAGTAGTTTTCTTTACAGTTGTTGCTGAGGTACTATCACCCTTAGAGTGGGATAGGGTCATCCGAGTCGGATACTTTTCCCTACAACAACTATCTTCATTCTGCTTTGAAAGATACTTTGTGCCTATATCCCCCTATTCCTGTGGTAAGTTATTTTCCATGAATTTTCTGTGGATTGTATTTTTTAGGAATATTTAGGAATTCGGGCATTTAATTGGCAAGCTCACCATAAAAATTTAGATTCCATGCTGCGAAAGTTTATTTAATTTTTTTTAAACCCTTTATTTTTGTGCTAATTTTTAATGATAAAATCATAACAATTTGCGGGATGAAAAGAATGCAGTTTCAGATGATACCCTACTAGATGGATACAAAATCAAGAAAGGTCATATAGTGTGCTATGTACCTTATTCTATGGGCAGGATGAAATTCCTTTGGGCCCTAATGCCAACCGTTTTAGGCCCGAGAGATGGCTTGATAAGAATGGAGTATTCCAATATCAAACACCATAAAAGTTTACCGCATTTCAAGTAAGAGAACTAAGCATTGTACTTAATCTTTTTAGTTGAACGTATGTCTTTTAAAAACTATGTCTTGAAATATGTAATATGTTGTTTTGGAGTTTTTTTTGGGTTAAATCTTGATTTTTGTTATTTAGATAAGATTTTTTATATATATAGATTTAATATTTTGAAAAAAATTCATAAAGTATTTTAATATTATAGAGTTTCCAACTTAAATTTGTGATTTGAACCAATCTCTGCCAAAATTTAGACAAATTAGACAATAAAATATGCGAAAAAAACTCCAAAATCATGTATAAGAAACAAACCATGACTAACCAATGCGGTTAGTTTGCAGGCTCACCCTCGCATATGCCTTGGCAAAGAGTTTTCATACACACAAATGAACACTGTTGTTGTTGTTCTCATTCGCTTTTTCAAATTTGATAGTATCCAAGGTGAACAAGTAAAATATGGTCCTGCACTTACGCTCCTGATGAGTGGGGATGGGCTAAATCTTCGGATGAAGCCAATATGTGACATTAGCTGACCATTGAATGCATAGTGTTCCAACCAACTACACAATTTCAATTAAAGTTTTGAATAGCAGCGAATTATTTATCATTGACGGTGGACTAATATGAATAAAATTTGTTATCATTAAGATGAATAAACTTATGTTGTCATTAAAGTGAATAAAATTATACTATTATTAATATTATAATATCCTAGTATTATAAAGAGAAATTTCATATTGAAAAGTAATTATATTTAACATAATTTTTTTTTAATTGAAAGGATGGATGAATTTATATATATTTAGGTTTTGATTTTTTTCATGTTTATTATGCATTGAAAATAAGGATTAATTTACATTGAATATGTCTATATGTCTATAGGAAAATATGTTGCCCCTTGAGGATTCAGTTGACGAGTTGGACAGCTACATGTACCACGCTGCAAGTACATGTTAATACCAATAATATTATTGGTGTTTTTACATTGCATCTTTCTTTGAATGATAGTTATAAATGGGATTTGATTTTGGTGAGGTGTCATTTGAGATGCGCATGCCTTTGATATCCATTCAAGTAACAAAACTCATGGGATTATTTGTAATATATTTCCTATTCATGGTAGACACAAAAGGTGCGGAATTTTGAACACCAAAGTTGAGACAAGGTTTATTTATAGATTTTTTTTTAATATGAATGAGAATTTATGGAGAATTGGTAATTTTGAAAGATATGTTAGAATCAGTAATTCTGAAAGATCTGCCACTGTTACATTAGATACAATTATTTCATAAATGCTGAAAATGTGTCAATTAAATGTCTCTGAAAAATTAAACTCACATAGCTAAATAAATTGTTCACGAAACCAACCATACTAAAAACATTTAACTAGTTCATAAAAAATTTTGATCAAAACTTAAGACAATATTTACGCTTGAATATGATCATAAGTACATTATTTACGCTTGAATATGATCATAATGTACTTGCAACAATATTTGTTGAGTCAATGGAGACAACACCTCTAGGTTTGAGTATGAACAATCACATCTACATATTTATTTTTTATTTTTATTGGTTTACATTGACTAAGACTATTATCCAATTATATCAAGTTTAATATCATAAACATGCAAGCTTATGTAGGCTTTGCACCTTGCAGCCATGGTGAAAGCATTTATGTTTTATCAATCAAATAATCAACCATAATTTGGGACTTGATGCCATTTATTTTAGAGTATGTTGCACTTGAAAGAAATGATTTTACCAAACTATAGCGAAGCAGGGAATTGAATGGTTTAAAGTGTATGCATTATCACAAAATATAGTGACGATGAAATAGAAATTTGACATATGAATAGAGACACATTAGAATTTGGAAGGTATCATTTATGGAACCCACATTGAGTTTGATAAAATCCATGTTACAATGGGCGAGTAATCATAATATACTTAGAGTCAATCTGACCCATCCCCCAAATAACTAGAATTTAACTAGTCAAACTTTGGGAAATGTGAAAAACTTGGTGAGAGCTAAGAATGATGTCAAAGAAAAGAAATATACATCGTTTTGATCATCTAAGAATGATTTTTTTCCAAGAGAGGATTCTCAAGAAAGATAAATGCATTTACATGCTAGAATTTCATATTTACTTATTTAATGCCATTAATTTTACATGCTTTTATGTTCATTTTGATGTCTGTGAGGCAGGCTTAATCCAGAAATGTTTTCTTAGACTTTTTATAAAAGTTGATGTATTTTTTGGGTTATTTTATTTGTTTAGTTTTATGCCTAGCTTTTTCAAAGTGTTTCCTAGACTCAAGTTATATTCTTTATATTTGTTTTGCTTAGTCATTTTCAAGTACGAATTGTGTTACAATGGATAAAATAAGCCTTATTATGTTTTATTATCTACACAAAGAACACAAGCGACCAAATTCATATCAATTGTTGAAATATAAATCACTTTCTTTTAAGAAACTCATAAATACAATCAAAAAAATAGTAGATCAAACAATTTTTAATAGGTCAAGAAGCCACAAAGAAAAAAACATATCAAATCAACATAAAATTGTTTACAACATCCATATAAAACCCTTATCAATATGGAAGTAGGATTTGTACAAAAGCTAAGTTCATTATAGTATGGTCTTACGATTCTTCAGGTTGGCAAGAAGAGTACCTAAATAAAAGATAACATAAAATAACATATTCTCAAGAGAAAAAATATCCATGCATCTTTAACTTCAACATAGGCCTCATGATTTGTAAAGCTCATGGAAGAATTATCGCAGTATTTCAATGTAGCATGGTCCTTTCCTTTTGTTGATATTTTTTTGTCTTTCAATAGTTGTCAAAGAAGCATTAATTAATGTTATATGCTCATGGAAGCATTATTGCAGTATTTCGCTGTAGCATGGTCATTGCCTTTTTTTAATATTTTTGTGTCCTTCAATAGTTTTCAAAAAAACATTAATTAGTACTATATGTTATTGCCTTACAAAGTTTCCTTTGCAACATTTGGTACAATTTCTACTAATATTTTATTAACAAAAATTCTAGTTTACTTGAAATAGTGGGATAGAAACAACTATCATTTCAATGTAGCATGGTCCTTGCCTTTTGTTGATATTTTTTTGTCTTTCAATAGT
The DNA here is from genome assembly GCA_031772625.1 of Pinus tabuliformis. NCBI lineage: Eukaryota > Viridiplantae > Streptophyta > Pinopsida > Pinales > Pinaceae > Pinus > Pinus tabuliformis. The sequence goes on from CM062815.1 coordinate 250,463,813, forward strand.
TGTCAAAGAAGCATTAATTAATGTTATATGCTCATGGAAGCATTTCTGCAGTATTTCGTTGTAGCATGGTCATTGCCTTTTGTTGATATTTTTTTGTCCTTCAATAGTTGTCAAAAAAGCATTAATTAGTACTATATGTTATTGCCTTATAACGTTTCCTTTGCAACATTTGTAAAATTACTACTAATATTTTATTAACAAAAATTATAGTTTACTTGAAATAGTGGGATAGAAACAACTATCACTTTTTTTTATATATAACATGAAATATATATAATGTGAAAAAAAGAGAGTTTAAATTCTAGAAAAAGAAAAATGTAAAAATATAAACTTGCAACAAACTCTTTGGCTTTGATCTCAATTTATTTGACCTATTATTTAGCTTTCTTAAAAAAAAAATGTGTTGTGGTATCTCAGTTAATTTGACCATTTTTTTGGCTTCTTGTTAGGATGTATGTGTGAGTACTTTTGAGTTCAACGTGTGGTTCCTTTACATACATACAGCTTGAGTGGGCCTAATGATTAAGAGCATGTGTTTACTCCTAAGAGGTCACAGGTTCAAAACTAGAAGGGGGTAGAGTATGTATGCCTTCGTAGACTTAGTGGTCAAATCACTGCGCGGAGGTGGGTCCCTTGTCCTACAAAAAAGGGGGTCTCATACACCAATTTAGTGTCTGCCTTGACCGTGACCTTAAAAATAGATATTATTATTATTATATTATAAAAATTGCCATTACCTACTCCTTGTTAAATACCATTCAAACTCGGAGTCAAATCCACATAATTTGGCCAACAGCTTGCAAAAAAACATACTACATACTCCTCTTGAGTGGGTCCACGGGTGTTTCTATGTCTCTCTTCCACTAGCACGCCACACTTTATATCAAACGACTCCCATATCCAACAACCACATCGTACACCCACTAAACTTCCGTGACGTGACTGGTGCATCTCCAATCGCTTTCCACGGGTTTTTTTCGACTAACATTCCTCTCGAGATGGGATCATGGCTAGGTCATGGTTATATAAATTTAACGATTGTTAATTAATATTGAGGTTTCTGAAATTTTAGTTGCATAGGTCTAAAAATATAGATGTAATACGTGAGATTTGATCTCAAATTTCTTAATAGATAACATATTTATCATGTTTTTGAAATTAAATAATATAATTAAATTATTGTTTATTAGATTGAATTAAATATAATTTAAATGGTTAAAATGTAAGTTTTATGTTAGTTGGTATAGTTTAATTTATAGATGAAATGATGTATTTCACAATTATTTTTCTAATTAATTTTAAATAAAATCTAGCAAAAAATTTTTAAAACATGATTTTAAGTTGTTTAATTTGTAAAATTCGAGTTTCTCAAGAATTTTTCAACCCGTTGAATTTGAAATACATTCAAAAATGTATTTTAAATAAAAAAAAATGACATTCTTGTTTGAAACTATATCACTGAATGGTGAAAAAGGTTACCCCCTCTCTAGCCTAGTGGAGATGTTGTAATGTCTTGTATTGTTATGTTATGTAAACATTTTGACTCAAGAAATTGGATCCATCTGAGCGCTTGGTAAATCCAGAGTTAAGATGGATATAAGCTAATATGTTTTTGCATCGGGAGATGCTCTCCAACCCAGTATGGAAGAGATGTAATATTTTGTCCAATTATGTAAATATTTTGACTCGTCAAATTACATAAAAATAAAATAGAAATAGAAATAAAATAAATAATTATTAAAACAAAATTTACCTTTAGTGGTTTTTGGGCTTTAGATTTTGACAACCCATGGTTTTGTTAATCCATCTTAACTCAAGATTCTCTCAAGTTTGGCACTCAAATAAGAGGTTTGCGCCTTGAGAGATTTGTTCCTTCTTGTTGCTTAATACATCCGGAGATAAAATGGATATAGGTTAGTTTTATTTAATTTCAAAATTTTAATGAAATATTTACTTCTTGTAAATACCTTCATGGATTTTGACATTTTAATCCATGAAGTTAACAATTACTGATATATTATATCGAATTAACATATCATTAAATATAATATCAGGTTTATTAGCAATTAGTGCATTTCATTTCAAGTTTAATATATATATATATATATATATATATTAATGTGTATTACCTCAAAATAACAAATTACATCATTCCGTTGATCACAGATAACACAGTTCAAGACAATACACGTACTAAATTCCTAGTCTTAAATACCAGGATTAATCATGGGTTTTTTGTTTCTTCCTTTTCTATTGTTGACATCAATCCATTTCGAGGAGTTATCAAGAACAGATGTAGAGGTCACCATGAATGCATTTCTTTGAGACAATTCCATTACTCGGGGTTCAATAATATTTGTTGTTTCCTTATCACTATCTGAGTGATCTTATTCCTGGAAACATATGTGCCCACTCATTGGCAAAGGCAAGATTATGGTGGAGTCTCTTTCATTTCCAGTCGAGGGGTGGACCATAGACCATATCATTTGAGGGATGAGATGATGCAACATGTGGTTGAACTAAGTTTGGAGGATTCAATTTGGTGGTAGGAGTCTTTTGTTGTTGCATGTTTTCCTGCTTGTGAGCCGAAGAATTATGAGATCCTATTGTATCTTTTCGGTCTTGCCATCCATGGCTCTTTTTCTTGGCATCTGAGATGGGAGAGGACCCTTGAGAAGAAGGATATGCATTTTGAAGGTGGCTGGGATGTTGATAGATCCTGCAACAGAAAGCAATGTTCTCATAGTCCACCAATTGCAAAAAAATATTGATGTCCCACTCAAGAAGGATTTTATCCAGTAATGGATTGTTGAGGTCTATTTCAACACATATGCGGGAAAAGGTTACAATACCCCTCTCAAGCCTGTCTAAGTCTATCTTAATAAATTGGTCGAGAAAGTTACCCACGTCAACTAGAATATTTAGATGTAGAAAATGGAGAGGGAAATGTGGGATTCTTACCCAAATCGGAGTGTACAGAGTTGTCATAGAAAGAGGGTTAGACCCAAGAACCCATGACTTACAAAAAATATCAAATTGGCCCCAAAACCAAGGTCCTTGATAAAAAACCTTACGATAATCCTGAAGATATTTAAAATACACCATAAAGAGACCCTTCAAACAAAAAGAAAATATCTATTCTGGGACTAAGTCTTATGCACCCATTCCAGAAGTGTTGATGGCCATAACCCATTAACACATAAAATAATGGCATGTCATAAATAATCCATATAAGAGGTGAAGGATTGTGGATGATCCACTTTGACAGTTGGAGTTTTTTCTGCTTGATACACAATGAAGGTTGGTAATGAGAGCTATTTGAGATTTGAATGTAAGAGCCCTTTCTTAAGGGAATTCTTAAAGGATTTCGACTGAGAGGCAAAGGACTCACCCCAACCTTTAGCTCCATAGGTTAATCTTGAAACTAGGGAGATTGAATCATTCTTGGCTATGTCGTAATCTTTGAGTGTAGTCCCTTCCTGAAGTTACCTACCTTTGTATAAGAGCCACTCAAAAACAAAGGGGATTCCTGTCCGATCTTGAATTCTAGCAGCAATCATAAAGACTATATTGATGGCTTTCACTTGTAGATAGAAAGAACCCCCTAAACTTGGCCTCACAAAGACCGAAAAGTTCAATAGATCTAGAGCAGTGACCTCAACTTGGATGCAAGAAGGGCCCTGTCGCAAAAGAAGTCCCCCATTTTACTAGATTTACATCAAAAGATACAAAATGAGGGGGTTTCCAATAAATGGCATAGTCCTGCAATGGAATATTTCTCAATAAAAAGGCAACAACTGAAGGCAATAGGGTTTCCAACATGAAGCTCTCAAACAATCAATTATAAAAGTATAAGATTATATGAGCTTGAACTCCATACAAATAAACCAAAACAATAATAGAAGAACAAGATAAAAGACCAAGTATGTTTTTTTTGGGTTGAATATGAGAGTTTTAAACCTTGGATCTAATAGTTCAAATCATACTTCATAACACTGCAGTCACCAATTAAACTCTCCCCTAGGAATAATTATTCATTATATAAATTAAAAACTTGAAAAAAAAATACCAATCACTCAAGTTAATTTTTATAATTTTCTCCCTCAAAAAACCCATAATTTTGTTAAGGGCCAAAACCTGCCAAAAAAATACAATAAACGAGCGCAAAGGCCTTCCAACAATAAATCCCTAAAGTGACCAAAATATATCATGGGCTGAACCCAAAATAAGGGCCCATGACCCCAACTAGGCCTCAACAGAACCCTCAAACCACAACACGGCATAAACGAGCCTGACATGCAGATGACATCGATGGAAGATATTAGAGGAAGATGTCAGCTAAGCCGCAGCCGGAAACACAAATCCCAGAGTCAAAGAAACATACCATGCCATATTAGCAGAAAACCCCAACCAGAGGATGCCTAAGCGAATAGGTGGTGACAATGGAGTAATGAAGAAGACAACGGTTGTACCCAGGCGAGTGACCATGACCAACACGACAAAGCCCGAACATGAGAATCATGTCAATGAGAGCAACTCCAACCAATTGAGGTAGCATTAGCAATAAAAAACCCAAACGCCAAGAACAACACTTGCAAGTGGTCATGGCGAAGCACAAACCAATTGAAAAAATAGAGAAGACAACATGAAATACAGGGTGAAGGCGGATAGGGTTTTAGCCACTAGGTCCACCCCTATTTCGTGAAGTGAAATTCAATTTTAAATATTACTTATATATATTATAAATTAATAATTACACATTAATAATATAGACTAAATTTAATTATTGATACATATAGATTAATAATTACAAATTAACAATATAAATTAAGTGATAACTATTAAATTTAATTTCTCACTTTTTTTTTGAGTAAGATATGATGATGATGATTAGAATTCACTAAGACTTATATGGTATCCCCGACCTTAAGAAGGTAAGAGATTAATTAGAATTTTTTAACATTTTCTTTCTATGCTAAAAAAAAGTGAGAGAAACTCTCTCATATCACCATAGTTTTGCTAAGATAATAGGTCAAGAAGGTTGGTAGTGTGACAAATATTTTGGAAATTAGATCGAACGTGAGTATAAGATGGACGATCTGAGAGAAAATATTTTTCATCTTCAACCCTGTAGCATTGCACATGTGACAAACTCTTTCATCACATGGTGTTTTGGGAATTGGCCAACGCTCAGTTTCACTATGAAGCTTATGAGAATTAGTTCTAATCTTGGTGATGTTCATTTTCTTCTTAACACTAGTTAACACAAAGATATAATTTTGGTTTTCAAGATTGGGTTAGACCACCTCCTTATAATATCACAATTTCCTTTTTCCCTCCACCTCTTTATATCCCCACAATTTCTCCTTAAATTTGGAAGTAATATTTTTATATTATCCAAATTTTGCAAGATTATCTCCTCCTCTGTTCCCCAATGGTCTAGCCAAGACTAGGTATCCTTATGTCACCCTTGCTTGAGTTGAAGGTGGAAATTTTGGCTAGAGATAGAAGCAATTTTGGAAAACTCTTGGCATCCATGTTGTATAACTTCTTTTTATACATAATATACCTAGTCATAGTCATGCTCTCGCTAGGGAAATTATTGTTTTAATTGGGAGGATAGGGTAGGGAGTATTTCCTTTAATCTTAAGGTTGTAGGTTATGAACTACTTTTGGATTTGTTTCCAACTTGCATTCGCGCTTTTCTCAATGTTATAATTCCAAGTGAACATATGATGGATGTCAATTCTAAGATATTTGTCTGAAGGAACTTCCTCCAAGGATTTGTTGTCATAAATCAAAGTATCATAAGTGATCTTTTGTATTTAATTATCATGACTTTATTTTTGTTGATATTTACAGGCATATCCATCTTGGAATAGAAATCATAAAATATTTTGAGGTGCTTGCCAAGATCATAACGGTTTCTTGCCAAAAAAACTATATCGCCACCATAAAAGAGTAGAGTTATGACAATATTGTGAATAATGTTAGAGCTTGTTTTGGACAATGTTATTATTTGTTTATTTTAAACTATTTATTGATACATAAATAAATATCTATTTTTTTAAGATTTGAAAATACTAAAATTGGGAAGAAAATAAAAAGATATGGAATATTAATATAATAATTTAATTTTTAAAAATTAAAAAAAAAAAAAAAAAAAAATATTTTAAATAATAATTAGTATTGATTTAAAATTAACAATATTTGTTTATTTTACGGAATAAGGAATAAAATTAACATTATTAAATAATAATAAAATAAAAATATCTCTCATTTCATAATGAAATTGTGTGTTGGACAATTCTCAAAATATCATAAAATGAAATAATTTATTTGACAAGAAAATTGAAGATGAAAAACACTTTTTCTTAAAATATCTTATCTATACCTAAATTAAATTATAGTTCCAAAATATTTAACATAATATTGACTTTCCTACCTTCTAAATCATTAAAATTACATAATATAATTTATAATGATAATGATTACTGATATAATTGAATAAAAATGAAAAAATAACTTTTTTTAAAATACCTTGCAAATTCCCAAATTAATATATAAAAAATTTAATTATAAAGTAAATAATTTTTATATTTAATTTATAAATTTATATATAATTTATATTTCTTTATTCAAATAAGTAAATTTTAACAAATACAAATTCTGAAATATTAAATTTACTCATCTCACTTTCAAATTATAAAATTACACATAAACATAAAATAAATCTTCCTAAAATAATAAAAATAAACATAAGATAATGAACAATATGGGTAATATGGGTATGTTTATTTTGTTCTCATTTTTTAAATTGTGATTCTGTGTACATTTAAAGAAATAGGTTAATGGAGAGAGAGAGAGCGCATGCAAATGAATTATTATAAGTGATGTGATTTTTCTTAATAATGATGATGCCACCATAAATGTGTGAATAGTAATTACATCAAGATGTGTTAAGATGTGTTTTTCAACCATAATATAAAAGAAATGTTATAATGTTATGTCGTAATGTAAACAAAAATAATAAAATAATAAAAATAAAAATAACTATACATTAAAATAAAAACAATGTATTGGGCCATGTTATGCATGTGGAATATTGTTTATTTAAATGGGAAAAATTCTTTATAGGGGGAAAGACCAACCTAGATCCATCTTAACTCTCGATCTACCCAGCGTTGAGAGGGGTCAAATCGCTTTTCATTCTAAAAGAGGTTTGCACCTCAAGAGATTTGATCTCTCTCGATGTTTGGTAGATTCAGAGTTAAGATGGATCTGGGTTGGTTATTATTACTTTGTGTACTGCATTATTCAGAATACCGGAGGTATCCCCACCTTCCGCCATTTCTTTGATCTCTGCTAAGCAATGCAGTAAGATGATCTCTGAGATTGGGATTTTTTTGTCTTTTTTATTGATTATTAAAGTACGAGGGAGACCATGGCCACATAAATGGGCCCCATGAAGGGTTCCTTCACGCAGCAGAAGCAGGTGGATAAGGTCATGGAAAAATATAGGGACATCTTCTCCTCGCCCACAATGGTACCTTCATACTGTCAGGTCAAGCATTCTATCAACCTGACTCCCATAGCACCTCTACGCAATGGGATAATATACCACTAATCTAGTCTAGAAAATGAAGAAATCAAGTGACAGATCTAAGAGTTGCTACAAAAGGGTGTTGAAAATAGCAACAAGAAATGCTAAAAATAGAATTGCTATAAATAGCACTGCTATAAATAGCAGTTCAAGTACCAGTGTTAGACTGAGAAACAAGAAATGAAAAATGGAAGTGATAAAAATAGCATTGCTATTTTTAGCTGTTCGGGATAGATTCTTATTTTAGTTAGTCCCTGAACTAAAATAGTGAAGTAAAATTCGAATTTGATCTTAGCAGCTGTTTGTAAAATAATTAATTAATTCATCTTGAGTTAATTAGTTGTAGAAAATCAAACATGAAGTCTATGTGGGGACATGCAACAGTTTCTCCATTAATTGAGGAATTTATCCATCAGTTAAAGAGATAAGGATGAGTTGTAATATTGAGTTGTAATTAGTTGACTTAGTTAATTGAGTCAAGTCCAGTTAGATTAATTCAAATAGTTTGTTGAATTAATTGTGAGTTCAGTTAGTTAATGCTTGCATGCATGTAACTGCTGCTGTCCAGACAACTGAATATTCTCTCATAAATAACTCATGCTTGTCAGTTTAGTCAGAGACCCAGTTGACATTAGAGGAAGAGACAGTGTACTATCAGTTGGAGGATTTTTCCTATATAGGAAACTCATCCATGTAGAAGGAATAATCTCCTTCAGGTTTGTGCAGTTATTTCAGAGGTTAGTGTTGTGTGAGGTGAGAATCACATAGGTGGCAGCCAGAGGACCCAAGAGAAAATGTGCAAGGAAATAGGAGGCTTGGAGGACCGAAGGAAGGCATATGTGTTGTCTATTCTGTCTATGAGCAGTAGTGAGGATTGTACTGAGAGCTGGATAGCTTGTGAGATAAAACTTTGTGTAATCCGAACATATTTACACTTGTATGATAATACAGAGATTGGGGTTTTAGGCTGAGGCTTTCCCCGGGTTATTTCTTTTGTGTTATGTGTGATTGATTTCTCATTCTCAGTTATATGTGTTCTCTTGATCTTGCTCAATTCGATTAAGCTTCCGCAAAGTGTTGTAGAAGTAGATCTTGTATTGTGTTTTAGTATATTGCATAATTTGTTGATCTACAGTGGAAATTTCTACATGGTATCAGAGCCAAGTTGATTAGAGCTATGAAAAGTATACAAAGAAGAGAAATCGAATAAAAAAAATTAATAATAATAAAATAAATAAATAAAATGGGCCCCGAGTTTGCAGAGCAGATATAAAAAACTTTTGTGCAAAATTTTCAGAAACAAATAGCATATCTGGATTCCTTGCGAAAAAATATCCAAATTCAAAAAAAAAAATCGGTTGAATCGGAGTTTGGATGAGGGAGATATCGCCGATTTAAAATGAGTTATTTTTCCAGAAAAATTCGTGACAGCGGGAAAGATGAAACAGATTAGTGCACTACCAAGAACCTGTATGCTCTTGAGGTTCAAGATGCATGCAAAGCCTTGAGGAGCAAGGCAAAGTTTAGGGACTTGGTGGTTGAGAGGGAGAGTACATTACCTCTCAACATGCAGTGCCAGAAGAAGTCTTAAACAATTGTGGAGGAGCCACAATTGGTGAAGCAACTTCAGGAGGTTGTGGAGCAGCCACAACTAGAGAAGCCATGAGGAGATTGAGTAGAGACATCTACTCATGCAGAGACCTCCAGAAGGGGGAAATTTTGAGTCAAGTATGTAGAGGGATCACATGCATCCATACCTCCAGGTAGGAGGTGGGGCGATGTGGAGTGACAGTCCCAAGAAGGCTAGAATAGGGGCAGGATCATTGAGGTACCCAACCTCTTTGATTAGACCTTGCTATGGGAGCCCCGATGAGGAGTAACAGGACTTGCTAAGTGGGTAGAGATAGATGCAGATGGAGCGGTAGAGACAGATACAGTGTAGGAATCCCAAGACTGTGTAGAGCTAGTAGGCTACAACAATGCTAGAGGCACAGGAGTGTTGCATCAGTGCAGGATGGCACAAAGAGGTGTGCAATGGTGCAAGATGCATGGAGTGTTGCAATAGGTCAGAAGTCAGAGAGGGAGCACTTGTCAGTGGCAGAGGAAGCTTCATCAACAGAGAATGTTTCTAGCCCAACAGGGAGGTCAGTTGGGAGATTTTTTGTTTCTAGAGTTGTTGGAGCAACAACACTTGAGAGAAGTGTTGCATGCAGAACATTCCAAAGGTTCAGGATTGGGTTTGAGTTGAAGCCTTTCTTTTTGAGAGGGAGTGTTGAAAATGGAAACAAGAAATTCTAAAAAGTGCTAAAAATAACACTACTATAAATAACAGTTTAGGCACCAGTGCTGGACTAAGCAACAAGGAATGAAAAATGGAAGTGCTAAAAATAGCATTGCTATTTTTAGAAGTTTGGGATAGATTCCTATTTTATTTAGTCCCTGAACTAAAACAGTGAAGTAAAATTCGAATTTTATCTTAGCAGTTATTTGTAAAATAATTAATTAATTCATCTTGAGTTAATTAGTTGTAGAAAATCAAACATGAAGTCTATGTGAGGACATGCAACAGTTTATCCATTAATTGAGGAATTTATCCATCAGTTAAAGAGATAAGGATGAGTTGTAATATTGAGTTGTAATTAGTTGACTTAGTTATCTGAGTCAAATCGAGTTAGACTAATTTAAACAGTTTGTTGAATTAATTGTGAGTTCAGTTAGTTATTGCTTGCATGCATGTAACTGCTATTGTCCAAATAACTGAATATTCTCTCATAAATAACTCATGCATGTCAGTTTAGTCAGAGACCCAGTTGACATCAGAGGAAGGGACAATGTACTACTAGTTGGAGGATTTTTCCTATATAGGAAACTCATCCAAGTAGAAGGAATTATCTCCTTCAGGTTTGTGCAGTTATTTCAAAGGTCAGTGTTGTGTGTGAGGTGAGAATCACATAGGTGGTAGCCAGAGGACCCAGGAGAAACTGCACAAGGAAATAGGAGGCTTGGAGGACTGAACAAAGGCATATGTGTTGTCTAATCTATCTATTAGCAACAATGAGGCATTGTACTAAGAGTTGGATAGCTTGTGAGCTAAATCTTTGTGTAATCTAGACATATTTCCACTTGTATGATAATATAGAGATTGGGGTTTTAGGTTGAGGCTTTCCCCAGGTTATTTCTTCTATGTTATGTGTGATTGATTTCTCACTCTTAGTTATATGTGTTCTTTTGATCTTGCTCAATTCGATTACGCTTTTGAAAAGTGTTGTAGAAGTATATATTGTATTATGTTTTAGTATATTGCATAATCTGTTGATCTACAATCGGAATTTCTACAAAGGGCACATCTGATCAAGTTCCTCACCTTTTGGGAGCTTGATTATACTTGTATAGAATAAGGATGGGACCTTGAGACTCTGCGTTTATTATCGGACAATATACAAAATCATTGTTAGGAATATGTATCAAATCCCATAGATTCATGAACTTCTTGACAAGATCAAAGGGACCACGTATTTTAGCAATATTGATTTAATTTTTGGTTATCATTAGGTTCGAATTGAACCCACAGATGTATGGAAGACTGCCTTCAAATCCAAGGAGGTAATTTTTGAGTGTTTGTTCATGCCTTTCAGGTTGAAAAAATCCACTACAACTATTATCAGGCTGGTGGACGACATCTTGTATCCCTTTACCAACTTTTTATTTGTATTATATTTAGAAAACATCCTCATATTGAGCAATAGTTGGGAAGATCACTTCCAACACATTCAACAAGTCCTTCAAATCCCACGGTAGCACAAAATATGTGCCAACTTGGAGAAATTCACATTTGGCATTAGACATGTCAAATAAATGGGTTACATCATTGATGAGAAAGGTGTGCATGTGGATCTAGCTAAGATACAAGTCATTCAAGATTGACCAGCCCCAACCACTCTAACAGAGGTTCATAGTTTTTTATGCCTCACCAATTTTTATCAATGTCTCATGTTGAGATTCTCTCATATCACTTGCCCTTTGAGTCAATTTACCTAGGGCAGAGTGAATTTTTTTTTATGGTCTGATTCCCAACAAAAGGAATTTATTGAGCTAAATCACCCCCTCTACAATGCACCAATACTCACATTTTCAGGCCTGCAAAAATTATTTGAAATTGAGACAGATGCCTCTGACTATGCTATTGGTGAATTTCTCACCCAACAAGGACATATGGTGGCCTATCACAATGAGAAACTTTCCAAAACAATTCCAAAATACATCAGCTACGATAAGGAGATGTATTCCATCATGCAAGCTTGTCGGAAATGAAAATAATACATTTTGGGGAAGGAGACAATCATCCACACAAATCAGTAACCCCTATAGTTTATACAAACCCATGGGTAGTTGCAGAATGAAGGCCATCAAAAGTAGTACACATATCTACAAAAATTAATTTTAATATCAAATACAAGAAGGGAAACACTAATCATGTTGTAGATTTCCTCAATCATCCACCGGTTGGAGCAATTACCATTGCTCTCAATTCTTGTTGCCACGATATCTATGGATGCATACAATTATATAAAACTGATCTAGATTTCACCACCAGATACCAAATGGTAGTGGATGGCAAGAAAGTTCTATACTTCCAATTTTAGAATGCATTATTATTCTACCTAGGCCACCTTTATGTTCCTACAAGTGAGTATGCCAAGCTAGTTTGGGAGGCACACTATAGTTGGGTCATAGAACACTTTGGTGTGGAGAAAAATGTGGCCATACTATAAACGTATTTTTATTGGGAAAATATTCAATAGGATGTTGGGAAATACATTAGATCTTGCACTGCTTTTGTCATCCCCACGCCAACTATTAAGAAGCAAGCCTTCTATACTCCTCTACCTACTCCTAGCAGACCTTGGGAATCCATCTCCATGGAATATATTGATGGCCTTCCTTCTACCAAACATGGCAATGATTGTGTATTTTTGGTCATTGATAATTTTTCTAAGATGACCATATTGGCTTCCCGGAAGAAGAGTATCACAACAGAGGCCACTACTAGACTCTTCTTTGAACGAGTGTCAGTACATTTTGGGATCCCACAGAACATTATATCAAATTAGGATAGGAGGTACCTAAACACATTTTGGTCAAGACTTTGCTCATCGTTGGATTCCAAGCTCAATAAGTTGACTGCATTCCACCCCCAGACTGATGAATAGGCAGAGGTCATCAACAAGATAATTGTGCAAATACGATGCATGTAAAACTCTAAGCATCCACGAACATGAGATAAGAGTCTTCCCTATGTGCAAGAAAACTATAATAGAGCTCTCCATAGCTTGACTGTCCACAAACCCTTTGAAGTGGACCTAGGATTTCATCCATTACATCCTCTTGATGTTGCACTGCCTTTTTGAATTACACATAAATAATATGCCCATGTTTAGTCCGAATTTGATAGAGCCACCAAGTTTATTAAGTGTGTTCAACACATCCACTAGTAGGTTCATGACATCTTGGAGAAATCCAGTTCCAAATGCAAATAATAACATGATCAGCATCGAGTGCCCCGTAAGTTTTAGGTGGGAAATAACATTTGGTTACATCTGCAGAAAGAGCACCTCATTGGAACTCATTATAAGATTCAACCACTCTAATACAGGCCTTACACCATCACCAAGGGTGTGGGAGACAATGCTTTCAATCTCAGTATCCCACTATTCCTTGACTTGCAACTTGTATTCAATGTGGCCCACCTTCGACCACAATTTCTACCAATGTTAGATACATCAAACATTATCGATGAGTGAACACCAACAAAACTCAACCTAGGCTTCAATAAATAGGCCACAATTGATCAGATCATGGACACATAGATCAAGAACACTCACAAATAGAGTATCCAAATGTATCAACTTGTAAAATCTAGCCAACTCTTGCACGAGGGGAAGTGGTTGTTAGGTCCCTATAATACTAGTTATCACCCCATTACTATTGTAGTTGTATCCCTTATTAATATTGTTGTGCCCCTATTGTCCCCATATTGTTATTATTGTGCCCCATAGAATCCCTCTATTGTTATTTTTGTGCCTTTATATTATTATTGTTAGGTCGGCTGGGTTATATTGTGACTCCTTAGACTCCTATATATAGGAAGGAGGTTTTTTCATTTGAATCATCAAAGAATCATTCATTTGTGTAATGTAAAGGAGGTTGCCCCCTTGAGGAGACTGAATTCTAAGGTGTTGATCTATCTTTTCTATCTTTTTGTGAGTTGGTTTCATAACATTTGGTATCAGAGCTTTGGATTCTAGGGTTTCGTTGCTCCAAATAGGTCATCGTGGAATTTTCACTATAACATTTTTTCTGTGACATTTTCAGAAGAAAAAAAAACCCATTTGAGATGAAATCGCACTGAAGCTTGGATCCGAATTTCAAAGCTTTTCGTGCTATGTTTGTGGAGATATGATCTGAGGAAGTTGGTTTTGTTGCAGACTCTTGAATTACATTCCAAACAGGTGACTTGGGGAAAATCATCATAACTTTCTCTTTGAGGATCGGATTCAAATTTTGTAAGAAGGTACAAAAAGAGTATGGATTGTAGTTTCTTGTATATATTTTTTAGAGCCAAAGGTCGAAATAGGGACATGTGGCATGTCATACAAGTTCGCTCTACTGAACTAGTCTATAATCAGGTCGCTGTGGGAGATTTGGCATAACTCTCCCTTGGAGAATCCAATTGGGATTAGACTGGTGGCATTAGAAAGAGGACATAGCGGGCTACTACAGGTCACAATTTTAGAACTGGATGATCAAAATTACAGAGATACATCAGAGGCAATATTGAGCTCCTACAAAGTGAAAAAAGGTGTGTAGATTTTTTTTTAAATTTTTGCTTAAGCCTGGTTTGAAAAATTATTTTGAAGGAATTCAAAGGGCATAGTAGAGAATTATTATCGGTAACTGATGCCTCGAGGAAAGAAAATGCAAACACCTAGTAAACAACCTGAAAGCTCTAGCATGACTCATGAAGAAGAGGAAGAAATGCTACATGATATATCAAAATTACAAGACCAAGTGCAACAAATTTCACTCTCACAAAAGCTAGCAGAAGCTAAGATAAATGGTGTGGAATCTAAGATAAAGGGCGTGGAAGCTAAGATTGATGATTTGAAGATAGATTTGAAGACAGATTTGACAGATTTCCTACAAGAAATACTTACTAATGGTGAAAAGGTAGTAAAGGAAACTCATGATGCGAACAAAATAAATGTTAATCATGATTTCATAGACCCTAATGTTGGATCGAATACACACCATATTCCAAAAATCGATATGAGGAAGTTTGATGGCAAGGATCCCACAACATGGATATTATAAATGGAGCAATTTTTCGATCTCAATAATGTGCAAAACACACAAAAGGTACATATTGCAACTTTATATTTGGAACCAAATCAGTTTGTATGGTATCAATGGCTTTTCTCTTGTAAACAAATTATCACTTGGGAAATTTTTACGGAAGAATTGACAGCACATTATGAGGATATAAAAAGCAACACTTTTTTTAGCCAATTGATAAGTCTCAAAGAAAAGGGTTCAATAATGGAGCACATTGAGGAGTTCCAAAAATTTAACATAAGGGTAAAAAATATTCCAGAGGAGCATAGGATTGATGTGTTCATAGGGACTTTAAAGGATAATATCCAACATGATGTTCGCCTTTGGGAACCTGATTCATTAGAGAAGGCATTTTGGTTAGCAAGAAAAATGGAAAGCAAAATTATGGCAACCAGGAAGCATACCACTCACAACTATAAAGATGGAAGTGTTGTTGCCCCTAGTCTTCCACAAACTATAAGGTTGACACCATAACAATTGGAAGAAAAAAGAGCAAAAGGGCTTTGTTACAGTTGTGATAGCAAATACACTAAAGGTCATAAGTGTGCTGAGAAGAAATTATTCTACATAGATTGTGAAGAGGAAGAAGAAAAGGAGCAAGAAAGGTCAAAAGAAGAGGATATACTCTAGGAACAAAGCCTAGATAAAGAACAATGAATCCGACCATATCTTGTAATGCATTGGCTGGAATTACCACTCCTCAAACCATCAATATAGAAGGACAAATCAAGAAGAAAAAGGTAATTGTGTTGATTGATTCAAGAAGTACCCACAATTTGATTCAGGAAGTACCCACAATTGTAAGGTAGCAAAAGAATTGAATTTCTTCCTATATCCAGCACCAGAGTGTCAAGTGATGGTTGCAAATGGAGGAACAATAAATTTCTCTGGAAAGTGCCATAATATCAAGCTATCCATGGGAGAATATGTATTGACTAGCCCAATGCTTTCCATTCCAATGGGAGGTGTTGATGTTGTACTAGGAGTCCAATGGCTACAATCCTTGGGTACAATAGCTTTTAATTTTCAAGAAATTTTCATTAAATTTTTTGCAGAAGGACAGGAAGTTGAATTAAGTGGTATTACAGGGAAATTGGGAAAGATAATTAGCTCTAACTATATGACAAATCTTCTAAAAAAGGAACAATGAGGTGTAATTGCACAATTATGTTCTCTAGATGTTTCCACATTGAAATCATCTATTTCTCTAGTTCTCCAAAAAGTCTTGGACAATCATTCCAAGGTATTTGAGACTCCCAAAGGTCTCCCACCTATTTGTGATCATGATAATTCTATTCATCTGATTCCAGGAAGTGTTCCTCCAAACATCAAGCCGTACAAATATCCCTATGCCCAAAAGAGTGAAATTGAACGTATGGTTGCAGAAATGCTAGAGGCTGGTATAATTCAACCTAGTCAAAGTTCTTTCTCTGCTCCAGTAGTATTGGTGCACAAGAAGGATGGATCATGGCACATGTGTCTGGATTATAGGGAGCTCAACAAGCTCACTATTAAAGATAAGTTTCCTATTCCTGTCATTGATGAATTACTGGATGAATTGCATGGATCAATTTACTTCACCAAGTTGGATCTTCATTCAGGATATCATCAAATTAGAATGAAGACTAAAGACATTCTGAAAACAACATTTAGAACTCATGAGGGTCATTATGAATTTTTGGTCATGCCTTTTGGCCTTACCAATGCACCTTCTACATTTCAAGGTTTGATGAATTCCAATTTCAAACCTTCCTTAGAAAATTTGTGTTAGTATTTTTTGATGATATACTAATCTACAACAAGTCTTGGAAGGATCATGTTGAACATGTTGACAGGGTGCTACAACTATTGGAGGAGAAACAATTATATGCAAAAAGATCCAAATGTTTCTTTGGAGTACAAGAGGTGGAATATCTGGGTCATATTGTATCTCATGAAGGAGTTAAGGTAGACCCTAGCAAAATTAAAGCCATTAAGGAATGGAAAATCCCCACATCCATAAAGCATATGCGAGGATTTCTCGGGTTGACAGGGTATTATCACAAGTTTGTTAAGAATTATGGAAGAATAGCAGCACCTCTAACAACATTATTGAAGAAAGATGCATTTTCATGGACTTCGGAAGCAACAAAGGCCTTCGAACATCTTAAAGAGGCAATGTGACAAGCACCGATCTTAGCTACATTGGACTTCACAAAAACCTTTATTGTGGAATGTGATGCTTTAGGAAATGGAATTGGTGCTATTTTAATGCAAGATGAAAGACCCATTTCTTTTGAAAGTTGTCCAATCAAGGGAAAGTTTTTACACAAAGCTATTTATGAGAAGGAAATGTTGGCAATACTACATGCACTTAAGAAATGGTGACCCTACCTAATGGGAAGACACTTCAAGGTAAAAACGGATCATGATAGCCTTAAATAATTTTTAGAACAAAGATTATCCTTTGAAGAGCAACAAAAGTGGGTCACAAAGATGTTGGGTTATGGCTTTGAAATCATCTACAAAAAAGGGAAGCAAAATGTGGTGGCAGATGCACTCTCAAGAAAGGATGAGGATGTGGAAGCATTGTTGTGCACCATTTCTATTATCCAACCAGATTGGATAAATGAAGCAAGGGAGGAATGGAAGAATGATGAAGAAGTGTTGGTACTTAATTCGAAAGTTACAACAAGATTCTAGTACATCTGATACATTTAGCCGGAAAAATGATTCATTATGGTATAAAGATCACTTATACCTCTGTAAGAATTCCCAACTCAAACAAAAGATTCTTATGGAATTGCACACTTCTCCCTTAGGAGGGCACTCAGGATTTCTAAAAAGTTACCACAGGTTAAGAAGGATTTTTTTTGGGATGGCCTTAAATTGGATATTCAAAATTTTGTGGCAAAATGTTTGGTTTGCCAACAAAATAAAGTCGAAAAAATTAAGACGCTGGGTCTATTACAACCTTTATCCTCCAAGCCAACGTTGGGAGGAGGTTTAAATGGATTGTATCACAGGTTTACCCAAGTCTAAGGGAAAGAGTGTCATCATGGTGGTAGTTGATAGACTTACCAAGTATGCACACTTTTGTGCATTATCACATCCATTTAAAGCCAGTACAGTTTCTACTGCATTTATGGAAACAATTCAAAAGCTACATGGAAACCCAAAGATTATTGTAAGTGACAGAGATCCCATTTTCACTGGAAATTTTTGGACAGAATTATTTTCTTTTCTCGGTACTCAGTTAGCTCATAGCTCATCTTATCATCCTCAATCTGATGGGCAAACTAAGATAGTAAAAAAATGT
Organism: Pinus tabuliformis; assembly: GCA_031772625.1. NCBI lineage: Eukaryota > Viridiplantae > Streptophyta > Pinopsida > Pinales > Pinaceae > Pinus > Pinus tabuliformis. The sequence goes on from CM062815.1 coordinate 250,482,106, forward strand.
TCGGAAGGATATCTTCATTGCTTTGTATTTGATAAACAGACACAATGGGTCAAATGGTTGCCTCTAGCTAAATGGTGGTATAACAATTCCTTCCATACAGCAACAAAAATGACCCCATTTATGGCACTTTATGGATATCAGCCACCATCCATCACATCATATTTAAGAGAAAATTCTAAGGTTCAAGCAGTGGAACATCACATCGAGCATCAACAACAAGTCCTCCAGCTCTTAAAGGATAACCCCGGGTTGGCACAGAATAGAATGAAACAACAGCAGATCAACATTGCAGTGTAAGAAGTTTTGATGTAGGTGATTGGGTATTCCTACGGCTACAACCATATAAACAAATGTCCCTCAAGCAAGCTAAGAATGATAATAAATTATCACCAAGGTATTATGGTCTGTACAAGGTGTTGCAAAACATTGGTACTATGGCATACAAATTGGAGCTTCCTGCAGCTTCTCGAGTGCACCCAGTTTTCCATGTTTCATGTTTAAAGAAGGTTATAGGCGAAAAGCTCCTAGTTCAAACAATATTGCCAGAACTTAACGAGGAAGGAAAAATTATATTGGAACCAGAAGCAGTCACAGAAACAAGAACTCGACAACTACGAAATCGATCAATTTCAGAGTATCTCATCAAGTGGAAGAACTTATCCACTGAAGATTCCACATGGGAGGATGAGAATTTTATATAGAAGCATCCAGAACTACTCAAGTGTTGAGGACAACACTTTTTTGAAGGAGAGGGGCATGTTAGGTCCCTATAATACTAGTTATTACCCCATTAATATTGTAGTTGTATCTCTTATTAATATTTTTGTGCCCCTATTGTCCCCATATTGTTATTACTGTGCCCCATAGAATCCCTCTATTGTTATTTTTGTGCCTTTATATTATTATTGTTAGGTCGGCTGGGTTATATTGTGACTCCTTAGACTCCTATATATAGAAAGGAGGTTTTGTCATTTGAATCATAAAAGAATCATTCATTTGTGTAATGTAAAGGAGGTTTCCTCCTCGAAGAGGCTGAATTATAAGGCGTTGATCTATCTTTCCTATGTTTTTGTGAGCTGGTTTCATAATAGTGGCTCACTAGGAACCATCTTTAATATAAATTTCCCATCTCATGGAGGTACTCATCACAATGGGGACCATTACTTCCTTAGGAGGGAGTAATGGTTCAGGTGAATATTAGTGGCCACCCACCCATTCCAATTGGACCTCCAAAACTATTACTTTCAGTTTCCTTAAATATAACAAGATTTACTATTTTTGGCAGTTTTTTGAGTCTTGAACTTCTGAAGCCATTTTTAGGCCCTAAACAACATTTTTCTGGAAAACAGACAAACTAATGGCCCATGGTAGGGTTTTTAGTCCAAATTTGTATTCCTTGGATAGATATTTCTAACAATTTATCGTATGTGTCAAACAAAGATCGAAGTCCAAAGTTACGACCCCTAGAAGTTGGCGTACCAACTAACAACAATGGGGCCCACAAACTTTTGGATCTTCATCTCCTAGGGTTAAGTTTTTAGATGTTTGGAGCTTTCCCTTGTTTCTCAATAATTAAAAGGAATGTGAGTATCATTTTAACACAATTAAGAGGCTTGTAACCGCCACATCTTGATCTAAATTGGATCATTATATTGTTTGTGATCCATCTCAACGAATCATGTCCACTTCCTGTCATAAAAAGTCAAACTAGAATATTTGACCAAATCAACATGTATAAAATATCACATCAGGATAGCTCGAAACATAACCATCAAAATCCTAAATCACATGCATAATAAAACTGTAATAAAACACTGATACTTATCCTTTAATCAATCCTTAGCTTCCACATTTTTCCTTATGCTATATGAACCTCATATCGGTTGCCACACCCGACAAACACCCAGTGCCTTCTCCTCAACCATGTGCACAACAAAACACAATACATGTGCCTATGTCCGATGTACGACACAACACAATACATACATACACCCACACCCGGTGGACAATATAAGACAATACATCTGTACACAATGTGTGCAACCTCAAAATGCATACGCATATACTCAATATACAACTAAACACATACATCTATACGCAATATGCAATGCCACATAATGCATGTACCTACATCTAGTGTACAATAGAACAAAATACATGTACTACATAAAGTACAACACAACAAGTACACATGTAACAATACCACGACTATACAATGCACACACATAGTACCGCATGCCCGCAACCCAACATATATGACCTGCACACAATAACACACATACAATAGTACCATATATAGAACATGTACACAGTTACACTGCACCACCTGCACAGTGTGTTCACAACATCACATGTACATAATGCCACCTTCACAATGTGTACATAACGCCATATGTACACTGCACCACTATACAATGCGTACACAATACCACATGTACACAATACCACACACATGACATGTACGCGACACCACATGTACACATCGCCACATGCACGACATGTACACAACACCTACACACAACGCCACTTGTACAATAGGTACACAACACCACATGCACGTAGCACCCCTTGTACAATCATGCACACCACACCATATGTACATAGTACCAATGTACAACATGCACACAAAACCACTTTTACATAGCACTACATATCCAACATATACATAGCATCATTTGTGCACAACACTGCATACCCAACAGGTGCACAATACCATATGCACACAACATCGCATATCTGTCATGCACATAATACAATATGTACACAACATTGTATATCCAACACGTACATAGCGCCATCTATGCAACATTCATACAACATTATCTGTACTAACACACTGTACATAATATTACATAAACAACATGTACACACACTACATATGGACAATTCTGCATGTGCACAATCATCATAGATGCAACATGTACAACATGTATGACATATGCACAATAATAATACCACACATCCGAAACCACACTACCTCTACCAAGAAACCTTGCTTCTAGTGTCTTATCCATGCTTATCCTAGAATGCCGCAGACCACATTGCTTTCACTTTGCTGATGTATCCCTCGATATAACCTGTCCATAAAATAAGCATTGTATAATTACATAATATAAACTCATAACTACATGTTATTGACCTAGTATATTTGTCATGACTATTATTCCACTTGATTCTTCATAAACCATGAACCTCTTCATGCCATTCTCCTGCATAAGTAATCATTCCTCCACAAGAATGATCCTTGGCAACCTTCCCGAATAGTGACATAGATACATGGATAAAAACATACACACACACACACACACACATATATATATGTCAACATAGAATAATAATGATCTAGTCAGTCAACGACATACATACATACGTTAAACATTAACATAAAATAATCATGATCCATGATAACCATGTCAGACATGACATACATACATACATACATATAAACATCAACATATTCATGATCATAACATAATTACCAGATAACATAAAGTCCAGGCTAAGATAACTTCCTTATTTGTGCACGACATGCACAACATCGAGAACAACCATTCCCAACATAGCCAAGGAATCTAACGCCTCATATCCATTTATTTTACCTTTTTTGGTTACCATTCACATGTTTGTACTGCCACCATCCATTTACCAAAATGGACCCAACCAGTCCAACCAATTGCCACAACCTTACCTTCCGATGCACTTACTCATGCATAGAGCTTCATCTGAATCTTATATTACCTTTCAAGTGCCACACAACTCTCTCGAGCTCCATCAACTTTCCTTTTTCCCAACCAATTCCCAAGACTCAAAACATAAAATTCAAGACAAGAAACAAACAAGAAGAAGATCATGAAAACCAATTACAACAATACGAAAATGCAACCAAAGTGTCAAGGCCTTGCACTAGACATAAACAAAACCGTAAATCAAGCTCAACAAATCATAAAAGACTAAAAGCACAAGACTAGGAACAAACACCATGACTCAATCCCCATGGTTCCCAAGGGAAGCTCAACCTAAGCCTTCTTCAAGATTTCATGAAAACCTCTCTTGTCATGCAACTCCCTGCATTATATGGCCATAAACACATAATGTTAATGCATAAATAAACATAATAACATACTATTTACCTTACCTTGTTGTGCCAAGCACGCTACCTTGCAACTAAACACATCCACACCATCTCTCAAGGAACTCTGATCCTTTGATATCTCCACCTGTAACAAAAAACTAACTAATATACCTTTTAAATACATGTTCATGAATATAGCATGTATCCACATAATGTCAAACAAGATTAAGGTTAAGAAAAATTCCTGTAGCAAAGCACTCATACATTTGTACTTAGGGTTTCCAAACATAGCCAAGGAATTCTTGCCCAATTCCTTTCTTTGACCTTTTCCTTGCTAGAATTGAGTGTTACTTTGCACTATCACATCACCCAACTATTAGTGATTTAAGCACATTAACTATTACCCTATCAGGCTAATACCCACATGATTCCTGCAACTGTTCACACATTTCAACCACATGTTCCAAATATCAAGACAATAGTATCTTTCAATTTGAAATCAACATTTAACAAGATTAAAAATCATGTCATAATCCATAGTCAACTCATAGTCATTAGACCTAATGCTACAACTATCACCTACTACAGTCAAGTACCTATCAACTGTCTAAACACCTATGTGTTAGTACAATCATCATAAAACAAAATCGTTTGAACACATACCCATATTATGCAATTCATAAAACATTCAACCAACTTGCAACATACCATGTTAAATAAATTAACTAGATGACATAATCAAATAGTCAAGTACCAAATATGTGACATAAGCAAACTCGTACCTTACTGTATCTTAGGGGAGGCTATCTTGTCTGCAAAATCAGGCTAGTTATCACGATATAACTTCTCAACACATCATTTTAACATAAATAAGACCATGCTATCCATAACAATCACTAATTAACATGTTCACCTCCTAACTCATAAACAATCATCATTTATGCATAGGAATCACATATGTACGATTAGTCTATATTAGTATGACACTATATCAAAAATATGTCGACTCATACTTGAATATCACAAACCATAACCATTTGCATAGGTCAAACCAGGTTAACACAGTGCATATAAAATCAAGATCTTCAATGCAATTAACATAACCATCATGCATATGACCAATCCAAATTACAACATAAATATCTCAATGAAATAACCCTAATCATCAAGTTAACTAACCTAAGACAATAATAGAAATGCATACCATCATAGGTTACTATCATTCATGACTATCTGACACGTGTGCATATAATTACACTAATCAACCAATATCTATCATGAATGTAACCTTAACATCAAAAGACACTTACATAAATCTAATGCACATAAACCTAATGCATATAACAATCCTTGACATACATACCTACATGCCAAACATACAATACCTATATGGTGATCTTCTTTTACCCAAAAGTCCAATGCCACAACCTCATTATGATGTTCTGCCTCTCCTGCTCTATCTCAACCAACACATTAGCATCATAACATACCAATATCACCCCGATGACCTAAATTGCATACCATGACTTCACAAGGCATGTTTGACATACTATTCATGCATACTATAACCAAGGCCATACATATATAATAACTGCATATAGACATATAACACATAAGTACCAAACCATATACACCTCATTCTAGCTAGAGTCGAATCGTCAATGCATGACCATATCAACTACACAAACCATGACCTCATGCATGACAACAACCATTACTCCATTGTATGCATTGCAACATGCAAACATCAACATGCATAAGCAATACCTAATCAACTATGCATACGCATAAACACACATAGTCGAGCATAAGCAATCGATTATTGTAATCAACCTGCAAGAATTATACATGTAATCCAAAATATTAAAGAATGTAACATAGCATACAAGGATGTAATCAAGTGACATAAAACAACATATAAGAGATATATAACAATATGTAATCAATCATGTACTCATGACAATGCATTCCACAAAATCAACATCAAATTCCTCAGGACAACCTTACTACAACCGTGATCAACATTATGCAATGTAACAAGCACATGGAATGCAAGTGTAAGAGACACACATGCAAATGACATGTACGCATGAACAACACACACTGCCCATCCAGTTCGAGAGTTGAGCCACACTTTGATACCACTTTGTAACACCCTCCTCCCACATCCACCCAAGTAACTAGTCAACCAGAGTAAATATGTGACGAGAGGCTACTATGATGGGATTCGACCTCCTATATGACCTTAAGGAAGTGGAATCGACATAATCATAACATGCAAACATCCAACATCAGCCTAAGGACCCATAGGAACCAAACACGAACTTCAGACAACTTGCCCTTCGGTCCTACTGAAGTTTTTACCAACTTAGGATAGAGTAACACACCTTAGAAATAACCCAGGACAGTTATAATTCTCTCCATCCCTCAACCAAATGCGTTAGTTTCTAGGCTAATGCTCTATTTTTCCAGCATCCCGGGATTTGAGCCACTTTTTCAAGCCCAAATCCCAGGGCACTGCCGAGATTGGAATGATAACTTAAAACCAATAAAAGTACAGGGAAACAATGATGCAAAAGCAATAAGCTAAACAAGACCATATCCAGACCCCTACTAGCCATGACAAGAATTTCGTCAAACATGTCATCAACATTTAACCTATAGGTGTAAACAATAGAATTAAGTGTATGGATCTCATACTTATCTGATAATCACCATGAACCATTGTTTCCTCATGTCATTTGTTGCCTTATCATTTATTAGGTGATAGATACATTATCCATTCATATACAAGTAAAAACATGCTGAGAGAAATACATAGATTTTGTCACAAAAAAAGAAATATATATATATATATATATATATATATATATATATATATATAACTGACATAATAGGAACAAAAATACCATAAACATATCAGCCATCAAAATCCACATATACATCACTACACTCACACATGAAAACCAAGGGAATGAATTTCTCATTAATGAATGCAATGAACCTACCGGAAATGGGACTACCACATTCCACCTGACCATCGATTGGTTGAGCCAAGTCTCGCTTCAGCCAATGATCCCCATGCCATATTCCAAGCATGAATGTGGGACTCATAGAACACATAAGAAAAACACCAATCAACATGGATGCCACGGGAGTTCTTCGCCTACACCGTGAGGAATTTGAGTGCCTCCTAGTCTCTCAGGCTTTACCATGCATACATAGTCTAATCCATGGATCATTAGGCCCTACACTGACACATACTCTCCAGGATTTACCGTGCATTCCATCGTGGAACGACTAGGCCCAATGGAAAGAATATCCACCTCTTGGATTTACCATATATCCTACCATTCACCGACAAGGATTCCTAGGCTCAACAAGGCACACAATCTAGCTTACCTCCACCTACAGTCATGTCCAAGGGTTACTAGGTCAATGGCTTTGTGATCGTTGGTCCGGTTCAGGAACCACTACACCATGTGTTTGTAAATTCATAGATCCACCCCGCTCAGATTCGAATCCAATACGACCATCCCACATAAACCTAATGAGAGAACTCATCTCATCAAACCTATCAGGAAATGGAAAGGATAGGTTGAAAATATTTTCACACCTGGCAAAACCCATGCCATGGTAGAAAAGAAACACATGCAATCTCATGCATGCCAAATCTAGCAAGGAAAATACACATGAAAGTCGATATCTACAATTAAGCTTGTTGTAGTTGCTTGATCCTTGCTCTAACGTGCTTGATCTTTGCTTCCTCTTGCCTTCTTTTCCTTTCTTGCTCCAAGGCCAAAGTACTCCAAGAAAACTCTAAGTGTCCAAGGGTATGTGAGGGAGAGAATAATGAGAGAGCTCAAAAACTCAACTGATCAATCCTTCACTGACCAAGCTTGCCAACTGATCCTCAAAAGCCTTTTTATTAATGAGGCCTCTATTTTCTTCATTTTCCATTATTTTCCTTCATTTTCCTCCTCACATGCAACCTGTGACCTTTCACCTTCCTTTACTTCTAATTTCCATTATTTTCATAAATAATTGTGCCAAAAATTCCATCTTGCCTTCTGAAGCCTTAGCCATTGGCTTTGCCAATTTTTCTTAGCCATAAACAACCAAATGAACACCCACTAGGATGTTTTGTCCAACATTCAGCTTGGAGTACATGTCCCATCAACCATGGTTTTTATATTTTTACATGGAATTTTCACCAAGGTTGTTACATTGTCTCAACATTTGGTCATCTCAAAGGGTTGGTTGGCTCCTAAAGGTGTTGTAGCATGTGTGGAAGGTTAGAATGGTTTTGTATTACTAATCCCACTTCTTTGTTTAAAATTTGGTCCTACATGGACACAATAGACTGGGATGATCATACACAAATTAAATTTTCAAAAGAATAGTTTGATAGATGTGTACCGACAATGAATGGATGTGATCAACATCAAATAAATATTTATTTTAGACTCAATGTTGATGATCATCCTTGCTTGAAGGACACACAACAAATATTTCAATATGATCCTATCATTTATTATGAATAATTTCTTAAGTGATTTGAGTGTCATATCACATTCAATGGAAGATATTTCCTTCTAAAGAAGGCATGAATATATATATATGTCAATATAAGGCAACATGGGATCTGTGTGACGAGTCAAAACTTTATATTGATTAAAATAGAGAAAATAAATATAAACCAAGTTGAAATGATGACAAATTGAATATACACAACCGTGAAGCATTGATGATGTGGAGGGATAATATAGATTGGAAACATATTCTCTCAAAACACGTCGTCATTAATTACATATCAAAATATGCTGCAAAATATGAAAAATGATTAGAAAAATTTCATGATATGTTACTGTGTGTCTCTTCTATTCAAAATACGAATGGGTCACGAACCCATGTATACAATATTTTATTGAGTGAAACCATTATTGACGGGGATATAGGTGCATAAGAGGCAAGGCATTTGCTTCTAGAGTTCCCTCTTTCAAAATGAAGCCATTGGTTTGTGGTTCTAAATGTTGGTATGAAGGTTTTGAAACAAGTACATGTACATATATATAATGTCAACAATGATAATTCCCTTATTGATGCATACTCAAAGATAAATATTGATATTAAACACCTTCCATTGATGGATGCCACAAAATCATGGTCATATGAAAAATATCTATGTGGGAAGAAATTGCTACAATGGAAGAATGTAGCTATTGTACATGTGTTCCCTCGACTTATCTCAATTCCCAATCGAGAAAATGACAATTTTGTTGAATTTTTCTAGTTCATTAGTTCTTTTAGCTCCTACGAGGTTTGCAACTCATTCCGCACTTCAACTTCCAATCAAATACATAAACCTTTAAAATGAAAAGGTTTACCTACATTCTAGGAAGAGATAAAGCATGTGAAATATATTCTCTTAGAGACAATGAGTTTAATTGGAAGAAATCTATTAATAGACATTGATTCGAAAATTTTGACAAAGTTTTAGAGAAAGTGAAAAATATTCAGCTTGGAGTACGTGCCCCATCAATCGTGGTCTTATATATTTTTACATGGAATTTTCAGCAGCGTTGTTACATTGTCTCAACGTTTGGTCAACTCGAAGGGTTGGTTGGCTCCTGAAGGTTCTGTATCATGTGTGGAAGGTTAGAATGGTTTTGTCTTACTAATCCCACTTCTTTGTTTAAAATTTGCTCGTACATGGACACAATAGACTGGGATGATCATACACAAATTAAATTTTCAAAAGAATAGTTTGATAGATGTGTACTGACAATGAATTGACATGATCAACATCAAAGGAATATTTATTTTAGACTCAATGTTGATGATCATCCTTGCTTAAAGGACACACAACAAATATTTCAATATGATCCTATCATTTATTATGAAGAATTTCTTAAGTGATTTGAGTGTCACATCACATTCAATGGAAGATCTTTCCTTCGAAAGAAGGCATGAAGATATATATGTCAATATAAGGCACCATGGGATCTATGTGATGAGTCTAAACTTTATATTGATTAAAATAGAGAAAATAAATATAAACCAAGTTGAAATGATGACGAATTGAGTTCACACAATTGTGAAGCATTGATGATGTGGAGGGACAATATAGATTGGAAATATATTCCCTCAAAACATGTCGTCATTAATTACATATCAAAATATGCTACAAAATATGAAAAAGTATTAGAAAAATTTCATGATAATTTAATGTGTGTCTCTTCTATTCAAAATACGAATGAGACACGAACCCATGTATGCAATATTTTATTGAGTGAAACCATTGTTGACAGGGATATAGGTGCATAAGAGGCAATTCATTTGCTTCTAGAGCTCCCTCTTTCAAAATGAAGCCATTGGTTTGTGGTTCTAAATGTTGGTATGAAGGTTTTGAAACAAGTACATGTACACACATATAATGTCGACAATGATAATTCCCTTATTGATGCACACATGAAGACAAATATTGATATTAAACACCTTCCATTGATGGATGCCACAAAATCATGGTCATATGAAAAATATCGACGTGGGAATAAATTGTTACAATGGAATAATGTTGCTATTGTACATGTGTTCCCTCGACTTATCTCAATTCCCAATCGAGAAAATGACAATTTTGTTAAATTTTTCTAGTCTGAGTTGGTATTATACAAGACCTTTTGTGGTTCTCGCAAAGATATAGGTCAAACAAATGATGAGATAATGCATAATTGGGTAATCTTTTGATACCAACCATGGCATGTTGACCACAATCCATTCCCTCTAGTTCATCCATATGACTCTAACGAAGAAGAAGTTGAAAATCCACTTGTAGATTCCAAAGAGAATGAATGAGTGATTGTTTATGGATTGTATATAAGCACATATATAAATTATAATGAGTTTGAAACATTGGGACATAGATATCGTGATCGTCTGTACAATTTGAAAACATTTTTTGTTGATGAAGTCACCTCTAATTGTGCTAATCATTTCCTATTTGAAAAGATAAAGTGGAATTCTCTTTGCACTAGCAAGCATGGAAATTCTTACTCCTTTGAAAGTCTTGGTGGTGAGAAAAGAAAACATATGATATTATCATTCACCTTTATATATCAGGGTTTGATCCATTGCCCATAATAATCCAAGGAATTGCAAGTACAAGAAAGTATGATTTGATCACAGCTATTAAAACTGGACTTGAAACTGAGTCCTTTCCTAGGAAGAGTTCATTAGTTCTTTTAGCTCCTACGAGGTTTGCAACTCATTCCACACTTCAACTTCCAATCAAATACAGAAACCTCTAAAAGGAAAATGTTTACATACATTCGATGAGGAGATGAAGCATGTGAAATATACTCTCGTAGACGAAATGAGTTTAATTGGAAGAAATCTCTTAATAAACATTGATTCGAAAAGTTGACAAAGTTTTGGAGAAAATGAAAAAGATCTTTTTGGTGGGAGGTCAATTATCTTGGCTCATGATTTGGGATAGTTGCCACTTGTTATGGATTAACCTGTATATGCATGTGGTTCTCCAAAAGAATTATGGAACTCATTGACAATGGTCGTGACACTTGATACTATGTTTTGACAAGATGGACAGAGAAACCGACAAAGAATTTTTCCCTATTGGCTCATGAATGTAAGGGATGTAACAAGAACTACGGAAGACTCAAAAGTACTTATGACTTATACAAATACACACTTGGATACTTCCACAATAGAGTCATTTGATAAGGAAATACATTTGTTTGCGAGAAATGATAATGTGCAAAATCATAATAAGCATTGTTTAACAAACCTAAAGTGTTCCATTGGAGTCACTGTTACTACAAAACGAAAAAGCAAATACATGGAAAGTAGGAAGAAATTGAACTAGACTTATTTATTGTATTTAGAGCTAGAGCGACCCTTACATCAAACATTTAGACTACTCTTAAAATTGTAAAAAAGATTGTGTATAACATTGATGTTTCACATGAGAAAGGTACACATATCTTTCAGTAAGATTTTATAATTACATGGGAGTATCATGGGATCAATCATTCCCGCAAACATTTCTTATTACACCCATTGAAATTTTGTTGAAGCTTAACAATCCATAAGTAACAAAGGTTGACTTTAAAAAAACTATGCTTAATATCTGCAAGAAATAGAGATAGGTATAATATTTAGTGCCATATCTTGAATGGTCTATAATTTCAACTTCCCTTTTTATATAATTAACAAATATGAAAACAAGAAAAGCAAAAAAAAAATTAATATTTTCTAGCTAAAATTTTATTTTTTCCACATAAAAGAACCATGGTTCTTTTCAAAGATGTGATTTCGTGCTGCAACCTTTTCTAAATTACATAAATCATTGAACCAATCAGGCCGACATGATAACCAAACTCCAATTAGTTTATTTTTTTCTAAACGCAACATCATATAGAATTGAGTATAAAAGCATGGACCAATCTTTTCGATTTATATCACGAATACGACACATCCATCTTTGGAGCGTGGAGAGGAGATATACTTCTGTTGTTGAGATAGCGAATTAAAGTAGAACCCCATTTTTTCTCAGTTTATCGAGCGTGGAGCTATATTTCTGTTTTTAAGGCGAAAAGCACAACGCAATACAATTAAGAACTGTATTGAAGAGAAATTAGGAGCGTAACCCATGGAATCAAAAAAGATTCCCATTGAACCTATTGTAGATATAACACTGAGTGCAAAAGATTTGTTAGAGACGTATTTCAGCCATGATGATGATGATGATGATTTGAGGAGCAGGAGCAGGAGATGGTATTCTAGCGATGACAACACAGCTAGCATGAGCATGCTGTTGTCTGGCTCTGATGATCTTTACAGACCCACCACCGACGATGTAGGCAAGGTATTAGTTCTCGAAGTTGAAGGAAAGGGACGTTTTGTTACTCAGCCTGTTATTCCATTAAATCCAAGTCCTCGGCAAATGATACAAATGAAGAACGACACCAACAATGATGGAAGTTTGACATTCACAGTTGTGACATACAATGTTCTCGCAGACGTATTGGCTACTTCACAGCAGTTCCCAGACTGTCCTTCATTCGCCCTCAAGTGGGCATATCGCAGGCAAAATTTGTTGAACGAAATTTTACAGTGCGACCCTGACATCATTTGCCTCCAGGAGGTCCAACAGAACCATTTTCTTGACTTCTTCCATCCAGAATTGAAGAAATTAGGATATGAAGGGGTGTTTAAGGGAAAGGAAAGAGAACCCGGCATAATCATTCCAACTGTTGATGGTTGTGCAACGTTTTATAAACTGAACAAATTTGAGTTGCTAACTCACTGGTGGATTCATTTGATGCATAGAGACAACATTGCTCTGCAAGTGATCCTTTCATTCAAAAATATCAATCGATCTCTATGCATAGCCAATACCCACATCCATGCAAATCCTAAAAATAGAGATATAAAACTATTGCAGGTTCATTACTTGGTCCAACACTTGGAGACATATGTCCGGAATAACCCTGATGACACTCTTGTACTATGTGGTGACTTCAATTCTTTGCCCGGAAGCGCCGTCCACTCACTTCTTACCAAAGGCAGGGTCGATGCATCACACAAAGAATTAAAGAATTTTAATCGATCTGAGTTTCATCATACAATAGGTTTAGGAAGTGCTTATTTTTCCTATAGCCAATGCAATGTTCCCCTGCAAGACGTGGTGAAGAAAATAGCTGTTACAGGGGAGCCACATTTCACTAACTTCGTCCACCAACGGGCGAAGAAAATAGGTGTTACAGGGGAGCCACGTTTCGTCGAATTTAAGGGAACGTTGGATTACATTCTGTACAGTCCCAGGAAGTTGAAGGTGGTGTCGTTACTGGAGCTAATTGACGAGGACGAGGTGAAGGACCGCGCACTTCCTTCAGTTAAGCGTTCTTCTGATCACATCCCGATTGCAGCTGAGTTTAAATACATCTCCGGTAATAAGCAACGCACCAGTTATGGTCGAAACTACAGATAGATAGAAAAGTGGAGAAACTAATTTGCCTTTGGTTTACGCTCATTGTTGCTGTCTTTTAATTTTCTTTGCTTATTTTTAAAACCTGGTTATTCTCGTATTGGGATTTAATATTCAACGTAGCTACTTTGTATCTGATTTATTTAGTCTTGTATATGTTGAATAATCGTTAGTATGTTTACATAGATTAACTTGTATTTGTTTTATTTAATCTTTGTATATGTTGTATGGGGTAATCCTGAATAATCGTTCTTTAGTATGTTTACATTTTTATACTTGTTAAATTAAATTATACGATGATTAATTGGATTTTTTTGAGTATATATTTTATTATTATTATTCAGGAGAATGACTAAAAATTTTTTAGGTAAAAAAGGAAACTACAGAAATTCAACCCTATTTTATGAGAAGTAATGAAACACCTATTTAATGTGGTTAATATAAAAGGTTGGGTGGTAATTTTATAGTTGGTAGGTGTATTGTATGATATTGACTCGTCAAAAAGAAGAATTCTAGACAATATAGTAGCAAATGGATTAAGCCCCTTCTCGAAGCTAACAAGGTTCAAATCGATATACTTAAGTGTTATAATCTTCAAAGTGTTGGATTCTAGTTGAATGCATGAACAATAGGTCTTCAAGAGGCATATCAATAAATGTAGTAGTTCCTAGCAACATATTTAAGTGGGGAAAGTTAGATATATAAAGATACAAATACTTCCTTTTAAAATTGTATGTTTGATTACTAGGATCCACCCACACTAAATAGTCTATTTAGGCGGTAGTGGTTAGGGAAACTCTACACTAATGTAATTGTGATTAATTCAATTGGACGTTCTTTTTAGTGACAATGTCTATCAAATCCACTTATAAAATGGCATCTACACCCAAAAATGGTTTCACAATAGAATAAAAGTTACAAAAAAAAATGATAAGAGCACTTTAGATTTTTCTATTGGAAAAAATTATCAATGAACTAGAAAGGCAATCCTAAAAGCAAATAAACTTGTGAAATATAGATTATCACCTTTATATGAAAATCAAAAATTAATTTTGATTTACACATCATTAAGCAAAAGAAATTGTAGCACTCACATCAAACCAATCTTTTACTTGTTAACCAAAACTTAGATGCTAGCCATGAAAAATATCCCTGGTCAAGGTAGTTCAAATCTCTAAAATAATATGATCATGTCGAGTACACTCATATAATTTTCAAAAAACAATGACACAAAGTTATAATAGTTATATATCATATGAATTATATCTAGAAAAGTGGGGTATTTTGTAATTTGTTATTGATTTTTCTTTTCCTTAATATAAATTTGAATGCAATCTAACTATTAGACATCATCTTCAACGTTTAGCTATATAATACACCTCAAGAAAATGTTTGAAAAATAGAGGAATAAGATTTTTGTAAGTTATTTGAAATTAGTATTTAATTGGAGATGGAAAAAACATTAATTTTTATGCAATAGAAAAGGAGTTGAGCGGGATGCCCAAACTGAAAATTTTGAAAGTTCCCACAAAATAAAATAGGCAACCCACAAGCTATGTTTGAAAATACAAACAAAAAACTGAACAACCTAATTTTCTTTTGGTTGAGACTCGCCGCAAAATTGTGTCATGATTTCTCATTTTTAATCTTTTAGATAAGATCATGATAAATATGATATAAAATAAATCATGGTTGGTGAATTTTAATTTAAATTAGTTACTAAAAAACATGTTATGCTCTTATTTGGATTTTATAAACAACAATGTTCAACATAGTTATTTTCTTGTGTGGATCGTAACTTTTTTTTTTGTTCAGTGTAGTTACAAATATTTAATTAATAAAAGTAATTAAATTTATATGTTTTATTATTTTTGGATTTGATAATCTTCTAGATTTAATTTTTTAAATATTTGTTTTTTTAATATATTTAGTAGATTAAATTTTTATAAATGTTTTTTTTTTTTTGACTTTAACGGTTAGATTTTTATTTAAAAGGCGGCAAAACAGCTGTCGCTTGCATTTACATTGGATTGAGTTTCTCAATTTCATTTCTCTCTGAGTTCATGAAGTCCACGAATCCATGATCAATCTTTGATTCAGGGTCGTCTTTTGGAGAAGCAACGCTGTATCTCTGCCGGATGGTTCTTTACCTTGATGTTACCAGCTGATTCTGACAACCTGAGTATGCCTTTCTGGAGCCTTCCTCTAACTCTGTTGCCAGAGGAGCTAATCGGATATGAGCTATTTCCACTTGGGAGTATGAAAATCGTTTTCCATCTCTAGTCTTCATTCTAACCTTCCAACGCCTTGATTTTTGTCAAAGCAATTTCCCCTGGAGCAGAAAGAGCCGTGCGAAATGGGCAGCTGTCCGATTGAATGTACAGAGCCTGACGTCAAAATTTTGCATTGCTGAAACACCACGATCGGCGTTGCTGAAACACCAGTTTCAGCAACTGATAAAATAACTGTGTTGCTGAAACACCATTTCCAGCAAGCAAATTTCTGGGTTTTCTGTGTTAAAACAGAATTACTGGTTAATCCGATTATGGGATGATGCAGAGAGAATCTTCCAAATTGACTGATAGGGTTCTTTGGCTTCTGGCAGCTCCAAGGTTGGCTTCAAAATCAGCTTGAGTATTTTGTCAAAGCAATTCCCCCTGGAGCAGAAAGAGCCGTGCGAAATGGGCAGCTGTCCGATTGAATGTACAGAGCCTGACGTCAAAATTTTGCGTTGCTGAAACACCACGAGCGGCGTTGCTGAAACACCAGTTTCAACAACTGATAAAATAACTGTGTTGCTGAAACACCATTTCCAGCAAGCAAATTTCTGGGTTTTCTGTGTTAAAACAGAATTACTGGTTAATCCGATTATGGGATGATGCAGAGAGAATCTTCCAAATTGACTGATAGGGTTCTTTGGCTTCTGGCAGCTCCAAGGTTGGCTTCAAAATCAGCTTGAGAATTAAGCTGCCTCATAATGTGGTAGAAGGAGATTTTCTGAAACTTAGCCAGCATGGGTCTTATTTTCTTTAGAATTCGGCCTAAATGAATCTGCCACTGATTCGAGGGAGAATTCATTGCTTGAATGATGAGCCGAGAGTCTCCGAAGACCGTCAATGTTTGAATGTTCCGTTTTAGAGCCAGAGTCAGCCCCTGCCACAAAGCTAGAGCCTCAGCTCTATTATTTGATTCGATTCCCAGACCCCAATGGTACTTGAGAAAAGTAGACCCATCGGGTTTCAGCAGCACTCCACCTCCACCCGCAGCTCCTGGATTGCCTTTAGAGGCCCCGTCGAAGAAAAGACAATGGTCATCTAGTGCCGATCTCCACTTTAGAAATTCCTGTTCTTCCATACGGATTTCCCACTTAGCATGGCAAGTGGTTGGAATAGTAGGGATGGGTTGATTATTTGGAACGATTTCTTTTAGCCACAGCTCCTCCTCATTGTCCAACTTTACTTCATTCCTTAGGGTTGGCTTAGCTTCCAAAGTCTCTCCCAATAAAGCTTTAATTTTGGATATAACATTGTTTACAGTGCAGATTTCTCCTCTGAAGATTCTGTTGTTCCTTTCCAGCCATAATTTCCAACATATGTATTTAGGGGTCCACATCCAAGCAGTCCTAAGGAGGTTTTTATTGTTGGTGCAGATTGGAGGAAGCTTGGCCCACTCGTAGGACAGGGATGGCACACTTCTTGGTAGCTCAATCTTGTCCGCCCTTGAACTCAGGACCCCTTTCCAGACTGCCTTGGCAAAGGGGCACAGCAGCAATAGGTGATCAGCTGTTTCTTCCTCTGATATACATAATGGACATCTGGAGGGCCCTTCCATTCCCCGTTTTCTCAGATTGTCTCCTGTGAGAATACTATTATGAGCAAGTGTCCAGCAGAAAAAGTCTATTTTAGGGAGAGAAGGAAAGTTCCATATGAATTTCCATTGCGTTGGGTCTGGAGGGACATTCGGGACAGCAATTAAACTTTTGTATCCTTCAGCTACCGAGTAGGAGCCAGTATGGGAGCCCCACCCTCTTTTATCCTTGGCTGTTGCTGATAATGGTGATTTCCCTTGCAGATTGTCTAACAGTAAAGAAGCTTCAGATTGCAAATGGTGTGGTACCTCCCCGAGATTCCAGCTGTCCCATCTTCTTTCAGCATCCTCCGTCCAGTTGGTTATGTCCCATAGAGTTTCCTTGTTGTTGGAATGCAACCATAGCTTAATATTTGCCAGGCCTTTTATATGATGAAGAGGCTGGTCTCCAAGAATCTGATCATTCCAAATTCTTATTTTTTTCCCATTACCTGGGATCCAATAGAGGTTGAGGCTGAAGTTGTCCAGAGCAGCGATACAAAGTTTGGATATTGGGGAGCCTTTGGAATTTTTTGGAGGAAGATCAAGACATCTCAATCGTTGACCTTGAAAGTATTTCTTCCACAGCACTTTCTTGCTCCAGCTTATTTTTCCTGCCACAATATTCCACAATATTTTTGAGCCAAGAGCGAGATTTTGGGCAGCCGAGTCTCTAATTTGCAGACCTCCTTCTATGAAAGGTTTCTTAATGGTGTCCCAATTTACTAAATGAAGCCTTCTTTCGTTGTTTTTTCCCCCTT
Organism: Pinus tabuliformis; assembly: GCA_031772625.1. Classification (NCBI taxonomy): domain Eukaryota; kingdom Viridiplantae; phylum Streptophyta; class Pinopsida; order Pinales; family Pinaceae; genus Pinus; species Pinus tabuliformis. The sequence goes on from CM062815.1 coordinate 250,500,791, forward strand.
CCCACAGAAATCTTCTCAGCATACCATCCATTTTACTGAGAAAGGTTTTGGGGGCGAGGAGAATGGAATGCTGAAACAGAGGCATGCTTGTTAAGACAGATTTTATAAGGATAATTTTCCCAGCCGTGTTCAGCCAGGAGGCTCCCCAGGCATTAATTCTGAGTTTGAGCTTGTCCAAAAGGGGCATCCAATGGGAAACTTTGGGGATGGATCTGAAAATTGGGATCCCAAGATATTTGAAAGAATCCCAGTCTTGACAGATTTTCATTTCAAGAAGCCTAGCTATATCAGCAAGGTTTTTAGCTGAGCAATTCCAGCCATAAATTGTACTTTTTGAGTAGTTAATCTTGCTGCCGGATGCTTCCTTATAGATGTCCAGTTCCTTTTTGAAAGAATTGGCCGAAATAATACTCGCTCCACCTAGTAGCAGAGTATCATCGGCAAATTGAGCATGGTTTATTTCTTTGACATTTTGCACCATTCTGAGACCTGGCAGAATTTGGATTTGCTGACAGTAGTCGAGCTGGAAACTCAACACTGAGGCTTGAATGGCATAGAGAAGCGGGGACAGCGGACAGCCTTGCCTTAATCCCCTTGAAGCTGTAAAAAATTCAGTTGATCTTCCATTTACCAGCGGAGCAATCCAAGGAGAGGCGATGCAGGCTTTCACCCAATTTGTGAATTTTGTTGAAAAGCCCATTTTTGTCATAACTGCAAACAGGAAGTCATGCCTCACCCTGTCAAAGGCATTAGCCAGATCTAGTTTTATTACCATTCCTTTCTCTTTTCTCTGGACACTTGAATGTACTGCCTCTTGAACCAGTACAATATTATCCAGTATCTTTCTCCCTTTGATGAAGCCTCCTTGGTTCTCCGGTATGATGTTCGGCAATATATTCTTGAGGCGCATGGATATTATTTTGGTAATAAGTTTATAGCTAGTATTACACAACGAAATGGGGCGGAATCTACTGAACTCAGAAGCTCCTTTTTCTTTCGGAAGCAAAGCCAGGAAGGCTGAATTGGTGCTGCCTCCTATCTTAGTACAAAATTGGGATTTCCTTACCATTCTTAGAAGGTCTTTGTTGATAATTGACCAGCAAGACTGAAAGAACCTGGCAGTGAACCCATCAGGCCCTGGCGCTTTATCCGGGTCCATGCAATCCAAAGCTTTCTTGAGCTCATCCATGCTGATCGGGGCAGTCAGCATATTATTGACGGGGTCTTGCACACAGAAGGGGATCAGATTGTACGGATATGCTTGGGGATCTATAGGCTGGTAATCAGGAGCTGAATAGAGATCTTTAAAAAAGGAGAATGCTGCTCTCTTTATGCCCTCAAAATCATTAACCACTGTGTCTTGGAATCGGATTTCTGAAACATTTTTGTATTGCTTTCGGGCTTCGGCATGTTTGTGGAAGAAACTAGTATTTTTGTCGCCGGCTTGTAACCATAGGTTTCTAGATTTCTGTCTCCAATACTCCTCTTCGTCCCTACTGGCTTTATGAAAGGCTTTTTGTAACTCAACTTCTTTTTGGAGCAGACTTTGAGTAATATCTGAATTCTCCATTGAGGATTGGAGGGCAGCAAGATTTTCTATAGACTCTTTTCGATTGGCAGCAGGAGTTTTCAAAGCTTTTGCCCATTCCTTGAGCTTTCTCTTAAGAGCCCGCAATTTTTCTTCCCACACGAAGAAAGGGGAACCCTGAATTTTCCGGTTCCAGACTTCAGCAACCACCTCATTGAACCCCTCTTGCTGAATCCATAACGGGCTAAATCTAAATGGAATGGGTCCAAGATATCTATCCACGGAGAGTTCCAGACTTATGGGTTTGTGGTCAGAGGTGCAGTTGGGCAGAATTTTGGATGAGGTCATTAGGCCACTAGTGAGGAAGGAGGTTTGGACAAGGAATCTGTCCAAGCGAGCTGCTATATGGCTGGGACCTAGTCTTTTATTAGACCAAGTATATTTCCCGGCTGAAGGTTTGATGTCCTCCAAATCCCAATCGTTCATGATGTCTTCTACCCATTCTCTGGCAGGGTCCCTTACAGGTGAACCACCTTTTTTCTCTTCAGCAGCTAGAGTAACGTTCAGATCCCCTGCAATAATGATATTTCCTGGATTGTGCAAAACAAGAAAGGACTGGAGCGAGTCCCAGCAAATTTTTTTCTCCGATGGCAAGACTGGAGCATAAAGGTTAAATAAACTTACTTGTTGACCAGAATCTTTGTGAAGGAGTTGAGTGAAAATCCAGTGCTGGCCACTTTCTTCTTGAATCAAGTCGTATTTGGAGCTGTCCCAGAAGGAGGCGATCCCACCAGAGGCCCCTCTAGCACTGACAGCTCTTCCAGGGCCTTTGCGCCAGAATGTTTTGCTGGATTGGAGGAGAAGAGAGTCCTCCATCTTTGTCTCCTGGATGAGAAGGATTTCAGGCATATGCAACCTTACAATGTCTTTCAGGGCCTCTTCTTTCAGCCTGCTACCTAATCCTCTGCAATTCCAGGAGACGTATTTCATTATTTACTGGAGAGGGGGGGAGTGGCTCCTTTTGGAGCCTTGTTATTCTTGCGCCCGAATCTGGTATTCATCATTCCCTTGAGGGTTTTCTGGGAACCTTGGAGAACATCCATGTAGGTTTTCTCCTCTCTTTGTTTCTTCTTGGATTTTCGGCCCCTGGATGTTTTGATAGGAGAGATTTGAGAACTGTCTGATTCAGATTCTCTTTCTTCTGATTCTTCTCCTGATTCGGAGGCAAGACTAATGTGTTCGTCATCGCCTGCTTTTCCCCCTTGATCTGCCTTGGTTAGTTGGGGATTTGATTCTTCTTCGGATTCTTTCCTTTCCTTCGGCTGACCTTCAGTTTCTTCATGTTTCTCTGAGGCCTCCCCCTTTTCAGCTGTGGATGGGCCTTCATTTGAGACTGGTTTGGTTTTGTCGTTGGGCTGGGGATTTCCCTTTGATTCTGTCTGCTTCTTCTCGTTTGGCTTTGAGACTACCTTTCCTTTTTTTATTTCCTTCCATCCTTCTTCTTCCTCTTTATCCCCTGATGGTGCTTTAGGGCAGTTTCGTTGAAAATGGCCATGTTCATGGCAGATCCTGCATTTAAATGGGAGTTGCTCGTAGTCTAGCTTCTGGTAGTGATGCCAATCTCCCACTGTCAACTTGATAGCTTCCGGTAGCCCAGCTTCGAGATCCACTTCCACGCATATTCTGGCGCAGGTGTATTGGCCCTTGTTATCAGCTTTGTCGATGAATCTTCCCAGTCCATTTCCTATCTTTTGCAGTGCTTGGTAGCTCCAGCAGTGTATTGGAAGATTGGGGAGCCGAACCCAAACAGGGACCTCCTTTGGGACATCGACTGAGGGGTCAAAGTCGGGTGTCCATTTATTCAGAAAGAGACCTTGGTTTCCCATGAAATATGGGCCATTTCTGAACACCAAATCTCGGTCTTCCTTGGTAGTGAATTCAAAGATGAAGTAGCCCCTTCCAATCGGGTAGCTGATTACATTGTTTGGGAGCAGGGGTCTCCAGTTTCTTTGCACCCATTCATCAGTCGATTTGGTTGTTGGCCATCGTCCCATAAACTGCCCTACTAAACCTCTGTCAGCCAGGGCAAGGGCGATTTTGATTGTCTGGTCTTCTGGCAGAGCAATTTCTGGGATTTCTTCTAATTTTTTGATAAACTTCGGAGCTTCAGGCTGCATTCGTTTTTTCCCTCTCTGCGTAAGGATCTTCTTGAAGGCTTCTGCAGGCGAAATCGGAGGGGTGGGAGAGGGCTCTGCACCCCCTGGAGCAGCCATGGCGGCGGCAGCTGGTCGAAAACCTAGCAGAACGCATTCCCTATCGCGCGCGCGTTTCAATATGTCAAAATTTTATATGTTAATATTATGTTTTTGTAGTTAAATTTTTATATTTGTTAAATTCAATTATATGATGACTAAATCGATTGTTTAAATATATATATATATTTTATTATTAATATCGATAAATTTAAATTGTATAATTAAAAAATTATGAGAATGAATATATATTTTGTAAAAATAAAATCAATTGAAATCTTCCATGTTTTACTACAATATCACCTTCAATGCCAAAGGGGGAGACTGTTCCACATAGGTTGTTATTGACGTCAACTAAAGTGTTGTCATTGATGTTAAAGGAAGTTTTGAAATGTCATTGATGGCTAAGGAAGTAGCTTAGGTGGATCCCTACCCAAGATCAACCACCAGAGGGATGAATAAGGAAAATGAATGAAATTTGGAGTTTCCTCAACATGGAGAAAAATTTGGCATTTCCATGATGTTCTTGCATGGAACATTGTATTGTATATCAGGTGCCAAGGGAATATTTGAAATTTGAAAAAGTAAGGACATGGTGGAGTATAAACCAAATGTGATGAAATACTTTATAACTTAAATGAATGCTTGTTTCATGAAATATGGGTTTCTTAATCTCACCAACTTGATTAAATTATTCTTAAACCTTGAATAGCAGGTACCAAAGTGGGTTAATGATGTTATGCATAGAATCAACATGAAACAACCAAGGTGGATCCTGTATTGGGGTAGTGGAGCACCTGTCACCAAATGCTTTGTTGATTGCACATCCCAATATGGCATAAGCTTATATTTAGTATGATGTGTAAAGGTGGGCTCCATACTGGGGTATCAAAGCACCACACAAGGGATTCTTATTGATTGAGCATCTCAATATGATATGGCACATCTACGTGGACGACATGTGGTAGGAAAAAATCAAAATTTTGGTTAGCCAATAGAGCTTTGACAAGTGACAAATGGAAGTGTCATAGGGTGATACATGGTAGATGACATGGCAGATGGAACACATGGAGAATGGTGATTGGTCCATGATGGCTTAATGTTGCAGACCCATAGGTCTCAAGACTTGAGACAAGATCATGTTTGGAAAGGTTTTTCCATCTTATTTTTTCTTCTGAAAAGCCATAAAGTCAAGGTTACAAGCCAAGGGATTAACCATTGTCGGCCCTATAGACATGTATCAAAGTACTGTAATGAAAAAATATCGAGTGATCAGATATGTAATTGTCCAAAATGGATGGTTAAAGTTTTATTCAATCAAGATTTTGCATAGAGGATTAGGTCACAACACATGGTCTTGGGTGTTCGATGGTTTAGATCCAAGAGCTAAAGAGTTTTGAAAGAATCTAGGTATTAATACATCTAGTTTGTATATAAGAGGGTCCTCTTCAGTGGACCTTGACCTTGAATCTATTAAACTAAATGCTTAAGATGTGGTCCCAAGTCAAGGTATTGAGGGCTCAATGTTTAAATCCTAGATCTAAAGGGTTATAAAATATTATGGGTATTAGGGCATCCACTTATATGAAAGTGTACCCTCCTCACTAGACCCTGATTCTAGATTTAGCACAAATAACAAAAAGAAATATGGGCATATAGTAATTTAAGTGTTTTTCAAAATATCTTCATTAACGTAGACATGGATTTTGGATCTATTAGATTTGATTGTTTAAGAACATGGTCTTGACACAAGATCATGTGGGATGATGGTTAACACCCTAGAGATGGAATCAATATTAAATAATTTGGGTAGGCAATTCACCCATATATTTTCATATCCATTATATGAATGTGGACCTAGATTCTAGATCGCTTGGAATAGTTTTTTTAGAACACGGTCATGACAGACAATCATGAGCATTGAATGTTTAACCCATGAGGGCCAATAAATTAGGAAAATTGAAAAAAAATCCAGGTCATTTGGATTAGATCTCCCAAGGCATGATATATTTGATTAAATTATTCTCATGTTGTGTCGGACCTAACCAAGTCTATTTTGGCTAAGGTTTTGAAATGCGGTATATATAACTCGAGCTAAAAATGTTTGGGGTGTTTATGCAAAGATGATTTGAGAAAATATAGTTTGTAAGCCACACTTCCAATATTCTACACCCCCTTATAGGGGCTATAATACCTTGGTATTAATTCATTGTTCTTATTTTGTTGCTTGAGGGATGTCTGTTTATATGGTTGTAGTCTCACGAATACCCAATCCCCTTCTTCAAATTCCTTTTCACTATGATGTTGATCTACTTGTTGTTTCATCCTATTTTTTGGCATAACCAGGTTATCCTTCAATAGTTTGAGAACCTCTTGTTGGTGCCCTATGTGGTCCTCCACTACTTGATCCTTTACGATCCCTTTCAAGGTTGATGTGATGGATGAAGGATCATATGCATAAAGTTCCATAAATGGGGACATTTTTTTATGAACTATAGAAGGATGTGTTGTATCACCATTCTGCCAAAGGTAACCACTTGACCCATTGTGCTTTTTTATCATATGAAAATAAATGTAGATATCCTTCTAAATATTTATTAAAAATATCAAGTTTCCCATCATATTAAGGATGGTAAGATGATATGTGATCAATTGAGTACTAAAAAATAAAATAATTTAATTCCAGTGAAAATTAGATTTATATCACTTATATTAATCTTCAATATTCCCTTTATCTTTTGGATTTTTCCATTAATGTTTCTACCATTGTACTTTCTCTAAAATGATGAGTTTTGTCACAAAATCTATCAAGCCTTAGAGAAGGGGGGGACCCTACAAGGCTAAAGCTAGAGTGAGTGTCAACAATTCTGTCATGAACCATTGTCACCACAACCAAAACCCCTTGCTCTTTATATATTTTCACCATTGTAAGGAGGCCCGACATGTGAGAATGTCATCTAGTGGATATTATAGAGTTAGGGTACAAGGTGACTCAATAAGACCTTCTACAAAAAATGACACAATTTAGGCTTAGGGATCCTATTGGAGGAAGTTAGATTTCCTTATAGAGGCATAGGGTTAAGGGCACAATACTTAGGGCTTGATTTATTGGTTGAGTTTTGGGGTGGCCGAAGGTCAAGGCAAAGAGAATGGGTTTTAAATAATGTGTATCAGTAAGATTAAGGCACATGAAACCCTTAAACAAGCCCCTAAGTTGAAGTGAGACTAAAGTAGGGTTTTAACTTAGGGAAAACAACTAGGGGAAAGACATTTATGGACAAGATTGAAGTGTATGCCCACCAAAAGAAGATATTTTTTGGAAAATACCTCTCTCTTTATGTTTAGGCTCCCTAATCCTACAAATGTAGTGTTCCTAGGGATTCACACCAAGCGCTAGTTAGAAAGCTCGCCCTTAAAGGGTCCAAATTAGGGGAAAGAGAATTTATGGATAAAAGTCAAGATTGATCACCACCAAAATGGACCAGTCCCTTGTTGCTTGGGAGTATGAAGTATATGGTGTGATATATGAGCCAAAGAGTTTCTAAGGAGGCTAAAATCAAAATTTCAAGCATTCACCTATATCTAAAGCCTATTGGAATTTTCATGGGATAGAAAATTAAAGTTTATTTTTAGGACATTCATTCACATGTTATGTATGAGTAATGCATGCAATAGATCATCTATATAGCATTCAATAAATTTTCAATAAATTAGGGCTCACTACCAAGACCTATATTCAACAATACTCCATATATTAGACATGTAAAAGATAGATATTAAACAATAAGTACACTTAAAAGATAACATGCAAAGATTCCATCCATCGATCCAAATAATAGCTCCAAAGATAAGGATTTAGCTCCAAATGTCGAAATGCATTCATAGATCCCAAACTCTCCACAAGAAAAGAGGTTGAATTGCTCAAGAAGCCTGAAATTCCAAGTGATGTGATCATTTACAAGAATGAATGTGTCTGCTACTTATATGATGAGTTCAAATCAATAAAATATCATGCTAATCTCAAGCTAGGTCACAAGTCGACCTAGTATCCATGGAGAAAACATAATTCTAACCCACATGTGAGACGTAGGTGAGAGAAAGGTGACTTCATGCATGTGTGAGGCCTTAGAGGGCTAGTGTTGAGGCTTCTTGGTGCTAATGAGTGATTATAATCCCTCTAAAATCATCTCATAATGGTTATCCCTTTGATCTTTTTCAATGCTCCTCCGTGGACACCAATTTTCATCTTGGGGCACAAAATTGGTCTCATGGGTCTCTAGGTGGGAAAAATGGTTGTATCTGCTTCAAGGTTGGGGTATTTCAAGGTGGTGCATGCCATCCCATGTCTCAAGGTATGATATCATCCTCATTTGGGCCCCAGATTAGCTACCAATCCCTCATGAAGTTCTAAGTCGATTAGGGTCATGTTGGGTCTAGGTGCATCATCCCATAACATTTATCAGTGTATGAAAAAAATGTTGGAATGTTGTGGTTGCTAGAGGTACCCGTGGCTAAGTATGATTCTCTATTGCTGCTTAGAGTCCCATGGATATCAAAGCTCCACCTATGGGATTCGATGTGTTCCTCTAAAATACCTGGGCCCCAGTTAAGTTGCCCATGCCATGACTATGGAACCACATGACAATTACACACGATAACTAGTGCTAGCAACTAGATCATTAGGTACATTTAATAAATTTTACATCTAATTGAATTAAGCTTGAAATAAATTGGTAGTTTGACACTTCAAACTAGGATTCACTTCCAAAAATAAGGCTTTGAACTTGTAATGGTGTTTCCTACCTAGGTAGGGGTGGCTAGTAGACCACCCTATTAAGTGTTTCTAGCCCCTAAGGGGAAGTGACATGTCCTTTGTCCATCCTTCAATTGATAGGATTCATGTGAATGATGATGGAACAAAGGGGAGAAGACTTCATGGCCAAAGGGACTAGCTATGATGGGCTCCTCATCTCGAGTGTATATATGTGGGAGGGAACAAATGTGGATGCATGAGTTACCAACTCAACCCTTTTTTTTCCACCCCTCTTGTCTGCCTTTTACGTTTTCTTGATTTTTCTTTGTATTAATTCTCATAACTCAAAGGGTTAGAGCTTGCTTTGTTTGTTGTATAATGATTATTACCCCATTAATAGTGAGGCAACTCATTTCCCACCCAAGGTTGAGAAGTGAAAGTGTTCCTTCTCATAATATGAAAGAGAAACATGTGCTCAGGAACCGGGTGACAACCATAATGAGTGAAGTAGAGCTCATGCTAGGAATTTTTTCATATGTTAATGTGTATGTGACGACTATATTTTTCATTTTTATCTTCTTTTTTTTCTTGTTATTCTAGCTACATAAACCTCCTTGGGCCATATTTTTGATCCTACCCAGGTATGAGGATATTTGGTGCCAAATCCTAGATAATTAATGGTTAGTTGAACCCAAAGAAGGGACGTGGAATATAGGGCTTATAATGTGAAATGGAAAGTGGTAAGTATGGAATAAGGAGAGATGGGACTATGTTATTTTAATTGGGGTTTCCCAAGTAGTGATCCTATAGCCATTGGACCCCTATGGGAGGTTCCAAAGGACTAGGATGAAATATTAACCTTCCATTTAAAGTGAGGGAAAAAGATGATGGTCAAAACCCCTCTTCCTTTTAGGTTACCCCATAACCCATGCCAAATTCCAAAAATACAAACAAGCACAAGCACCTAATAGAAAAATGATTAAAGTACCTTTTGATCAAAATCCCACCTTCCAAAATGTGCCCTTTTGAAATGGGTGAGGAAACATATGAATAATGTAAGTGGTAGAGATATGAATGACACATCGTCATTGGTTACTATTGGTTGTCAGGTGTTGTTGGCTACTAGCTGGAAGCGGTGATGGGAGAAATATTTCTCCAATGGGGTCACCCACTTTTGGTGGGTAACATCTAGCTCCAACTGGGACATGACATTACCATAGAGTGCATGGTCCATGTACAATGGGGAGTTCATGAGAACTCCAACAATCTTCTGGGACCGTAGAACTATAACCTACACATTACAACAAACTTGTTTGGGAACATGTGCACTGGGTGTAGGGTATCACCCTTGTTTTATATGAAAATAATAAATCCACATAGAAAGCAAAGTCTAATATAAATGAAAGGTCTAATCTAAATGTGAACATGAGATGAATGTTATTAGCATGAAAATAATATGCAATGCACCTATGTGATCATCTGATTCTAACATATAATGCACGAGCCAAATATAGTCATACAATCAATGTAACCAACATATCATCGGGTCAATAAAATAACCTTTTCCATTATGAGTCATTATGAGATAAGGCAACCAAATACCGCTTCCTCCTTCACAATATTTGCATGATGAATAATAAGACAGGAGGTGGGAAAATAAGGTGACCACATATCAAGAAAAAGAGTTATGGATGAGGGAAAGGAAGAATCACACTTAAACCATTGGATACTCTCTCATAAACAAAGAATGGAGAATTCAATAATCAAGCTCATGAAATTTTGGTGAAGAGTAACCTCAGGCATACATTCCTCTAGGCTATCTCAAATCAATTTTAAAGTGATCAATAGATAATCATGGGAGGACTCTTGCTCAAGGTATTATTCCTCATCACTAGAATAATCAAGATGATCAAGGGTGATACTTTCCTTTGAATGACATTGAATTATTCAACTTATTCATTATGGTTGTGGAGGCCTTCTTTATTAGAAATTAAAAGAAATATATAAAATATTGTGGAAACACAAATATAGAAATGCATAAAACAAGAGAGACACAAATATACGTGGTTCACCCAATTTGGGCTACATCCACAGACAAACAACAAGTCCTTCCTTTTATATTATCTAGCAAAATGAAGAGATTCAACCTACAACATATCTGTTGTAATTTCCTCTTTTCTCTCACATAACCTCCTCTCTCTCTATCACTCAAAATAATAACACACAATCACAATACAATTCCCTAATATAAATCAAGGGTTACCTTCTAGGGAAAAAACCCTAAATTAATGTAACTTTTATCATCAGATCATCCACCTAATGAACGGCCTAGATTGATTATGAAATTATAATATTTTAGAAGGAAATTTCATCTATTTTTATGGCCCCTTGATCCCCCTGATGGCAATTAAACGAGCAACGTTTCAACCTTGTTAGGAACAAGGATCCAACGTGACTGAAACAAAAGAAACCTCTAAACAATTAGGAAGATAATCAGGCTCCATACCTAACAATCTCCCACTTGGAGACTGATTATATAAACTCCATCGTTGCTTCACTTGTTGGACAATGACTCCACTTGGACTCAGATGTTTCTCATCTTCACTATCATACTTGAAGACCAATTGAAACTAAGAAGAATCTCAATTTCTCCATGGTTACAACTTTTGTTAACATATCTACAGGATCCTTGGTAGTGTGTATCTTTTCGAACTTCAACTGTCCATCTTCCAACACTGACTGTATTAAATGGGACTTGAGTTGTATATGTTTAGTCTTGTAATGAAATGCTAAGTTCTTTACAATATGAATGACACTTTGGCTATCATTATATAACTTTCCCATCTCCTACCTCTTTCCCAATTCATCCATAAGCCGATGTAACCAAATAATTTCTTTACTGACCTCTATAGCAACAACATACTATGCTTCCGTTGTTGAAAGTGCAATAATGTTTTGCAATTTTGAAAACCAACTGACATTTGTTCCACCTACAATAAAAACATACCCTGTGGTGCTCCTCCCATTATCTCTATCACCTACCATATTTGCATCAACATATCCCTATAGAGAAATGTTTGAACCACCAAAGCATAATACTTAATTTGTGGTACCTATCAAATCCCTGAGAATCCATTTCATTTCCATCTAATGCTCTTTTCCTGGATTGTTCATATACCTGCTTACAACTCCCACTACATGTAAAATATCAAGCCTTGTGCATACTATTGCATACATTAAGCTTCCAAATGTTGATTCATATGGAACTTTACACATATAATCAATCTCTTCCCGAGTCTTGGGGCACATCTCCTTACTTAGTTTGAAATGGATAACCAACGGAGCACTAACTAGTTTTTCATTCTGCATATTAAATCTTTCCAACACATTTTCTATGTACTCACTCCGAGACAATGTTAATTTGTGATTTTTCTCGTCTCTGGTTATTCTCATATAAAGGATTTGTTTTGTAGTATCCAAATCCTTCATTGCAAATGAATTTACTAATTTTCCTTTGAGCACAATTGTTTCCTGCATGTTAGAACCTGTAACAAACATGTCATCTACATTAATAATAATATAATATTATACAACTTCCATCATTTTGATTTTTAAGATAAACACAATGGTCATAGTGACATCTAGTATAACCTTGTTTAGACATAAACCTATCAAATTTTAGATACCACTACCTTGGAGCTTGTTTTAAGCCATACAAGCTCTTCTTCAATTTTAATACTAACTTATCCTTCCCTTTGACCTCATACCCTTGTGGCTGGTGCATATATATTTTTTCCTCCAAATCCCCATGGATAAAGGTTGTCTTTACATCTAACTGCTCAAGATGAAAATCTTTTGCTGGCACTAGACTTAAAATAGTTTTGATTGAATTCATTTTAACAACAAGAGAAAAAATTTCATCAAATTCTATACCTTTCTTTTTTGTAAATTCATTCACCACAAGTCTAGCCTTATACCTCTGTTTACCTCCATATTCTTCCTTCAACCTGTAAACCCATTTATTCTGTAATGATGCTTTACCTGCAGGTAGCTTGACTAAGTCGCACATTTGGTTATGCATCAAGGGGTCCATCTCTTCTTCTATGGCTTGCTCCCACTTCTTCCTGGTTCTATCTGCATTTCTTCTTCATACCTTTCCAATTCACTAGAATCAGTAAAAAATACATAATATAATGAAGGAGAGAATCGTTCAGGGCATCTAATTATCCTGGTAGATATTCTAACACCACTTTTAGGTGTTTAAGGAGAATTTTCTTGTTGTGGTTGTTGTTGTTGTTGTTGTGGATGCCAATCATTATGAGTTTCATGCACCTTTACTTTTTCTATGCTCTCATCAAGAACTGCATATTCTTTGTTTTCTTTTCCTGTTTCCTTCCCTGCATTTGATCCTTATACAAGACCTTTTCATTGAATATCACATCTCTGCTCCTAATGGTTTTGTGATTTTCATAATCATATAAGCGATAACCAAAATATTTTACACCATATCCAATAAAGGTACATTTCTTTAATTTTTCCTGAAGCTTTGTTCTATTTTCTTGATTATTGTGGACAAAGGCTTCACAACCGAAAGTATTTAAAAATGAGTAGTTTACCTTTTTACCTATTCATGCCTCCTCTAGAATACCACCCTCTAAGGAACTTGAATGCCATATGTTTATTAGATAAACAATAGTATCTACAACATATGCCCAAAATTGTAACAACAATCCTGCATGCAATCTCATGCACCTTGCACACTCCATGATTGTTCTGTTCATCCTTTCTGACACATCATTTTCCTGTGGTGTTCCTAGAACTATCTTCTCTATGCAAATTCCATGCTTTGAAAGGTAGTTATCAAACTCTTTTCTACAATATTCACCTCCATTGTTTGATCTGAGACACTTCAAATTCTTTCTTGTCTCATTCTCAACCAAAGATTTCCATTTCATGAAAGTATCAAATACATCAGATTTATTTCGAATACAATAAATCCAGGTTTTCCTAATTGCATCATAATTACAAATAACATAATAGCGAGAGCCACCGAGAGATGATACATGAGTAGGTCCCCATACATCTATATTCACAAGCTCTAATTTTTCGCTCTTCTTTTCCTTCCCAACACTGACAAATCTAACTTTCTTTTGTTTTTCATAAACACTTTTTTCACAGAAATCCAAATAAACATGCTTCAAACCTGGAAACAAATTTCTTTAGTGAATAATCTGCATCCCCTTCTCACTCATGTGCCTAATCCTATGATGTTAGAGTTTCGTATATGCTCATGTGCAGGTTAAATCATTAACAAAATAGTCTCCACGCCCAACATTCTTCTTGGAGGAAAATAGTCAAGTCTTGGATCACATCTTCAACATGACCCATTGTTCCCTAATACTTAAGGAATTCTTCAATAAATACCCCAATAGAAGGGATGCTCTTTGGTTTGCATCATTGAAGCCAATCCATTTGATATTCCCAAAAAGAATTAATGAATATCCATATGAGAGAATAACAATGAACCACATTGATCTCCAAGGTATACTTGAAAATTTTCAAAATAAAATCCACAGCTAAAGAAGGATCGCCATCGAATTTAAGGACATCGTTCATATAGTTTGCAGTCCACAAATTTGTAAATCTAGGGATTTATTTGACATCCAAAGTAGGGAACGTCTCATGCAAATCCCAAGGAGCCATTGCTTCAAGTATTGCATAGCAAACAAATGGGGAGTTGCCAGGGGGGATTCAAAATGCATTGATAAATGATTTCTCCACCGTACAAGCATTCGATTTTGATGTTCAATGAAGAACAAGAGCTTCGTTCTTGGAATGGAGTTTCCAGATAAGGATTTATCTTATCATTAGGGATGAATCTAAATCTTTAAATTATAGAGAGGTAGATTCACTTCGCCCCAGACAATGGTGCCAAAAATGTTTCCACTAAATCTAACAAGCCTTGGAGAAGTGGGGGAACCTACAAGGCTAAAATTAGACCAAGTGACAATAATGGGGTGATTGCCCACTGTCACCACAACTAAAAATCCTTTCTCTTTTAAAGATTTTCAATGATGGGAGGAGTCATGGTATGTAAGAAGGTCACCTAATGTATATTCTAGGGTTAGGGTACAAGGTGACACAATGAGACCTTCTACAAGAAAACGAAAATTAGGGTTAGGGATCTTATTAGAGGAAATTTCTTTCTTTATAAGGACCTAGGGTTAAGGGCTCAAGACCCAATTTTTGATTGATTGGTTTAGTGTTTGGATGGCAGAAGGTCAAAGAAAAAAGAAATAATTTCCAACAATGTGTATCAACAATATCAAGGCACATGAGACCTGGAAACAAGCCACCAAGTTGAAGCAAGAATAGACTATGGTTTTACCTTAGGGAAAAAACTAGGGAAAATAAATTTATGGAAAATATTGAAGTGGATGCCCACCAAAAGAAGATATTTTGTGGAAAATACCCCCTCTTTATGTTTAGGCTCTCCAATCCCACAAATGTAGCTTTCATGGGGATTTTCACGCAAGCCCCAATTAGCAGCTTGGCATTAAAGGGGCCAAATTAGAGGAGGAATAATTTATGAATAAAAGTAAAGTTTAATCACCCCCAAAATGGACCAATCCCTTGTTCCTTAGAATTATGGAGTATATGATGTGATATATCAACCAAAGAGTTTCTTCGAACACAAAATCTTGATGCCCTAGTAGTGAGATTTCAACCATTTACCCATGCAAATCATAATGGAAGTTTCATGGGAAAGATAATTAAAGTTCATCATTAGGACATTCATGAACCTATTACATATGAGTAATGCATGCAATTGATCATATAGATAACGCTCAAGAAATTTTGAATAAATTAGGGCACAATAACAAGACCTATATTCAAAATTATTCCATATATTCGACATGCAAAAAAAAAAAATCAAAAATAGGTACACGAACAAGATAAAATGCAAAAAATTCCATCAAATGATCCAAATCGTATCTCCAAAGACAATGATTTAGCTCCAAATGTCAAAATGCATTCATAAATCCCAAATTCTCTACAAGAAAAGAGGTTGAATTAATCAATAAAGCTAAAATTCCAAGTGATGTGATCATTTACAAGAATGAATGTCTCCTCTACTTATATAAGGAGTTTGATTCCTAATTTAGGTTTAATTCCCCTCAAAACAATAAAATAATGTGCTACTATCAAGCAGGTTCACAATCTGACCTAATGAGAACACCTAACTGTAACCCACATGTGTGAGTCAAAGGTGAAAGAAATATGACATCATGCATCTCTGGGTCCTTCTTTGTATAACATTGAGGCTTCTTGGTGCCAAGAGGTGAGTAGAAGCCCTCTAAAATCACCTCCTAAGGGTTGGTGCTTAGATCTATATCAATGCTCCTATATGGATCCCAATTTTCATCTTGGGGCAAAAAAGTGGTCTCATGGATCTCTAGGTGGTCAAAATGGGCATCTTTGCTCCAAAGTTGGGGTATTTAAAAGTGGTGCACACCCTCCCAAGTCTCAAGGTATGAGACCATCCTCCTATAGGCCCTTGATCAACTTCCAATCCATCATGAAGTAATAAGTTGGTTGGGGGCATGTTGGGTCCATGTGTGTCATTACATAAAAGTCATCAATCTAGGGAAAAATGTTGGAACGTTGTGGGTGTTAGAGGTAACCATGGCTAAGTATGATGCTCTTCTACTGCTTGGAGTCTTAAGTGTATAGATGTTGGGAGGGAAGAAAATGGATGCATGAGTTACCAATTCGACCTTTGTTTTTCCACCCCTCTTCTGTGCCTTTTACTCTTTCTTGATTTTTCTTTTTATTATTGCTCAGAGCTGAAAGGGTTAGAGATTTATTTGTATGGCTTATAGTAATTAATACCCACTTAATAGTTAAGAAGCTCATTTCCGACCTAGAGTTGGGACATGCAAGTGTTCCTTCTCACAATATGAAGAGAAACATGTGCTTAAGAACAAGGTGATGGGCATAATGAGTGAGATAGAGCTCATGTTAGGCTTTTTCCAACGTGCTAATGTGTATGTCCCAACCATTTTTGCATTTTGATCTTATTTTGTTTTTCCTTGTCACCATTATATGTTTTTTCTTGTTATTTTAGTAGCATCAACCTCCTAGGGTCAAGTTCTGAGCCCTACCTAGGTATGAGGATATATGGTGCCAAATCCTAGAGAACTAATGCTTAGTTGAACCCAAGGAAGGGAGGTGGCTTAAAGGTATTGTAATGTGAGATGGAAAGTGGTAAGTATGGAATAAGTAGAGATGAGACTATACTATCTCAATCAAGGTTTCCAAAGTAGTGCTCCTATGACCCATGTGGATATTGGCGCCACCCATCTATTCCACTTGGACCCCCATTGCTGTTTCTTTTAATTTTTTAGTTTCCTTGGTTGTAGCACACTTTACTATTTTTGGTAGTTTTTTGGGTCTTGAACTTCTGGAGTCGTTCCGAGGCCCTAAACGATGCTTTTTTGGAAAATAGGAAAACATCAATCTTTTACCCATGATTATAGTTGAAAGTTGTAGTCCTCATATAGATATTTCTCATGAGGTATTGTGCACGTCAAACGAAGATCATATGCCAAAGTTACGACCCCGGGAAGTTGATGTACCAATTTACCCAAACTAGGCCCATAGTTTTGGCACTTCATCTCCTAGTGTTAGGTTTTTGGATGTTTAGGGTTTTCCATTGTGTCTCAATAATAAATAGGCCTTTGAGCCTCATTATAACACAGTTCAAAGGCATGTAGCTGCCACATCTCTTCTCAGAGGTAAGCTACCTTCGCCCAAGCTAGTTTATTGCCATTCTGTTTGTAAGCATATTTCAGTTCTTTGATATTAATGAAATGAAGTGTTATTTTTTTTTTTGCATATATGTGTTTGTGGTTATATCTGTATTTTGTTGTGTTCTTGTTTAAGTTCGGATCAGTGGAATCAGAGTGATGTTCTCTTTCTCTATTTTTCTTTGAATGTCCCCAACGAGGTTAGGGTATAAGGAGGTAGGGCTCGAATTGGTTGAACCCATGCAAGAATAGCCTTGTAAATCCTGATGGAATCCCAAGGCGAAAGAAAAGAATAAAGAGGGATGAGGAAATACTTTCAAAATATTGCAAGAAGAAACCCTTGAGCAACAGAGGAATGCGATGATGGACAACTTTTCCCAGATCCTTCGGCAACTACCCACAGGCAACACATCTTCTTCTGACAGCCACTTTGGGGGTGAAACTCCCTTTAAGGTCCAAGTTAACTTTGAAATCCACATATTTGAAGGTGAGATAAATGAGGATGCCATAGATAAATGGTTAAATCTGATAGAAGGATATTTCTCGATTCATGACTTTTCCAACCGGGAAAATAATACTTTTGCACACCTCAAATCCTCCTCCCACGTCAAGGATTGGCAGAAAACCAACTACAAGAAGAGGTACAAAAGTGAATCCTCACTATTCTAAGATGCACCCAGTTGAAATTATTTCCGAGACACCATTATGGAGCAGTATTACCCTGTTGGGAGCTATGAAGAGATAAATACATAAAGTGGACCACGCTACGATAGGGAATGGACCAAGATGTGCCAGAGTTCACAAATATTTTTCATACCCTTCACACGAAGTTGAGTATCAAGGATTCAGAGTGGAATTTGGTACTCAATTTTTGCGACTTTCTACACAAGTATATCCAGGATGAGATGGACTTCTTGGACATATCCTTGTTCGGTGCTGCCTATCGATACATTGTCAAGATCACGAAACAATTTAAACAGAAGAAGCAAGACTTTGGATCTATGAATCTGAAGCAAGGAAAAGGCACTCCCAAGCTGCAGAAAAAAGAATAAAACAAAGGTAGGGAAACCTAGGGAAACCCGCCAAAGCTGAAAGGAAAGAAAAACAACACAAAGACAAAGAAGGACATGTGGAAATCATGTGAGTTCCAGAATATCCCCACTCACAACACAAGTGAGTGTTGGGCCAAGAAGTCACTGGTGGCTTGGATGAAGGCTTCTGAATCAAATACATGTTCTAATTCTGAGTCAGAGCCTTATAAGGGGAATAACAAAGGGAAGCAGATTATTGATGTGGAGCCCAATGTCACCATTTCAACCACCAAGATCCATAAGAATGAGCCTGAAGATCTAGAGGAGGAGGAGCACCTCTTCCACTCCCAGATGTGGGTGAAGGGTTCTCTGTTGCAGTTCATTTTTTACAGTGGGAGCTAAAAGAACCTCATTTCAATAGAGGTCTTCAAGTGGTTGGGACGATCGACTACAACACACCTGTAGTTGTACACCATCAGGTGGCTTCACGAAGGGTGAGACCTCCACGTTAGCTAGCAGTGCCACCTTCCCTACAACATCAAGCCCTTCACAAATGAGGTATTGTGTGATGTTTCCTCTTTGAAGTTTGTGATCTATTATTAGGACAACCATACTTGTGGAAGCGACATGTTGTGTATGTGTGTAGGCCTCGCACTATTATTATTACTTTGGGAAATAAGTTGTACATGATACTAGAGGTAGCCTGCTTACCACCATCTCTTTGACCACCGCAAATCTATTCAGTAAGTTCATTTACTAGACTGGGAATTTTTTTCCTTATGACTCGCCCTCAGGGAAAGAAGAATATTGTGGCCACGGCCTCCAAACATGGCTCCTCCATACAACAACAACAGATGGACAAGGTCATGGAGGAGTACAAGGACATCTTCACCTCACACACATGGGTATCTCTACACTGTTAGGTCATGCACTCCATTGATCTAACCTTAGGTGTGTCATTTCCCAATGGACCAATCTATCAATGTTCTATTCTAAAGAATGATTAAATCAAGAGGCATATTTAGGAGTTGTTGCAGAAAAGACACATCTAGCCAATTTCATCACCATGTAGCAGCCTGATCATGTTGGTATAGGAGAAGGATGGGATCTAGAGACTCTGTATTGACTATCGAGCATTGAAAAATATCACTATCGAGAATAGGTATCCAATCCCACGAATTTATTCCCTTCTGGAGCAGCTCAAGGTGGCCAAATATTTCAACAATATTGACTTGAAGTTCGAGTATCACTAGGTACCAATTAAACCCTATGATGTGTGGAAGACTTCCTTCAAATCCAAGGAAGGCATTTTTGAATGGCTAGTCATGCCTTTCGGGTTAACAAATTCCATCATAACCTTCATGAGGCTTATGGATGTCATCTTGTAACCCTTCACCAACTCATTCATGGTGGTGTATTTGGATGACATCTTGATCTTCAGCTAGAGTTGGGAAGAGCAACTCTGCCATATTTGTCAGGTCCTCCAAACTTTGCGACAACACAAGTTGTGTGGCAATTTGGAGAAATGCACTTTTTTTATGACCGAGGTTCAATATATGGGGTACATCATTGATGAGAGGGGTGTGCATGTGGACCCAACCAAGATAAAAGTCATTAGGGATTAGCCAGCACCAACCACTCTAATGGAGGTCCACAATTTTTTGGGTCTTGAAAATTTCTACTACAGGTTCATGTTGGGGTTCTCTCATATCACTTGGCCTTCCAGTGAAGTCACCAAGGGCAGAGAAAAAGAAAATTTCTTTGGGTCTGAATCCTAACAGAATGCATTTTCTGAGTTGAAGAATCATGTCTTCTCTACACTAGTGCTCACATTACTAGACTTGCAACAACCATTTGAGATTAAGATAGATGCCTATGACTATGATATTGGTGTAGTTCTTACTCAGCAGGGTTATCCAATGGCATATCACAGTGAGACACTTTCAGAAACAATATAAAAATATCCCACCTATGACAAAGAGATGTATTCCATAATGAAATCCTGCCAACAATGGAAGAATTACATTATGAGGAAGGAAACAATCATCCACACAGACCACTGACCTTTGCAGTTCATACAAACACAAATGAAGTTGCAGAACGATCACCATCAGAAATGGTCCACACACCTACAATAGTTTCATTTGAACATTAAGTATAAGAAGGACATCACCAATAATGTTTTAGACTACCTCAGTTGACCACTAGCCATGGCGCTGACCATTGTGATCAACTCTTGTGGGAACGAGACTTGAGGGTGGATCCAGAATTCGGCAACACATACTAGGCACTCCTGGAAGGAAAGTAAGTTCCAAATTTTCACCTCCAAGATACACTATTATATCACTTAGGACCCCTTTGTGTTCCTTCAAGCGAGTGTGACAAGATGATTTGGGAGGCACAATATAGTCGGGTCGTTGGATACTTCAGAGTAGAGAAAATAGCGGCAATGTTGCAGAAGTATTTTTATTTGCTGAACCTTCAAGAGGATGTTGGGAATTACATCAAATCCTGCACTTCTAGTGCCATTTCCAAGACGAATCAAGAATAAAGGCCTAATACTCATTTGCCTACTCCTAGTTGACCTTGGGAATCCATCTCCATCAATTATATGTTAGGCCTCCCTTCTACTAAGCATGGCAACGACTGTGTTTTCATGGTCATAAAAAGTTTCTCTAAGATGGCCATTCTAGCGGCCTGCAAGAATCTTATCACAATAGAAGCCACTTCTAAGCTCTTCTTTGAATGAGTATGGGTACATTTTGGGATCCAACATTTCCATTATCTCAAGTCAAGTCTTTGGTTGATGCTGGATACCAAGCTCATTAAGGCAATGACTTTCAGCCCCAAACTGATGGCAAAACAAAGGTTGTCAACGGGATGATCATACACATTTTGCGCATGTACAACTCGGATCATCAATTTACATGGAACGAATGCCTCCCCTATGTCCACCATAGCTACTACAAAGGTCTCCATAGCTCAACTGGTCACAACCCCTTTCAGGTGAGGTTAGCATTCCATTCATTATGTCCCATTGATCTTGCCATACCATTTGCATTTACTCAGGTAGCTTCGACCCATGTCTAGTCTAAAGATGCTAGGGTTAACATCATTATTGAGTGCATCTTCCAGTAGGTCCATGACATATTGGAAAAATCCAATGCTAAGTACAAGAAGTGACATGATCAAAATTGGGTGTCACACAAGTTCCAGGTGGTCGACAAAGTTTGGCTACATTTGTAGAAGGAGCGCCTTGCTGGACCCCACCATAAGCTTCGACCGCTCTGATATGGGTCGTACACCATCACCAAGGCTATATGGGACAATTATTTCAAGCTCCTGCATCAGATCCTGCACTTCCAGTGCCATTTCCAAGACGACCATCAAGAATCAAGGCCTATATACTCCTCTTCCTACTCCTAGTCGACCTTGGGAATCCATCTCCATAAATTACATGTCAGGCCTCCCTTATACTAAGCATGGCAATGATTGTGCTTCATGGTCATCAAAAGATTCTCTAAGATGGTCATTCTAGCAGTCTGCAAGAAGATTATCTCAAAAAAAGCCATTGCTAAGCTCTTATTTGAACGAGTATGGGTACATTTTGGGATCCCACTGTCCATTATCTCATATTGGAATAGTAGGTTCCTAAGGACATTTTGGTCAAGTCTCTGGTCAATGCTGGATACCAAGATCACTAAGGCCACGACTTTCCAACCCCAAACTGCTGGAAAAGTAGAGGTTGTCAATAGAATGATCATACACATTTTGTGCATGTACAACTCGAATCATTCACACAAATGGAACAAAAGTCCCCCCATGTTCATCACAACTACATTAAAGGTCTCCATAGCTCAACTGACCACAACCCCTTTCAAGTGAGGTCAGGATTCCAACCACTCTTTCCCATTGATGTGGCCATAACATTTGCATCTACTCAGGAAGCTTCGGCCCATGTACCAGTATAAAGTTGACAGGGCTAACAGCTTCATTGAGTGCATCTTCCAGCAGGTCCATGACATACTGAATAAATCCAATGCTAAGTACAAGCAATGACATGATCAACATCGAGTGTCACACAATTTCCAGGTGGACCAAAAAAGTTTGGCTACATTTGCAGAGGGAGCGCCTCGTTGGTCCCCATCGTAAGCTTCAACCACTATTATATGGGTTGTACACCATCACTAAGGTTGTAAGGGATAGTTATTTAAGTCATCATTCAACTGTTCCTTGGCTTGCACCAAGTGTTCAATGTGGACCACCTTCGATCATATTTTCGACCATTACTAGACACATCCAACATTGCAGACATCTCACACCAACAAAGTTAAACCCTGACTGCATGGAACAGCCCAAAAATCATTGAATCATGGACATACATATCAATAATACTCACCAATAGAAGATCTAACTATATCGGGTAGTCAAAGCTGGCTAACTCCTGCACCAAGGCAAGTGGCCCACCAGGGACCAAGTTCAACAGAATTTTCCCCATCTCATGGAGGCACTTAATGCAATAGGTATCATTGCTTCCTAATGGGGGAGGAATGATCCAGGTGGATATTGGTGGCCACCCACCTATTCCACTTGGACACCCACCATTTTTTCTTTCATTTTTCCAGTTTCCTTAATTGTAGCACAATTTACTATTTTTGGCGGTTTTTCGGGTCTTGAACTCTCAGAGCCATTTTGAGGACCTAAATGACATTTTTTTAGAAAAGGGGTAAACTTGGGTTTTTATTTGATGTTTTCAGCCAAAATTTGTATTCCTAGGATAGGTCTTTCTAACAAGGTATTGTGTGCATCAAAACGGAGATCGTATGCCAATGTTACGAACCTGAGAAGTTGATGTACTAATTTACCAAAACTGGTCCCATATTTTTGGTGCTTCATCTCTTAGGGTTAGGTTTTTTGATGTTTATGGTTTTACATTGCATCACAATAATAAGTAGGCCTTTGAGCCTCATTGTAACATAGTTCAGAGGCATGTCCCTGCCACATCTCTTCTCAGAGTTAAGATACCATTGCTCGAGCTAGTTTATTTCCATTATGTTTGTAAGCATATTTCAGTTCTTTTATATTAATGAAATGAAGTGTTATTTCTGTTGCATCTCTGTATTTCTGGTTATATCTATATGTTTTTGCATTCCGGTTTAAGTTTGGATCACCCTCCTATACCCATTGGGCCATTAGGGGAGGTCCCATTAGATTAGGATGAAGGATAAACCCTCCATTTAAGGTGAGGAAAGAAGATGACCATCAAAACCCCTCTTTCTTCTAGGTTACCCCATAATACATGCCAAATGCCCAAAATATAAACAAGCATAAGTGGCCAATTAAAAAATGAATAAAGTACCTTTTGATCAGAAGCCCACCTTCCAACATGTGCCCTTACCAAATGGGTGAGGAAACATATGAATGCTGTAGGTGGAAAAGATACGAAAAACGCATCATCATAAACTATTAGTGGTTGTTACAGGATATTGGCTGCAGATTGGAAGAGATGATGGGAGAAAAAAATATTCTATGGGGGAACCCACTTTTGGTGGGTAATAATGAGAAATAAAGCAAAAATGGGTGTATTTTTTCACTCAATCTACCACCACCAAAATGATAACATGTCCTTTTGATTTGGGAAAACATGTAATAAAATACATTTAAAATTCTTCCAAATGCTATCTTGGTATGGCTAATGGTTGTAGGTTTTAACACCCCACCCCACATTTACCTGCTTTTACAAGTTCTCCAAGGTAAAAATGAGGTGAGAGTTACTATGCATGACCCAACAACCAATTTTCAGTTATGGAAGTGGGGCCTACTATCTTTAAAATTTAATGCAACCTCTAAGAACACTTAATCACTCAGATGTCAGACAACATCCATTGATCATATTTTCCTGGAAAGGAGCCATCTTTTTACCTAACCTTACAACCAACAACATGCATACCAAACCTTCCATGTGGCTAGAAGGCTCCAACCACATGCACAAGCCATCCTTTGTGTGACTACAACTTAAAATACTTGGTTCTGTGCCTACAACCATAGATTTAGTGTCTGAATTTCAGGGCTAGCCTACAGGCCACTACCCAGAATTTCCAAGAACTTTCCAAAATCAAGTCTAAGATAATCACAAGTAAGCATAAGATATACTTAGGCTTAGATCTTTCCCAAACATGCTAAACACATGATAAAAGTTTAGACAAACATATGACAACATAGTAGCTACAAGTTATGAATGCATATCTAATCATTGTCTCATTAGTTTCACCAGAGAATCATCAAGAAGGCTCACTTTACTCTCAAGCTAGCTGCATCAAACACTTGTTAGCTCATACATTCATATAACCATTCAATAACTCATCAAATCATGAATGATATCCATAACAAGAGCACATCATTTAACCATGCCTATAACCAACATTTAACCAGACTGAAGCCATGACAAACTAGTCATAAAATAAGCATAATAACCAATACATTTTCTCACTAATCTCAATAAGAATAACACATAATAACATATGCATAAAGCCAACCAAGTCAGGGACTTCCATGTAACACCCGACCATAGATTGGGCTGAACCAAATCTCTCTTTCATCCAATAACCCATGCCATATTCCAAGCATGAATGTGGGATCTAATAGGATAAATCAAAACAAAACCAACCAAGGCATCTAGAGGCTAAGCCACCTCAACCCACCACCACAGTCATTTCACCTAAACTAGTCTAGAAATCACCAAACCAATACAAGCTTGGATGCCTCAGAATTTCTTCATCATACCCAGAGGAATTTTCCTGTCTCTACCCACTTGTCAATGGCTTTCCAGAGAAAACCATCTCCACCCCCAACCCTTGGCATTTTCTTGAGACCACTTCACCTAGATCCAAAATCTTCTAGAAATCCAAAGCTTAACCAAGAATGAATCCCGTCACACCATGGATATCCAAGAAATGGAAAGGTGAGGTTGTAGCCACTATCAATCCAAGTAAATCCCATGCCATTGATACGAAAGTGATAAAGTAAACCAAATGCATGCACCATGCATTCAAATCCTAGCAAGGAAATCACACTTGAAACATGTTACCTGCAAAATCTTCCTGTTGTAGATGCTCTTCCAAACTTCTCCTTGCACTCCCTTTCTTTCCTTTGCTTGCTTGTGTCCAAGTGCTCTTCCTCTATCCTCTTGGAGCTTGATTCCTTCCAAAACTAAAGTTTTCCAAAGATGAAACTGATCAAAACCTGAAAACTAATCAAAAGCCGAAAACTATTCAAACGCTGAAAACTGATCAAAATCGAAAACTGTTCAAAAGTTGAAAATGATTTCTCAGATGTTTTTTTATCATTCATGTATGGTGTCTCTTCCTTTTCCTTTCCTCTTTTCTTTCATTTTCATTTATTTTCTCTTTAATTTCCCTTGCATGCATATTATTGTCTCTTCATCTTATTTTTCTCCTATTTTACTTTATTTCTCAAATTAATAGCTATTTATTACCCTTTACCTTTTTCCAATGGCAATGCTAATTTCCATAGCCATTAATTAACCACAAGTTATACTGTTGGGACCGTATAATACTAGTGATTACCCCATTACTATTGTAGTTATACCCCTTATTTATATTGTTGTGCCCCTATTACCCCCATGTTGTTATTTCTGTGCCCCATAGAATCCCTCTATTGTTATTTTTGTGGCTTTATATTATTAATGTTGGGTCGGCTGGATTATAATGTGACTCCTTAGACTCCTATATATAGAAAGGAGGTTTTGTCATTTGAATCATCCAAGAATTGTTCATTTATGTAATGTAAAGGAGGTTTCCCCCTCGAAGAGGCTGAATTCTAAGGCGTTGATCTATCTTTTCTACCTTTTCTTGAGCTGGTTTCATAACATTTGGTATCAGAGCTTTGGATTCTAGGGTTTCGCTGCTCCAAACAGGTCATCATGGAATTTTCACTATAACTTTTTTTCTATGACGTTTCAAAAGTCATAAAAAAAACCCATTTGAGAAGAAATCACGCTGAACCTTGGGTCCAAATTTCAAAGCTTTTCACGCGATATTTACGGAGATATGATCTCAGGAATTTGGTCTTTTTGTAGACTCCTGAATTACATTCAAAACAGGTGACCTGGGGAAAATCGTCATAACTTTCTCTCTAGGGATCGGATTGAAATTTCATAAGAATTTACTGAAAGAGGACGGACTATAGTTTCTTGTGTGCATGTTTTAGATCCAAAGGTTGAAACAGTGACTCGTGGCACGTCGTACAAGTTCGCTTTACTAAACTAGTCTAGAAGTAGGTCACTGTGGGAGATTTCACATAAATCTTCGTTGGAGAATCCAATTTGGGTCAGACTTGTGGCATTGGAAAGAGGATGTAGAATGATACTACAGATCACAATTTCCAAACTGGATGATCTGAAATTACATAGATACATCAGATTCAATATCAGGCTTCTACAAAGTGAAAAAAGGTGTGTAGTTTTTTTTTTTTTAAATTTTTGCGTAAGCTTGGTTTAACGGAATTCAAAGGGCATAGTAAAGCATTATTATCAGTAACTGATGCCCCAAGGAAAGAAAATGCAAACACCTAGTAAGGAACCTGAAAGCTCTAGCATGACTCATGAAGAAGAGGAAGAAATGCTACATGATATATCAAAATTACAAGAACAAGTGCAATAAATGTCACGCTCACAAAAGCTAACAGAAGCTAAGATAAATGGCGTGGAATCTAAGATAAATGGCGTGGAATCTAAGATAAAGGGCATGGAAGCTAAGATGGATGATTCAAAGACAGATTTGAAGAGAGACATGGCAGATTTGAAGACAGACATGCAGATTTGAAGACAGATTTGACAAATTTTCTACAAGAAATACTTACAATGGTGAAAAGGTTGTAAAGGAAACTCATGATGTGAACAAAATTAATGCTAATCATGATTCCATAGACTCTAATGTTGGATCGAAGACCCACCATATTCCAAAAATCAATATGAGGAAGTTTGATGGCAAGGATCCCGCCACATGGATATTACAGATGGAGCAGTTCTTCGATCTCAATAATGTGAAAAACACATAAAAGGTACGTATGAAAACTGTATATTTGGAACCAAATCAGTTTGTATGGTATCAATGGCTTTGCTCTCGTAGAAAATTTATCACTTGGGCAATTTTTACGGAAGAATTGATAACACATTATGAAGATACAAAAATCAACACTTTTTTTAGCCAATTGATAAGTCTCAAACAAAAGGGTTCAGTAATGGAGCACATTGAGGAGTTCCAAAAATTTAACATAAGGGTAAAAGATATTCCAGAGGAGCATAGGATTGATGTGTTCATAGGGTCTTTAAAGGATAATATCCAACATGATGTTCGCCTTTGGGAACCTGATTCATTAGAGAAGGCATTCAGGTTAGCAAGAAAAATGGAAAGCAAAATTATGGCAACCAGGAAGCATACCACTCACAACTATAAAGACAGAAGTGTTGTTGCCCCTAGTCTTCCACAACATATAAGGTTGACACCACAACAATTGGAAGGAAAAAGAGCAAAAGGGCTTTGTTACAGTTGTGATAGCAAATACACTAAAGGTCATAAGTGTGCTGAGAAGAAATTATTCTACATAGATTATGAAGAGGAAGAAGAAAAGGAGCAAGAAAGGTCAAAAGAAGAAGATATACTCCAGGAACAAAGCATAGATGAATAACAAATAAATCCGACCATATCTTGTAATGCATTGGTAGGAATTACCACTCCTCAAACCATCAAGATAGAAGGACAAATCAAGAAGAAAAAGGTAATAGTGTTGATTGATTCAGGAAGCACCCACAATTTTATTCATTGTAGGGTAGCAAAAGAATTGAATTGCTTCCTATATCCAGCACCAGAGTGTCAAGTGATGATTGCAAATGGAGGAACAATAAATTGCTCTGGAAGGTGCCATAATATCAAGCTATCCATGGGAGAATATGTATTGACTAGCCCAATGCTTTCCATTCCAATGGGAGGTGCTGATGTTGTACTAGGAGTCCAATGGCTACAATCCTTGGGTACAATAGCTTTTAATTTTCAAGAACTTTTCATCAAATTTTCTTTGGAAGGAAAGGAAGTTGAATTAAGGGGTATTGCAGGGAAACCAAGAAAGATAATCAGCTCTAATGGAATGACAAAGCTTCTAAAAAAGGAGAAAAGAGGTGTAATTGCACAATTATCTTCGCTAGATGTTTCCACATTGGAATCATCTATTTCTCCGGATCTCCAAAAAGTCCTGGACAATCATTCCAAGGTATTTGAGACTCCCAAAGGTCTCCCACCTATGCATGATCATGATCATGCTATTCATCTGATTCCAGGAAGTGTTCCTCCAAACATCAGGCCGTACATATATCCCTATGTCCAAAAAAGTGAAATTGAACGTATGGTGGCAGAAATGTTAGAGGCTGGTATAATTCAACCAAGTCAAAGTTCTTTCTTTGCTCCAGTAGTATTGGTGCACAAGAAGGATGGATCATGGCACATGTTTCCGGATTATAGGGAGCTCAACAAGCTCACTATTAAAGATAAGTTCCCCATTCCTGTCATTGATGAATTGCATGGATCAATTTACTTCACCAAGTTGGATCTTTGTTCGGGATATCATCAAATCAGAATGAAGATTGAAGACATTCCGAAAATGACATTTAGAACTCATGAGGGTCATTATGAACTTTTGGTCATGCCTTTTGGCCTTACCAATGCACCTTCAACATTTCAAGGTTTGATGAATTCAATTTTCAAACCATTCCTTAAAAAATTTGTGTTAGTATTTTTTGATGATATACTAATCTACAGCAAGTCTTGGAAGGATCATGTTGAACATGTTGACAAGGTGCTACAACTATTGGAGGAGAAACAATTATATGCAAAAAGATCCAAATGTTTCTTTGGAGTCCAGGAGGTGGAATATTTGGGTCATATTGTATCTCATGAAGGAGTTAAGGTAGACCCTAGCAAAATTAAAGCCATTAAGGAATGGAAAATCCCCACATCCATAAAGCATCTGCGAGGATTTCTTGGGTTGACAGGGTATTATCGCAAATTTATTAAGAATTATGGGAGAATAGCAGCACCTCTAACAACATTATTGAAGAAAGATGCATTTTCATGGACTCTGGAAGCAACAAAGGACTTTGAACATCTTAAAGAGGCAATGTGCCAAGCACCGGTCTTAGCTACACCGGACTTCACAAAAACCTTTATTGTGGAATGTGATGCTTCAGGAAATGGAATTGGTGCTGTTCTAATGCAAGATGAAAGACCCATTGCTTTTGAAAGTTGTCCAATCAAGGGAAAGTTTTTAAGCAAAGCTATTTATGAGAAGAAAATGTTGGCAATACTCCATGCACTTAAGAAATGGCGACCCTACCTAATGGGAAGACACTTCAAGGTAAAAACGGATCATGATAGCCTTAAGTACTTTTTAGAACAAAGATTATCCTCTAAAGAGCAACATAAGTGGGTCACAAAGATGTTGGGTTATGACTTTGAAATTATCTACAAAAAAGGGAAGCAAAATGTGGTGGCAGATGCACTCTCAAGAAAGGATGAGGATGTGGAAGCATTGTTGTGCGCCATTTCTATTATCCAACCAGATTGGATAAACGAAGCAAGGGAGGAATGGAAAAATGATGAAGAAGTGTGGGCACTTATTCGAAAGCTACAACAAGATTCCAGTGCGTCTGATATATTTAGCTGGCAAAATGATTCGTTATGGTACAAAGATCGCTTATACCTTTGTAAGAATTCCCAGCTAAAACGAAAGATTCTTATGGAATTGCACACTTCTCCCTTAGGAGGGCACTCAGGATTTTTAAAAACTTACCATAGGGTTAAGAAGGAATTTCTTTGGGATGGCCTTAAATCAGACATTCAAAAGTTTGTGGCGGAATGTTTGGTTTTCCAACAAAATAAAGTTGAAACAATTAAGACACCGGGTCTATTACAACCTTTATCCATTCCAAGCCAACGTTGGGAGGAGGTTTCAATGGATTTTATCACAGGTTTACCCAAGTCTGAGGGAAAGAGTGTAATCATGGTGGTAGTTGACAGACTTACCAAGTATGCACACTTTTGTGCATTATCACATCCATTTAAAGCCAGTACAGTTTCTACTGCATTTATGGAAACAATTCAAAAGCTACATGGAAACCCAAAGATTATTGTAAGTGATAGAGATCCCATTTTCACGGGAAATTTTTGGACAGAATTATTTTGTTGTCTTGGTACTCAGTTAGCACAAAGCTCATCTTATCATCCTCAATCTGATGGACAAACTGAGATAGTAAACAAATGTTTGGAAGGATATCTTCGTTGCTTTGTATCTGATAAACATACATAATGTGTCAAATGGTTGCCTCTGGCTGAATGGTGGTATAACACTTCCTTCCATACAGCAACAAAAATGACCCCATTTATGGCACTTTATGGGTATCAACCACCATCCATCACATCATATTTAAGAGAAAATTCTAAGGTTCAGGCAGTGGAACATCACATTGAACATCAACAACAAGTCCTCCAACTCTTAAAGGATAACCTCGTGTTGGCACAAAATAGAATGAAACAACAGGAAGATCAACATCGCAGTGAAAGAAGTTTTGATGTAGGTGATTGGGTATTCCTACGGCTACAACCATATAAGCAAATGTCCCTAAAGCAAGCTAAGAAGGATAATAAATTATCACCAAAGTATTATGGTCCGTACAAGGTGTTGCAAAAGATTGGTACTATGGCATACAAATTGGAGCTTCCTGCAGCTTCTCGATTGCACCCAGTTTTCCATGTTTCATGTTTAAAGAAGGTTATAGGCGACGAGCTCCCAGTTCAAACAATATTGCCAGAACTTGACGAGGAAGGAAAAATTATATTGGAATCGGAAGCAGTCACAGAAACAAGAACTCGACAGCTACGAAATCGATCAATTTCAGAGTATCTTATCAAGTGGAAGAACTTATCCGCTGAAGATTCCACATGGGAGGATGAGAATTTTATGTAGAAGTATCCAGAACTACTCAAGCGTTGAGGACAACACTTTTTTTAAGGAGAGGGGCATGTTGGGACCCTATAATACTAGTGATTACCCCATTACTATTGTAGTTATACCCCTTATTTATATTGTTGTGCCCCTATTACCCCCATGTTGTTATTTTTGTGCCCCATAGAATCCCTCTATTGTTATTTTTGTGGCTTTATATTATTATTGTTAGGTCGGCTGGATTATATTGTGACTCCTTAGACTCCTATATATAGAAAAGAGGTTTTTTCATTTGAATCATCCAAGAATTGTTCATTTATGTAATGTAAAGGAGGTTGCCCCCTCGAAGAGGCTGAATTCTAAGGCGTTGATCTATCTTTTCTATCTTTTCTTGAGCTGGTTTCATAACATATACCCACTAATTTTTTTCCCTCCATTCATCTTGGAATACGTGTCCCATGAGCTTGATCTTATTTTACCTTTATAATATCCTTGACATTTACACGAAAAATCAACTCGAGGCTATTATATAGGTGCCCTCAGGGGTTGATTATCTCTCCTTTGTTATATTAGCATACTATACATTCAACCACAAACTTTTGCACATCTTCTTTAATACGTT
This sequence comes from Pinus tabuliformis, assembly GCA_031772625.1. Classification (NCBI taxonomy): domain Eukaryota; kingdom Viridiplantae; phylum Streptophyta; class Pinopsida; order Pinales; family Pinaceae; genus Pinus; species Pinus tabuliformis. The sequence continues at coordinate 250,532,801 of CM062815.1, forward strand.
CCCAAAAAAAAATTGTTAATCCATAAACTATCGTGGACATTCCTTTGGATAGTTCATCACAATACATATAATAAAATAATCTAAAATCTATTCTATGAAGGGTAAATTCCTTTATATTCCAGCTCTATTATTATTGATTTTAATATTTACGCATTCAATATATAAAATGTGGAAAACCTAGAACATGCAAAAACAATCACTCACAAACAACGATAGCACCAATATATGACATGTGAAGCCCTTTCAAGAGAAAACCCAACTATAAGGTGAAACTAATCTACTATTTTTTTCTTCTCAAAATGAAATGATGCAAGTACAAAGGAGAAGAAACTCTCATTTGAATTGCCTAATATTGTGGCTCATGGCGTTGAAGCCTCGAAATTTGCTGGATGACCTTAAAGAAACTCCTTTTCCGTTTGGAATGGTGGTTCCGACTGGTTTAACTAGATCTAGTTACCTTCGCTCAATCTCCAAATGGCTTAAAATATGAATTTCATCCACCAATGGAGAAGAGACATCAAATTAGCCCTCTTGTTGATCAGGCAAAAAAGTGATCGTTAAGATGATCTGGGGCTCAGCCAAGACACAACTAAACTTTGCCTCTTTATGAAGAGGACTTTTAAGAATGTAAAATTAAATCTATATGCAAAAATATTCTAAAATGCAAGCACAAGGAACTAAATCCAAATCCTATCTCAATTAGGCAAATATAAATCTAACCGAACCGAGAGAAATATATTTAAATGATTGGGATTTAAATATGTCTGGATTATAATGAATATCAAGTTGACGAAGTAGTTCAATTAACTGGCATTATGAATACCAAGTCACATTCTATTAAGGGACCTCTTCACTAAAATAATCAACCAAAAAAATTTAGGAAGCAGTTCACAAAATTATATTGATTGTTAAATAAAAAATTCGAATAATTAAACAATAATATGAGGAAATAGTTCACAACATATCACTATTTGTTAAATCAGAAGATAGAGTTCTGAGTAAATAGTTACTCAGAAATCAGAAATCAACCCATAAGAGCAGAGATAATAACATATAATTGAGACACATTACTCATATTGACAATACTGCATAAATATGAATAAAATGACACTTTCCTGCAATCATAAAATGAAGCTAGTATTTAAAACAATAGTATTATAAATACCAATTTATTAAATAAGTTTATGTGCTCTGGTCTTCAACAATACTCTACAATATTTAAACTTTTGTTGTTACAACAAGAGTTGTAGTAGTGCAATCTATGCCCATCATATATAATTCAAAATGCAAAAGAAAAATCCTCAATAATCTCCAGATCTGAGTTTTTCTCTCCTCTCACCTACAACTCTAAATCCTTATTATAGTAGTGCTTTTAGAATTCCAGAATTGTAAATAAGAGAAGCCTCTAATACATTCTACAATCTACTATTTATAATATTTACAAAGGAATTCTTAACAAGAAAGTTTGTTGAAAAATAAATTTGCTCCATCAATTTTCATAGGCTCAAAATTTCATTCTTCTATTTCTGGAGCATTCTCATTGATTGAGATATTTTTCTTCTAATCACTTCAACTATTTTCTTGCAATAAACAAATAAAAACTAAATTAAAATGGAAAAATAAAATCAAAATACCAAATCTGGAATTAAAAAAAATCCAATCAAAACTTAATTACATAATTAAAATAAAATAAATTTGAGTTTTATATTGATGCTCGTGAAGATTTAATTGGTCGATTAGAACATAGGTGAATGGATCTGCACTCAGAAGAACTTGTGGGTAAATGAAAATGCAGAAAATTAAACTCAGGAATTAGTTTTGTTAAAAAAATTGGAGCTTGATATTATGCTGGATTTTAGACCCAATAAATGATCAGATATGGGAATGAAACTACTTCCGAAATCTCCTCCATAATTTAATCTTTCTAATGAGCCATCGTGGGCCAAGTTAAACTCCATTTATGAGCTTCCAAAGTTGGTGTATTAAGATTGCGAGAACTCTAGAATTTATGTTGCCTTGGCTAACAATCAGAATTTTAAATTCAATTCTAATCCCAAATTAGATCATAGTTATTATTTAATTAATGCTAATTAATTGTGATTAAAAATTAAATTAATTATTTACATAAATTAATTAATATGGAAATGATTTAATATAAACTATTAAAATATAATAATATTATAATTCAAATTATATTAAAATTATAATAAATATTATAATATTAATATAAGATTTAAAATAGAAACCATTGGAATCAATCCATATTAATAAAACAAGTTAACATGAAACAAGTCACGTGAGGGAGTAGTGGAGTTATAAGGTGTGAGAGTTAATGGAGTTTTAGCGTGGAAGTGGGAGGAGTGGGATGGTGAGCTTAATGGAGTTTGAGGTGGAGGGATAAGCAGGTGAGGTGAGCATGAGGTCATGGTGTCGAGAGGCATATGGAGCTGAGACAAATCAAACCTTGTGTTAAACAAACTTAACTCCTTATATAAACCAAATCACATCGCAAGTTTTTTTTTTCAAATGAGGAGCTTATGAAATTTGTTTTTTGCGATATGTGATATGCGATATATCGTAATCGCAATATCACATTTCAAATTTTATTTCAACGATTTTAAATTTCAGGATTTTGGAAGGGAGGATTTGATCAGAAGTGGGGCTAGTGAATTAACGATTCTACAAATTGGACTTCAACCATTTTGCAATTTTGGGGTTTGAGTTTGGAAATTTGTTTTAAAATAACAAATTGGAGTAAATTACCAAGATCTTGAAATGTGTTTTCATCCATTGTACAATTTAGCTAGGTCGTTTTGTAGGACTGTAATGAAAGAATTGGTAAAAATTAACCGAGAGTTAATATTCACAATGAATGTCTATTTTAATTGAAAAAATTGAAATATCATACATTTATTAACATTTTTTAATCCAAGAGAGAAAATTATCAAACTTCAAAAGAGTGCTATTTACAATCTGGTTGACCAAATGAGTTGAAACAAGTATTGATGGAAAGCTTATGAAAATTCAGATTCAATGAAACAATCAAAATAGAAATCCGACTAAAATAAAAAAAATGACAAAATTGTAAGACAATTAATTAATATGAAAATAATAAAAGATGTTTTAGCAAATAATTATTGGAAAGAGTTCCCATTATTTAAATAAGGGGGGGTGTTGGGTTTTACCTACAACAATGGAGACACACTGGGAAGAACCAGTTATCTTTGGTTAAAGATAATAAACTTTAATTTACCCAAAGGTTAAAAGTAATGAAAATCACGAAATCGTCTAACAACAAAGAATTTTCATAGGTCCCACATAAATAGATTAAGCAATATGAGTTTCTAAAGATAAGTATTTAAAACAGAGTCAAATAAAATTCATGAATTCAAATTTAGGAATATTTGTTTTAACACTACCTCATATAATAATAGAAAAAGGTAGAGATAGTAGTATTTTATCAAGCATATATCCATTTTATGATTGTCTCTGACATCGCTCTGCTGCCAGCAAGCTTGAACAGTACTCCGAAGTGTAGTCTTGCTGCTAGCGAGCGTCCATAACCCCGACGAGTTTACTTGTATTTCTCAGGATTCCTCTTTCAATCACTCTTTTGATAAGCACATTTGCAAGCTTTTAGTTTATGATTTTTTTGAGTGAAAGAGGTGGGATGGTAATAGAGATTTATGTTTAATGGATATAATACTTTCATAATTTTCAATCCAAATTCTTTCCCTAGAACTATCAATCATAGGATTTTATGTGGAGCGGTGTGACAGATTCATTATATTAAACTCAAATCAGTTCTTTCCTTGAAAAAGTAAACTCAATCAATTATTAAGGATGTGTGTTTCTCCATGAAAAATATTTAAAGCAAGATGATCATATAATTCCATGAGGATATGCCTTTAATGATAAATAAAACTCACTTAAATAGATAGAGTTAAGAGATTTTACATGAATGTTAATCATTGTCGGGTGAGGAAAAAAGGCCTTTAACATAAATCATGGCAGAGTCATCAAAATCAAAACAAAACTGAAATAAAAAAGAATTCATAAACTAAAGTAAGAAAAGAAATCAACAAACAAAAATAAAATTAAAGAAAACAAAAATTGAAATTAAAATCCAAATTTAAATGATAAACTCTAACAAGACTACTTATACAAATGTCTCAATCAAAAGATAAAATAAAATAAACATATTTACGTTCCTCCCAATGCTGAGATTTATTTACTTTTTTATTTTGCAGAGCTATAAAAAAAATGAAGCTCTCAAAATGTAGCGGGTGAATAACAATGATGATAGATAATATGCTAAATGAAAAGTCTCTCTCTCCTACAACTTTTCTTGTTTTGAAGCAAAACCTGCAAAAAACATTTTAACCATTTTCTAATAAAAGTAATGCTTAAATGAATAGTTAAAGGTTAAGAAAGCCCCCAGTTTAGCTGATCTGGTGAGCATCATTGCTGCTTCTTTCAAGAATCTCAAAGCAAACTGAACAAAAGAGAATGAACTTCAACATTGATCTGGTAGGGGTGTGAAATGTTCATGAATACCTATAAAATAGAGTTCAAGGTCAACAAAAACTAAAAAACAAAATTGAAACAAAAGTAAATTAATGAAAATAAATGAAAGTGGGTACGTGAAACTTACCATTGGATAATTTCATTTAATATTACGTGAAATGTATCATTTTATTGAATACTAGCTAACTTATTCCTTTAATTATAACTAAAGCATGAATAATTTGAACTAACTGTAATCTTATAATCCCAAAATCATCATTTATTAAATCTATACTAAAGCGAGCAATAAACTAATTAAACAATGTTTCGTGTTCAAGGAATTAGAAATAAATCAAATCCATCAGAAATGAGAATGAAAGAATGTTTCTTAATGAATCAAAACAATGACTGTTCTCATAATATTATAAGTTTCATATCCGCTCCATGATTTACATAAGTTGTTCAGTATTAAGACCAAATTGAAGATAATGAAATGTAGTTGCATAAATGGGGATGTCTTGAATTTCATATATTAAATATAGTGATATATCTAAACCTCAAATATAAGAGAAATCAAAATTATTTAACCATGTTCCAAATTTCTTGTGAATTTATGAATTACCACAATGGCTGCCCAAGAGTGCCTTAAATTCTTTTATACAGGACAACGCCTCATTGAATGTTTTGCATTGCAAGTTTCTCTCCCATGCATAATTTTGAAACTACAAGATTCACCTTGACCAATATGCGATTGAATGTTATCTAATGATTAAAAGTCATTGGCAGATAGGCATATACCAGATTTTATTGCATCGGAGGATGTCAAGACAATATGTGATTTGAGATTCACGATGCAATATAAGTGTTGCAATGGCAAGGTTGCAATATGAGCATATGCAATGGGAAATTACGATAGGGCTATTACTATATCAGAGAATAGTCATATCGACAATCCGAATTGTTAACGAAAGGAAATGTTGATATGATTCTTGTGATAATAGGATCACAATAACTGTAGTGTCTCACTGGTGGGACTGACTTTGAATTTTATAAGATATCGACAATTAGAAGATTTTGAATACGAGATTTAATATCGTTGATATGTTGATATGTGATATAGAATAGACTCAATCATTTAATTATATGGATTTAATCTCATATTGGATCCAGGATATCAGAAGTTTAAACATGTGCATTAATCGAAATTGCAATTTATGAGCAGACGCGAAATATTTTAAAATTGAATTTAACTATCGTATCAGGTTTGGGATTGTGTGGACATCGCAATATTGGCAACATCATTTTATCGGAGAATGAGCAAAAAGGTATGTCAAAGGTCTGTCAATGGAAGTTTCTTATCGGGAAATGTTAAGAGCTGCTTCTGATCAAATGTTTGCGATACATAGGTTTTGTGATATGGATCATGTGATACCGGGTGGAAAGGTTCATCAGAGATCAGAGGGGATGGGAAGATCAAAGAATCGAAGATATTTGGAATATGCACATTTGAGATCCTCAGATATGTGAAATGAAATATGAGACGTGGTATTTTGTGGGTTCGACAACTTCTTGAGGTATTCAAATAAAAAAGAAAATGACTAATTTAAATTCTCTTTTAAATAAATAACCCTTTAATAATTTAATTAACTGTCAAAATAGTTAATTGGAAAGTAATTTTATCAGAACTTTCTTATGAAGAGAGTTATGAAATATAATGATCCGACATGACTTTTCCAAGAATTTATTAAGACTTATCAGGATTTCAATTAATAGAAGCAAAATTAGATAATCCTCAAATTTAGACGAAGTCATAAATACTTCCCTGAACATGAAACAAATTTAGAAAATGTCCGGCTGCTTGCTTATCTTAAGTCTCCACAATCAAGTCAATGAAGACCTGGAAAAAGAAATAAAACAAAAAAATAAGAAATAACCTTTGAAAAAATAAAACTAATAATAGATGACAATGAACCTATAAACACATCCCCGGGAGAATTTTGATTGTGATTTTACCTCATCAATCTTCAAGTTCTCCCAAATTTTCTCAAAATTTGTATAAGTTCAAAATCACCTACTTGTTTAATCTAAAAATGCTAAATAATGAACTTTCAAATTGCATCCACCTCAAATTTATATCGGAAGACAAGAGTGGTGAAAACAATCTCTTTTTTAGAAATACTTATGAATAAAAAAATTGTCAAGTTGTAGCAAATTCTTGGGTGAATTTTTACAAAACAAGATAATCAAGTGCTTTCACAAATATGCATGATCTAAGAGCTTAAATTTTCTTAAACCACTTTCTAAAAATGAAAGGGTATGCCTAGAAGAAGTTATATTCATTACTTGCTTATTGAAAATTTGAAATAATGAAATAAATGCAGATAAGAAAAGAAATATAATCTAAGTTAATCTATTCCTATTTCTAACTTATTGAAGGAAACATGACTAGGTATAATCATACTTCCAATGTAACCATGTAAACATTTTAATTCCTGCATGTATGTACAAATTAATCATTAGAAAAATAAAAATATAATTAAACTAAGAAAAATAAATCTGAATAAGGAACATGCAGTTATTGCTAATATATTATTTAAAATTACCTTCTCTTGAAATTCCCTTTCCAACTGAATTTCAATTGGATCATATAATTCTAGATGAATTTTGATTAATGATTGGAAGGGATTGAAAAGAGAAGATCACATGGCAGATCATGGAAATGATCTTTTAGATTCAATGGCTTGCATAATTTTGTTAGTGTTATGTGCAAATTCTAAACTATTAAGAATCTTCCGCGAAGGAAAAAAATTCCAAATATTTTTCATATGGGTCAATGAAAAATGAATGAAAATCTATTAGACACAATGGAAGATTATTAATTGAATTAGATTGCTGGTCATATTGTGAAAATGCACTTGTTGACACTACTTTTGATAAGATAGAAGCAGTTGATAAGAAATGAACATCAATTGAAATTGGAAGATTAATAGTTCTTCATGTTCATGATTATGATACGAATGTTGATTTTTTAATTGAGGCAATGAATTAATGGAGTGTTCAATATCGAGATGCTCAATATGCCAACACAAAGTATTTAAAAATTGAAAACTAAAAACATAAAAGAAATCCGAAGTTAAACAAAATTAGTGATGGAAAAATAACAAAATCAAATCATAGTTTACACTGGTGTTACAACACAATTGGGAATGATTTAAAACAATTTCCTTTTCACAAGAATTGGCTAGAATAATGGAATTTGAATGATTGTTAATACCAACTTGTGAATTAGTAAGATAACTATGACTATAAATAGGAATAAGAGCTTGACCGTCATATAAATCATAGATTGGAATGGTTTCTCAAATGCTGAAATCATGAGTATGATTAATTGTCTGAAAATGAGAATTATTTGAAACAATTTCTCAATTAGAGTGTTCTTCATTTTCACATGTGATTTGACTTTGATTATGAGGATTCAATTGTGAAAAAGACAAATCAATATCCTCAATGTCAAAGTTACTATCACGAATGATCTCAAGACATTCACTAGAATTCCCTTCGATCTCATCCAATGTATCAAAACAAGAAGGAATATAAAGCACATGTTCATTAATGCGAGAAGAATGATCAATAATTATTTCTCTATATTGATAAAAACTAATTGGAAATTCATTCAGATCAACCTCTCTATTTTCTAACATATCATTAATGTTAAGAGGGGATAAATTGCTATTAGCAAATGTTGGAAATAATACTGAGAGGGGGGGTGAATCAGTATTATCAAATCAATATAACTTTTTCATTTCCGTATTAAGATTCATATACGCTACTTCAGTTAAGGCAAACCACATATATACACAACTGTGTGTAATGCAACAAACGCATATCCAGTAAAATTATGATTCAGTTAGTTGATCCTTAATGAGTGCATTAGAACATTATTAACCATATGAACAATAAACAGGAGTAGTAAAATAGAATAGATCATCACACACAAAAATCACACATGAACACCATGATGTAAGGTGGAAACCCAATGTGGGTGAAAACCACTTGCTGCAAGTCGTCTCAATCTTCGTTTTAATAAGAAACTTCTTTTACAATGGTTCTGTACTGGTGCAGTCTTAAACTAGTACGTAGGCTTCTACCTGCAGAAGGCTACAACCTTCTCTCATTCTCCAGACTCTCCTAGAAGGGAGCTACAACCCCCTTAGCTCTTGTACTAGCTGATGTACTAGTACGCAGGCTGCTACCTGCAGAAGGCTTCAACCTTCTCTTTCTTCCAGGGACCACGTTTCATAAATTTTCAGACTGGATCCATGAACATCAAACAAACATCAAGTATATGTGCATCAACCAATCTCCTTTCCTCAAACAACTACTGAATCAACCAATAACTTCTCAGAATGCTGAAACCAGAAAACAATACCAGTAACCAGACACCAATGCTGAACCTAAAACATTGCAGTAATACACAGAAGCAGCTAAAACATATTTCAAGAGACGTACACTACTTCACTATGTATAAACCTGCTTACATACGCAGCTGTATCAAAGTTAACCAGTGTATATGCTTTCTTCTCTTGTTGAACCTGCGTGCATACGTTCCTTTGTCAAGCCAAACCTGCGTATAGATATATAAAAAACAATTCACCCAATATTGAAACACTGAAACCCTGTCAACAACACAGTCACCAGAACACAGAACTTTGCAATAACAATCAGACCTAACTGCAACTTCAAATATCATGCTTCATAATGTATGTGCTACTACGATGAACCAAACCGGCGTACATATGTGCTTTTACTAAAGCTAACCCGCGTACACATCTATAGATATTAACTCAGAACTTTGTAGATGTTCCAGACATCAGTCATACCCAGATCATAACGTTTACAGAACATTACATGCGTCAGTATACAGATCTAGACTAAACAAGATCAAACCGTATAGAGATGATTCATTCCAAGCCATTAGATCCCGATCTATCCTTAGATCTTGTTCTCCATCAACCGTTGAGATTCCTCCTTAGCTTAGATCAAACAATGCATCATGAACCCATAACCTGCATACTGGATCTCATACTTCATCAGATATTCAAGACTTTCTCCATGCATTTGCCTAATGATCTTCTTCTCCTTTTATAGTCTTAGGCCTTACTCAATACCATGGTCCAAAACCATTGAGAACCAATACTAGGGACCCAATACCTGGGTTCAACACTTCGGACGCAATACCAAGGACCAAAACCATAGGTCTAAATACCACAGACCCAAAAATAAGCTTTCCCACATGTACGCGCTTTTCCGTGCATGAAAGTGCGTGCATACGCATACGCAACTTTTGATCAACAATCTCGTGTGTATACGCTCCTTTGTATATATGAACCTGCGTGTATAACCTACGTGTATACCCTACTTGGTATATAGCGAACCTGCGTATATACGTGACTTGGTACATAGTGAACCTACGTATAACCTTCATATGTACGCGACTTGGTATATAGTGAACCTGCGTATATACTCTTCTTTCTTCATTCTTTGTAGTCTGATCATCAACTCTTTGCTACTGACTTGCTGTACTATGATTTTTCATCTGTGTGAGTTGCCATCAAGGACAACACTTGTATTATAATGCCAACAGTCTCCCCCTTTGGACTTGATGGCAAAGTTAAGTTGACATACTGAGAACTGTCATCTGATTCCTTTGAGCTGTCTTGTATCCCATGTATTCTATCACGTCTGATATCTCTTCTGTAGATTCATCTAGATATATATAAGTGAGTTGTTCTTCTACGAGTGGGTTTCCATCAAGTACAACACATGCATCATAATGCCAACAATCTCCCCCTTTGGACTTGATGGTAACAACACCAAATCACTCTCCCCCTTTGACATCAAGGGCAAAGGGTGGACCAAGATATTCTCTTTCCTTGATAAACATTCTGCTGTCCATACTCCCCCTGAGTACCTGCTGAAATATCTGAATGAGCTCCCCCTTTGTATATACCAAGGTGTACCAATCTGACCATGCTCCCTCTGAGTACATGTTGAAGTCTCTGCTCTGCTGAAGTGTGCCGTTCATGCTCCCCCTGACTGTAAGCAAGGTCTGCAAAAAGATGTTCTACAAGAAGAACATGACTCTATCATAAATGACCTTCCTATCACCAAGGACTCATACATACATCCATCTCCCAACCCAGTGGGGATATACCAATATTGACTCATCCACCCAACCAAGTGGGGATATGCCAGATACCAAATGTTTATACATGACTGAACTATTACATCATCCTTCCCATGCATAGAGGGGGTACAAATTACATCATATGACCAAAAGGGATTCATCAAATGACTACAATAGATAGAGATAAACTATTACATCATGAGTCTTGATATGACCTTTACATGACATTTATAACAGAGACCAAACATCTAAATAAGATCATGATAGTCATCAACAACTATCATACACAATGTATGATCTGCTCCATAATCATCTGACAACAACATCTAGACCAGCAACAAGGTATGTCTGCATCAACTCATCCTTTTGAACAGAATTCTGCATATGACATATAGAATCATTCACATTATATCATATGTGAAAACACCATAGCCATCTCATCAACATCAAGATCTGCATGATCCAAGTATCATCACATGGGAACATTTGCATCAATCAACATATGTAAGTATCAACCTATCATCATATAGGTAAGAACTTATCATCATCATGTCTCCAACAATGCAACTTTGAGTAAACATTCATGTATCCAACACTATGTATCTTGAGCTCAAGATCATTTGTCAAGACTTCTTGATATCATCAACAGCAACAATCCTCATCCACATGAGCGACAAGAACTATAGGAATCCATAATGCCAACAATGTATTATCAAAAGCATATGCTCCCCCTGAACTTGTGCCATCTTGCTTACTGTCATATCTGATCATGCATATATCAGCAAGAAGTATCATCATCCACAAGTTAAGATCAAATCATTCCTAAACATCTTACAAGAATCAAGCCATTTCCACGCAACATCAACATATTGTAACCATTATGAAATAGAGAAAATAATGGACTGAATCATATCAAACCCCTTTTCCTAAGCTTGTCCAACTGCTTTTCCTCAAACTAACATATACATGACTGTGCAGTAACCAACTTGCATATATACGTGACTTCCCTTTATGAAACTTGCGTATGAGATTTAGGACACTGAAGTTTCACACTTTCTGGTCCCTCTGAGTCTGTTATGTCTGTATATTGTGCTGTGCCACATCTTTCTGAATGTACTTCCTTCTTCTTCCATATCTTCAAGTGTGATGATGTTTTCTCCTTTTGGTATGGTGCCCGTACTTTGTTCCTGCATTCCTTTGTTGTATGTCCAAGATTGTTACATGCATAACATCTTACATCATGTTTCATATTCTATAGCAATCAACAGCTTTGTGTCCAAATATATTGCAAGCAAAGGAATATCCCTTAAAGTACCTGGGACTTGATGATCTTTCTGAGTGATAGTCTTGAACCATTCTTCTTCTGCATCTGGCTGCAACATGCCCAATATTATGACATACATAACATTCAACATTATTCATTTGAGGAATTGGCCGACTATTATTCCAATAGTTAGGAATAAAAGATTTTCTTTGAAGAATTTCTTTCCTTGGTTGTTGATGGGATTGACCTCTCATCTCCTTGTTGAGCATTTCAGATTTTACATTAGAGTCCCTTGTCTTACTTTGTGAACTAGATTCTCCTTCAATAGATTCATGAAAACCAAGACCCGTTTTGATAGCAGGAGACCTTTGACTACTAAGAATATCATCCAAGATCTTAGTACTATCTTGAAATCGTAAAAGCTTATTCTTTTCTTCTAAGTTATCTTTAAGAATATTTACCTCAACCTGATGTTGCTCCTCCTTTTCATGATACTGCTTCTTCATGTTTTCTTCAGCTTTTCTTCCTTCTTCCAACTGATGTCTTAGTTCAAGAACTTCGTTTTCTTGTTTTTCAAGAGCTTGGAGTAGTTCTTTATTCTGCCTTTTTGATTCTTCAAGATCTTCTTTTAGCGAGAGGATCGTAGCTTCAAGACTTTCATAGTAACTGGATCTGTCTCTGAGTTTCTTGATTGTTGTGCTCCTTTCATTGACTTCATTTCTTAATGATGTCACTTCATCCTGCAACTTTTGACATTGATCTTCCTTGTCCTTGAATAACTTCCTTACCTTGTTTCCTTCCTCTAGTTGAGCTTTTAGTTTGGTAGCTTCTTCTTTGAAGGCACATTCCCTTTTGTTCAATAGATCTTGTTGATCTCTAATTTTGTCTGTAAGCCTTTTAAATTCTACCTCTATTTGATATCTTTCTTGCTCACCCATAAGAGAAAATTCAGTTGTTTCGCTATCACTTTCATCATCTTCAAAAGGATGGATAAATGTATCACTAGAGTATAACAAATTCATACCTAATAGTTCTTTTGCTTGTTCATCTTCATTCTGAAGTGATTCTGAATCTGAAGTGCTTCTTCCACATATTCCCCAATTGATTCTCTCACTGTCATAGCTCTTCTGAGATGTCTTCTTCTTCTTAGGCGCTTTCTTCTTAAGCTTCTTTTCCATTGATCTATGGATCTCCTTCAAGCGATCAAGCTTCTACCAAAGGACTTGCTCTGATACCAATTGTTGGAAATAATACTGAGAGGGGGGGTGAATCAGTATTATCAAATCAATATAACTTTTTCATTTCCATATTAAGATTCATATACGCTACTTCAGTTAAGGCAAACCGCGTATATACGCAACTGTTGGTAATGCAACAAGCCTATATCCAGTAAACTTATGATTCAGTTAGTTGATCCTTAATGAGTGCATCAGAACATTATTAACCATATGAATAGTAAACAGGAGCAATAAAATAGAATATATCATCACACACAAGAAGCACACATGAACACCATGATGTAAGGTGGAAACCCAATGTGGGTGAAAACCACCTCCTGCAAGTCGTCTCAATCTTCTTTTTAATAAGAAACTTCTTTTACAATGGTTCTGTACTGGTGCAGTCTTATACCAGTACGCAGGCTTCTACCTGCAGAAGGCTACAACCTTCTCTCGTTCCCTAGACTCTCCTGGAAGGGAGCTACAACCCCTTAGCTCTTGTACTAGCTGATGTACTAGTACGCAGGCTGCTACCTGTAGAAGGCTTCAACCTTATCTTTCTTCCAGGGACCACGTTTCATAAATTTTTAGACTGGATCCATGAACATCAAACAAACATCAAGTATATGTGCATCAACCAATCTCCTTTCCTCAAACAACTACTGAATCAACCAATAACTTCTCAGAATGCTGAAACCAGAAAACAATACTAGTAACCAGACACCAATGTTGAACCCGGAACACTACAGTAATACACAGAAGCAGTTAAACATATTTCAAGAGACGTACGCTACTTCACTATGTATAAACCTGCATACATACGCAGCTGTATCAAAGTTAACCAGCATATACGCTTTCTTCTCTTGTTGAACCTGCGTGCATATGCGCCTTTGCTGAGCCAAACCTGCGTATAGATCTATAAAAGACAATTCACCCAATACTGAAACACTGAAGCCCTGTCAAAAACACAGTCACCAAAACATAGAACTCTGCAATAACAATCAGACCCAACTGCAACTTCAAATATCATGCTTCATAATGTATACGCTACTACGATGAACCAAACCGGCGTACATACGCGCTTTTACTTAAGCTAACCCGCATACACATCTGCAAATATTAACTCAGAACTTTGTAGCTGTTCCAGACATCAGCCATACCCAGATCATAACATTTACAGAACATTACATGCATCATTATACAGATCTAGACTAAACAGGATCAAACCGTATAGAGATGATTCATTCCAAACCATTAGATCCCTATCTATCCTTAGATCTTGTTCTCCATCAACCATTGAGATTCCTCCTTAGCTTAGATCAAACAATGCATCATGAACCCATAACCTGCATACTGGATCTCATACTTCATCAGATATTCAAGACTTTCTCCATGCATTTTCCTAATGATCTTCTTCTCCTTTTATAGTCTTAGGCCTTACTCAATACCATGGTCCAAAACCATTGAGAACTAATACTAGGGACCCAATACCTAGGTTCAACACTTCAGACGCAATACCAAGGACCAAAACCATAGGTCTAAATACCACGGACCCAAAAATAAGCTTTCCCACATGTATGCGCTTTTCCATACATGAAAGTGCGTGCATACACATACGCAACTTTTGATCAGCAATCCCGCGTGTATACGCTCCTTTGTATATATGAACCTGCGTGTATAACCTGCTTGTATACCCTACTTGGTATATAGCGAACCTGCGTATATACGCGACTTGGTACATAGTGAACCTGCGTATAACCTGCATATGTACGCAACTTGGTATATAGTGAACCTGCGTATATACTCTTCTTTCTTCATTCTTTGTAGTCTGATCATCAACTCTTTGCTACTGACCTGCTGCACTATGATCTGTCATCTGTGTGAGTTGCCATCAAGGACAACGCTTGTATTATAATGCCAACAACAAAAATATTAGGATAAAGAGAAAAATGAGAATCAGAAGCAATGAATTTTAAAGTGTCTCTATTTGAGAATTCTTGTGCATTTTGTTCATTGTAAATTTCAGATTTGAGATCATTCATTTGTGTACTTGTGCTTTGTTGAAGAATGTTGTTTTGTTGTTCTAAATTTGGCATTTGTTCATCATAAAATAATTGAGAAATTTGTACAACAGGTTGCATGTTATTAGAAACTTTGATTGCTGCTCGTACTTGCTGATTTATGTTCTGATTTTTTGAATTTAACGTATACTAATTTTTAGATTTCAAAGTGGTATTTTCTTCAAGATTGTTTCTAATATCTTCTTGGATTTGAATGGTAAAATTATCCAAGCTTTGTGATTGAGATTCACTAACATGTGAAGGTGCATTATGATCATTATTAATACTGTAATAAGTGTGCACTAAATGAAGAAATTGATCGTACATAATAGAGGCCACTTCATCATCATTTGTTTACACATCCATATTGGAATTCTCAATTATGTTAATGAAATTGGAAGGAGATTGAGAAAAGATTGAAATAATTTCACATGAATTATGAATGGGGGGAAGAGAGAAAATATATTCAAACCAATCTAATAATTCCTCTTCTAAGAGTTTTTCTTTAATTTTAAATCTCAAGCAATTTAAATGAAATCAAATGGTAAAATCAATCAAAGACTCATTTTCAACCTTCGTAAATATTTGAATTTGTCACATACATGTTCATAGTTATAGCGGTTAAATTTCAAAGGAACATTGTAACAAATTGATCCCAGCTATGAATTGAGGCAACTGAAATTGATTGACACTAGCTTCTAGCTTTTGCCAAGAATGTAAGAGTAAAAATCCTTCATAAAATTCCTTTGTTAATTCCTTGAAAAGTAGAATTTGAAATTTTTTGAATGAATTGTAAAGCGTGATTAAATGCAGAAGTATTTCTCTTACCATTAAACTTTACCTGAGACAAGAGTCTTACCACTTCTGATGGAGTATTTTAAGATAGATGTCAGTGGATACAAATCAAAATTGGAAGTTTAAGAGGAGCCATTGTAATAAAAGAATGTTATAATTCAAAGGCTCCAAAAGGAAACAAGTTTCAGGCCCTCCTTCTAGTGCCAAAATGTTGAAGCATCGATATTTGTTACAACAACATTGGGGATGATCACCTCATCCAGACCTTAAAGCATCTCCTTGTCTGTTTGGAATGGTGGTTTCAACTGGTTTAAATAGGTCTAGTTGCCTTCTCTCAATCTCCAAATGGCTTAAAATATGACTCTCATTCACCAATGGAGAAGAGACATCAGATCAGCCGTCTTGCTGATCAGGGAAGAAAGTGATCCTTAAGCTGATCTGGGGCTCAGCCAAGCCACAACTAAAGTTTGCCTCTTTATGAAGAGGAATTTTAAGAATGTAAAATTATTCTAAAATGCAAGCACAAGGAACTAAATCCTAATCCTATCTCAATTAGGCGGATATAGATCTAACCCAACCAAGAACACGATATTTAAATGATTGGGATTTAAATATGTCTGGCTTATAATGAATATCAAGTTAATGAAGTAATTCAATTATTGACATTATGAATACCATGTCACATTCTATTAAGAGATATCTTGACTGAAATAATCAACCAACAAAATTTAGGAAGTAGTTCATAAAATGATATTGATTGTTAAATCAGTAATTCGAATAGTTAAACAATAATATGAGGAAATAGTTCACAACATATTACTATTTGTTAAATCAGTATTAAAATACATATTTATGAGTAAATAGTTACCTAGAAATCATAATTCAACCCATAAGAGCATAGATAAGTAATAGCATATAATTTAGACACATTACTCATATCGACAATAGTGCCAAATATGAATAAATATGAATAAATGACACATTCCTGCCATCATAAAATGAAACTAGTATTTAAAAAAATAGTATTATAAATACCAATTTTTTGAATCAGTTTCCTTGCTCTGGTCTTCAACAATCCTCTACAATTTTTGAACTTCTGTTGTTACAACAAGAGCTGCAGTAGTGCAATCTCTGCCCATCATACATAATTTAGAATGCAAAAAAAAACTTCAATAATCTCCAAATCTTAGATTTTCTCTCTTCTCACCTACAACTCTAAATCTCTATTACAATAGTGCTTTTAGAAATCTAGAATTGCAGATAAGAGAAGCCTCTAATACATTCTACAATATGTTATTTATAATATTTACAAAGGAATTTTCAACAAGAAAGTTTGTTGAAGAATGAATTTGCTCCATCAATTTTCATTGGCTCAAAATTCCATTATTCTATTGTTGGAACATTCTCATTGATTGAGATCTTCTTCTCCTCATCTCTTCAACTGTTTTCCTGCAATAAACAAATCAAAAATAAATTAAAATGGAAAAATAAAATCTAAATACTAAATCTGGAATTAAAACAAATCCAATCAAAACTTAGTTACGTAATTAAAATAAAAAAATTGAGCTTTATATTGATGCTTTTGAAGATTTAATTGGTTAAGGAGAACATAGGTGAATGGATCTGCACTCAGAAGAAGTTGTGGGAAAATGAAAATGCAGAAAATTAAACTTAGAAATTAGTTTTATTAAAAATTTTGGAGCTTGATATTTTGCTAGATTTTATACCCAATAAATAATCAAATATATGAATGCAACTACTTTAGAAATATTTTCCATAATTTTATCTTTCCAATGAGCCATTGTGGGCCTCATTTGGCTAAGTAAAACTCCATTGACAAGCTTCCAAAGTTGTTGCATGCAAATTGTCAGAATTCTGGAATTTCTATTGTCCAGGCTAAAAATCAGAATTTTAAATTAAATTTTAAGCCTAAATTAGATTATAGTTATTTTTTAATTAATGCTAATTAATTGTGGTTACAAATTAAATTAATTATTACAGAAATTAATTAAAATATAATAATATAATAATTAAAATTATAATAAATATTATAATTATAATATAATTATTATAATATTAATATAATATTTGAAAGACAAACCATTGGAATCAACCCATTTTAATAAAACAAGTTAACATGAAACAAGTTACATGAGGGAGTAGTGGAGTTATAATTTGTGAGAGTTATTGGAGTGGAAAGATGGAAGGTGGGAGGAGTGGGATGGTGAGTTGAGTGAAGTGTAAGGTGGAGGGATAAGGAGGTGAGGTGAGCGTGAGGTCATGGAATCAGGAGGCATAAGTAGCCGAGACAAATCAAACCTTATGTTAAACAAACTTAACCACTCGTATAAACCAAAGCGCATCACAAGTTTTTTTCTAAATGAACGACTTATGAAATTTGTTTTTTGCGATATGCGATATGTGATATATCACAGTTGCAATATTGCATCGCAAATTTTATTTTGGTGATTTTAAATTTCGAGATTTTGGAAGGGAGGATTTGATGAGAAATGGGGCCCACGTGAATTAACGATTCTACAAATTGGACTTCAGCCATTTTGGAATTTTGGGGTTTTGGGTTTGGAAATTTGTTTTAAAATAACAAATTAGAGTAAATTACCAAGATCCCAAAATGTGTTTTCATCCATTGTACAATTTAGCTGGGTCATTTTGTAAGACCGTTAGTGAAAAATGAAAGAATTAGTAAAAATTAAATGAGAGTTAATATATTTTTTTTTGTAAATCAACAGCTTTATATTAATTCATAAAATACATAAGATACAAAATGGTCTGCATGCACAGACGAAAGTAAAACTTCCTTGCTTGCTCAAAATGTCTATGAGCCGCTAAAACATTATCTCCTAACCCCAAGGCTAACCATGCAGGGTTGCCTAAGGAGGGGCCTGAGACAACAAAACATTTCACCACCTTGGGAAACTAGATACAAGGAATGAAGGAGGACCAGGAGGATGTCATCAGTCACAAGAAACGAGTAACCTCAAAACCAGTAACAAAACATGCCAAAACAAGAAGTGAGATATGAAACAGAATAGCCATTACAGCTTTAAGATGACATAATCTTTACTGGGAGCACTCGAGCTGGCCATAGCAGTCATTTTCTCAGGATGAGGATTCCGCTGAGGATTGGTCCATTTCCCCTGACTGGTATCGATTGCGTCCTCTAAGACCTCCACCACAGCTGAGGATCCTTGACGAATGGAGTGCTTGAGGAGACATATGAGGACACTCATTTTCTATGAAAGGAATCTGACTTCCTGAGTCAGGGTGCTGAGATTGAATTCTATGGCATCCAGTCTAGCCATATGCTCTATCGAAACGAGAGAGATTGCCTGATGTGCTTGTTTGATGTATTCACCTTGCATGCTAAGCGCCTTGGCTAGCATGGTTTTCATCCACCACATTTCACTCTAGGTGCAAACAAATTGAGTTGCTCGAGTAGTTACAGTTCCCGGATCATGAATCCATTCCACTTCCTTCTTGAGATCTTGCTCCTCCAGATGTTCTTCCTCCACTGTAACTGCCACTTCTAGCTCTTCGATTTTGCACTTTTCTTTTTGGGTAGTCTGGGTTTCATAGGCTTCCTAGGCCTTCTGTTGGTCTCGGTTAGCCGAAACGTTATGGCTTCCTCCATGCACCATACTGCTATTGCAGAGCGCAGAAACACTGAAACTCCTGATAGCACAGTGATTGCTATGTTGCAGGTCGCGGGAGAGCTGTATGTTGTTCTTCTGGTGGGAAGCTGTAGATATAGTAAAGGGTAGCCAGGTCTGGCCTGAGGTTTCCCACTTTGCCGTCGGATAGGTGTTGATCCTTCCATAATAACTACTATTATGATTTCCCAATTCCTGTTCATGATACGTATCCTTAGTCTTCACTCTACCATGCTTGAGCCTATTTGTTGAATGCCATGTGTCCTCCTTTGTGATTTGCTGACAGTGCTGATCATATTTTTTGTTGGTTGTTCGCCTCCATTGATGAACTTTGTTCTTGTGGGTGATTTCCCACTCCTCCTTATGTACTTCATGGGTTTGTCGCCTGATATTCCTTCAATTAGCTATCTTCATTCGCTGTTAAGGAAAATTCCTTCATACCCCTGCACCACTTCTTCCGTTAACTTATGTTTTGTCTCGAGAGAAGTGTGCACTTGCTCCGAAGTTCAGTGCATGTGACCTCATTCCAACAGGTGTCCAGGTAGGTGAAGTGGTTATCAATCTCAGTTGGCCAGATGATCAGCCACTGCGTTCGATTTTCTTCTCACTACGTGTAGTATGATTCCGTCAAGGCATGAGAGGTGCTTAGCTATGAGCTCTGTGACCTTGGCTAGCCTCCAATGCTTTGTGACCTTACTCGGTTTAGCTCCCAAATGCATTTTTATTGCTGTAGTGATAGCTAATTGAGAATCCCCTTCCACCATGGTGGCTCCTATTTTTAGGCGCCTGAGAATTCTTAATCCTTGCTCTAAAGCTGCAAATTCCTTTTCATTATTAGTTCCTTCACCCAACGATTGACTGAAAATATGTTGTATTTCCCCTTTGCTATCCCGAAGAACACCTACAATACCTACTGGCCCCAGATTTCCCCGAGAGGCCTCGTCAAAGCTGAGTTTAAGAAAGCCTGTCAGTGGAGGAGTCCAGGTATTCACGGCAGTGCCTTGTTGTTGTTGCTGATTTGATGAAACATTGATGGTTCCTATCTCAATGCCAAATACCTTCAGAATTTGTAAGTTCGAGACTGAGAAGTCCTTGTTCTGTTCTTCTTTCTCTCTGGTGAGAACTGTTTCTCTTATGTTTTGCAGAATTGTGCCTTTAATAATTCTATGTTTTTGGTTTCACTTTGGAACACTCTTCCGTTTCTTTCTTTCTAGACCGTCCATGCTATAAACCCTGGGGTAAGTTTCCAAAATGTATTAACCATTTGGGTTTTGGAGAAATTGCCTCTCCAATTCTCTATAGTTTCCTAAATTGAGTTTCTTACCCTGTCCATCCTCTTAAAAATGGTTTCTATCCAATTCCAGAGGCTATCTTTCCATTCACATGTATTAAGGAGGCGATTCATTTTTTCCTCCTCAATTCCACACAGGGGGCCATGTGATGGGCCTATGAACCATTTTTTCCTAAGGTTCTCCCAGGTAAGTGTTCTTCAGTGCATCAAGAGCTAGAGGAAAGTTTTAATCTTCGGCCAAAGTTGAGCATCCCAAACTTTACTGTATCAATTAACTTTTTCCTCATGTTCAGTTCCTTCTATATAGATTCTTTCTTCTTTGAGTGAGAAGTTGCCCCCCTCGAGCTTGCCCCAATGTAGTTGATCAACCTCCCGTGCTTTCCTTATCTTTCTTTTGGCTAGCTCTGTCTTCAGTGCTCTTATACTGTTACTTTTCCCTTTCGATGGTTCTGTGTCACTGAATAACCACATTCTCCATGCTTGTTCATTTTCATTAGGTTTCCAGTAATGGTTTACTGTAGTTCTCCCTAGCTCCTAGATTCTTCTTTGAATGGTTAAGAATTTAGGGCTTTCCAACTTAGGTAGTTGTTTCCAAGCATCTTCCCAAAACAGGGTAGTCTTTCCATCTCGAACTTCCCAAAAAATCTACTCCTAAATTATGTGCCAATTAGTTCTAGCCAGGTTCCAAATTAGAGAGCCATCAGGGGTTTCTTACATCCTTATCAAATTCTGCAGGCTATAATTGTGAGCATACTTTGCTTTCCAATGTTTGGCCCAGGTTAAGTTGGGTTCCTTTAGCCACCTCCACCATAATTTGGCTCCACATGCCTAGTTGACGGTGAAGGGGTCCTGCAAATTCAACCCACCTAGGTGTTTGGGTTTGCAGATCTTATCCCATGCCATTAGAGACCACTTCTTCTTCCTTGAATTACTGTTATAGACATATTTGGGCACTGCAACCCCAATCATATATGTCCATAAACCAAGGGCTTCTGAGTCCCTAAAAGTGTTGTCTCACACCCTAAAGGAACAAAGTCAGCTGGTTACATCATCTCCTAGAAGTTCTCCATGGAAAACTGCTCAGAAATGGTCAAAACTGGACAATACAGACTGCTTAGTGCTAAGGGTGTGATGCATCTCACTTGCCACATGCAAAAAGTGCGATGCATACTGAAAAGCCCTTCTATAGGGTGCGATGGGTGAGAGTAGACAAATGGTAGAGATAGTTTGCAAGGTGGATGATCATGGAATCTTCCAGAAACTTCTCCTGTGACACTTGCCTCTCTGAATTTGCCCAGGGATGAGTAAGAGATCATGAATCTCCAAGTGGAACCCAAAACTATCAGAGAGAGAACACTAATCAAAATCCCAGAAGCTGACTCACACCCTTGCAAACATCTATATATGGATTCCTCATCCCAGAGATCCAGAGGCTAGAATCTTGTATTTTGTAAGGAAGTGATGTTGGTTTCTTGGTGGAACATCATAGTGTTGGGTGATCTAGCTTTTCATGAGGTGAAGAAGGGATTTCATGCTGGGAGGATGACGCTAGGTCAGATCAATGGGTTGTAATCCTCTCTTCTACTCTTTCTATCAATAAAGCTATTCAAGTTTTCCTCCACATTCTTGTATGTTTGAGTTGATATATGCATTTGTGTGGTCAATATATATATGGTCCTATATTGTTTATGATTGTAGATCTCTCTGCTTTGATGGTATTATGCTGCTTTGACTTTATAGGTGCTCTTTGAAGCGGGGTAAGCAAGGAAGGAGCGACAAGGATCTGTCAAAGGGGAGAGGAAACAAGCAAGGAGCCAAGCGAAACACTGAGGTTGGTACTCTCTGCTGCTCTCCCATCTTCTTCTCATAAAGGAAAATGAAAGTAACTTTAGTTTTTTTGTTTCTAAGATAGCTACCCGTCTTAGTGGGACTAGTAGCTCTGAATGGAGATTTCCCGATAACAATTACCCGATCAGAGAAATGCTCTTTGGATGAATGAGATTTTTTGAAGAACCCCTTTAGGTGCCGGGAGAATGGAAAGTATGTAATGCAGAATAGCTTGGAGGAAATATTTGGTGAGGACAAGGCGGCCTTAAAAGTTAAGGGCTCTGTGCATCCAATGATGACATATTTTCTCTAGGCTGGCAATTATTCTTTCCCAATGCAATTTTTGCCAGGGTCTGTCAGTCAGCAGAATACTGAGGTATCTTGAAGGGAGGTTTCATCTTTTGAAGCCTAGGATGGTAGAAAGATTCTTCTGAACTGCTAGGTGCGTATTGAAAAAGAAAATGGAAGATTTAGATAGATTAAGCTCCATACCTGAGGCCATACTGAAGTGATTAAGAATGTTTTTGAAGCCAAGAGCTTCTTTGATAGAGGGCGTGCCATGCAACATTGTGTCATCAACAAACTGCTGATGAGTTGTTGTAGGTCTTAATGGAAAGGGGTGGAGTCCCTGAATGATTCCTTCCGCTTTTTCTCTACTGATTAGCCTACTTAAACCTTCCATTAGAATAACAAACAGAAAGGGGGATAGGGGGTCCCTTGTCGTAAACCTGGGGAGGGTGTAAACTGGGTTGTTGGAGCTCCGCTAACTAGGATTGAAAATCTGGTAGATTTAACTAGGGCTAGGATCCAACTTATTCGTTGTTTCGCAAAGCCGAAGGCTTCTAAAATAGCTTCCAAACAGTGCCAGTTTACCTTATCATAAGCCTTTGATAGGTCCAACTGCATTAGCATGCCTGCTTTTTTCTGAGTTTGGAGAGTGTGAATCATCTCTTGAGCTAGCAAGATATTGTCCAAAATCTATCTCCCTTCTACATAGCTTGATTGTTCTTCCGAAATGATTCCTGGAAGAATTGGTTTTAGTCTGTTGGCTATGACTTTAGAAATAATATTGTACAAAACATTGCACATTGCAATTGGTCGAAACTTCGACGGAGTATTAGCTTCCTCCTCCTTTGGAATAAGGGCAAGGAACGTAGAATTGAGGGATTTAAGGATTGAATAGGAGTGTCGAGAATCCTCCACCACTTCCCATACCTCTATCTTGATTATCTCCCAAAACACTTTGTAAAAGTCGACGATGAAGCCATTCGTGTTGTTGGGAAAAGTATCCAATACGGAATGCCCCTATCCCACTCTAAGAGGTGATAGTGCCTTAGCAACAAACAAGGAAAGCTATCTGAGTATTCTTCTTTATGAGATGCAAATAGAGAAAGAAGGATCTAACTAACCGATGTCTTCTGCTAGTTGGTCGATCCAATCACTCTCTCTCTTTCGTTCGCTTCCCGCTGCCTGCTCTTTCACTGGTCCAGCTTCACACGGTTCCTGCAAGATCACAAGAGCAGAAGACCACACGAAAGATATAGATTCACATTCATAACTAGTTTAGGATCAGATATAAACTAAATATGCAAATATCACAAAACATCATTGAAATACAAGCATATAGGAGAAACTCAAGCAGCTTTATTGATATGATAAACAAGGTTCAAGAGGAGATACAACCAAGTGAGTCCCGATCCAGCATCTACCTCCCAGCAAAAGAATCCCTTCCTCTCCTCCAACAAAGCATAAATCACCCAATGTACTAATCTCAATCTCAAACCAACAGCAATTCTCTGCAAATACAAAATTCCAGCCTCCTGAACCTCTGGGTGAGAGATCCATATATAGATGTGAGCAGAGAGGATGAGTCAGCTCATGTTTTGACTTGTGGCTTCTCTCTGTCAGTTCTTGTTTCCACTTGGAGGTTCTTGCTTCCACTTGGACGTTGAGAACCTCTTACTCATCACTAGGTGAATTCACTGAGGCAAGTGTCATTGAGGAAGATTCTGGAAGCTTCCAGGGTCTTGACACCTCGTTGAATGAACTTGCCATTTGTCAATTCCCGCTCAGCGCACCCTGGTAGTGCTTCTACCCGCGTTGCAGTGCAGGTAGCCAGTGCAGACTTTGCATTTCAGCGCAGACAGCTAGTGGAGCCACCGAATTGATCCTGATTTGACCATTTCTGAGTGGTTTTTGGTGGAGAACTTCTGGGAGAAGCTGTCATTGGTTGACCTTGTTCCTCTAGGGGTAGGAACAACTCATTTAGGGACTTTGGATCCCTTGAATTATTGAAATTTCATGCTCAATGCTGTAAGGCACAAAAATGTCTATAACAGTTGCCCCCTAAAGTATGAGGCCGTTTATCGGGTGAAATGCTTTATTAGGAGGATCCGAAGTTCTTCTAATGCTGGGAGGAGACCTGTAATAAGATACAATACAATACATTATTTTTCATACTGCTTTCATGATCTAGCTGAGGCGGGCATTCCCATGCTCAGATTTATAAATTCATTTTCTGTACATAGAACAGACAATCGTCTGATGGTAGACTGATGATTTTGATGAAATCATCATCCTTTTTGGTAGGATGATTATCTGCTGCAATGATGTACATGTCAATGTCTTTATCTTTCCTGAATATATATCGCAGCCCGGATGGATGAAACTAGATCCGAGGTCTTCAATCTCGTTCGATCTTCACTCTACGTACAAGTCGATCCATGTGAGAAATGTTCTGAAGTCGAACATGGAACGACATCGCTTGATTACCAGTCAATGATGTAAACTGTTAACAAGCGCGAGAGGAATCACCGATAATGATAATGACCCTCAAGGTACTGCAGTACAATTCACGTGGTGTGAATAAAGGTCTTGGCGTCGAACACCATGCAAAATCTTTCGGTCGAAGGTCATTGATGTATACCTATCGCCGGAAGTGAAAAACCTGCCATTGAGGCATGCAAGCTTCAAAGTACTGAGGGGGTTGTTCCTAGATCAACTTCTTGGATAATGAGCTGATGTCGACAAGAAGCGATCCGTCAAAGGAGGGCCTTAATGTATCCCACATCAGTGACACGGAACGGAGCAAATGATTTTAATGGAGGTGAAAACGATCTGGTGATATATGGTTCAGGGTGGCGGTCATGAAAGGATGAAGGATAATGTACGGTAGTGGATGGGACACGGTTGACTTCTCTGAATGACTTCTCTTGAACATATCGACGACACTTGTGTGATGGATTGGTAGCATTTACCCCAAAGATGGATGGTATTGGCGAGACCATGGCGATGTGACTGGTGAATGAAACAACCCAACCCGACTCAGGCACGGAGCGGAAGTGTCATGTTCAAGAGCGACTTGCTACCAATAAAAGTTCCTTGAGTTTCTTCCCAATTTTTCCCCAGTCATTTCTGACCAGTACCTCTTTATTTTTTTCAAGCTTGAGGAGGATAACATGTGCTTGTTCTATAATTTGCCCTACGGGCAAACCCATCGCTATGTTTTAACGAGCCTAGCGATAGTGAAACTCGTTCTCGTCTAAAGACAAGTTTGTCGCTATTAATGTTTCTTAACGAGTCTAACGACAAAGATAACTCGGTCCTTTTCAATTTTAGAGAGTCGGAAAAGGTACGTAGAGGTAACTCCGAAGTTCCTTTTTCATCATCTAATCCCTTAAGTCCGAAAAAGTATAAAACAATACAGAAGGGATGGATTTTCGATAGTTTTAACGAGCCGAACAAAACAAGCGCTCGATCTTTTTGTGCAATAATCCCTCAGGTCCAAAAAGATTAAAATCTATAGGAGGGATAACACTTCCGGTCGCTTTAACGAGCTGGAAGGCCAAAACTCGGAAATCTTTTCATTTTTTACGAGTCAGATAAAAAGAGCTTAAAGAAGACTCGTCTTTTGAGGAACGAGTGATAAGCCGGTTAGCAGCTGATTCTAGGTAAGGCTTGGAATTTTCCAATCACGGCAGTGTCACAAGGATGGCTAGTGAAATCACTCTTCGCAGCTGTTCCTCAAAATGGGTAAACAATCAAATGGAGGTGAATGATCGGCCAATGGAAAAGTGGAGGTGATGGTGCAAACACGACCAAAGCTTTAATGGCTGATAATTTACGTTCGCAGTGGTTATTTACCGGGTAGTTCATTTTTTAACGAGCTTAAACGAAGATTGAAACATTTGCTCGATCTTATGTTAATTTTTTAACGAGCATGAACTATGTGCTAAAACTGCTCAATTCCAGTCATATGATAAGAAAGTCTCACTTAAGATGCCATTTTTTATGGGGCTTGCACCTCGTAAAGCTTTGCCCCAGAATCTTTTCTTTATGCAAGTTTGGAAACGACTAATCCTACGAGTTTAAAGGGTTAGAGGTCCTAAAAATTTAAAAAATAAATAGCCGCCCCTTGCTTGCACTCCAAAAGGTTTGCATGCCCCCAGGTATAAAGTACGATTTCAAGGTTACCCCTCAATTTGCAGATAAAACATTTGTTCTACCAGGAAAGGCCTACCTCTTTCAGGTTACCCAAAGATTGTTTCATTTGCACAGCAAACAAGACACTTCTTCAGCGATGTCTACCGAAATAGACAACGGTGAGAGACTCCATCTGTCAACTCACATAACTTTGACAAAAGAATCTTATTCTAGAATAACCCTCTTCTAGCATGGGCAGGGTACAGACTAGTCATATTCTCCCGCGGAAACCTACCCTATACCCAAAGTCTTCCTGCCGAAGTAGACCAGGACGCATGCCCCCTGGGTTCCAGTCATATCCTCCCGAATCACTCGCGCTCATCTGGAGAACGGACCGTGGGTTGAGACATTTCTTGTGTGATAGACCATTTAGGGATGGTGTATGACTATTTGTGATGCGTGATCCAGGAAATGAAAGTTGGTCCACGAGCTTGACCACTCTTCCTTCATGCGGAAAACACATTACTCTAAAGAGTGAGGAGACGATGGCTCCCATGCAATATATATAGTCTCTTCCAAGGAGTAGGTTATAATCCAAGGGTCCTTGAACGACCATCACGTTCATTTGAACGGTCTTCCCTTTCAATGTGATAGGCACATTGGTGAGGATCCCTAAAGGTCGACTGGTTCCTTTATCGAAGCCTGATAGATTTCTCATTTCAGGCAAAAGCGCTGGCGAACCAAGCGCTTTCCAAGCAATAGAGGAAAGGATACTCACAGATGCCACTTCGTCAATGATGGTGCCAGCCATTACCATTCTGTATATTTGAACGATAATTCTGAATGGTATACTGGCTGGTAACTGGGGTCTACCTAGTTGGTTCCAGTCGAAGGACACAACTAGGTTGCTTGGTGGTGGGACCGAATAGACGGCCGGATATCGCTCTGACGAACTTCCTTCCTGCGATAAAGGAATGGGTGCATTTCCCCCGTGTTCGTCAGAGTCTGTGTTGATGAAAAGAATCTGGATGGTGTCATCCTTATCCTCTTCATTGACTGTATCATTCGGAGATAAATCCTCTGAAGGCAAGACCGGGTCAACTGCCGCCTCGACCTTTTGACTTTCGTCTGGTATGGATTCAGTCGGTTTATCCTCAATGATAGACGCTTCAGCTGACCACTTGAGCTGGCCAGCTGGATTCTCAACTAACGAAGGACTTGGCAATAGTCTTTGATATCCAGGAGGAAGTCGTAACGGTGAAACCGGACGATCTTCCAAGAGTCTTTTGGCCTCGTCTAAGAAGGGACAACGGTGGAGGGCATGGTTGCCTTCGCACAGTCTACAGGGAGGTCTAGCCTTCCCTTTCTGTCCTGGAACTTCACTTTCGCTAGTTGACGGTGTACTTTCAACATGGCTATCAGAGGTTGACGACACTGGATTGTGCAAACGGGGAGACCAGTCCCTTAGTATCCGTGGGATGCAGGGACAATCTCGGTGAAAGTGGTCTCCCTTGCAGATGACACATGGCAATCTAGGCCTGGTCAGTGCTGTGTGTGGGTTTTCATCAGACGACACTTGTTTTCCCTTATTTGCCTTTGGCTCCTTCTTCTTTTTCTCTTTCTTCTTCTTTTATTTCTTCTCCTTAGGAACTTGGTTTTTAGTCTTACCAGTTCCGTTACGCGAAGAGGAAGGAAAAGAGGAAGAATAAGAAGTAGAAGGTTGGTGGGAAATTCTAGACTCGTCTACTTGTTGATTCGACTGTTCAGGAATAGTGGTGTTCTAAACGACATTGGTTGAGAAAAGCTAGACCGGCAGGCCAATTGTCAGTCCTGGAAGCGACAATGTGGCCATATGGGGCGCACCAACATCTCCCCAAGAGGAGAAGGGACTAGGATTTCCACCAAGGGGAATTCCTTGGTTGGTGGGCTCCATTTTCTCAACCTAAAGATCAACGCAGGAATAAAGGGTGATTTTTCCGTTTAAAATAAATTTTTAACGACGCTTAGACACAACTTGCTTTTTCAATTTTAAAGAGTCGAGAAAAAACTAAAGATGACTCTAGTCTCCTTCGATGTTTTAACGAGCCCGAAGTGACAAATGCTCGGATGGACTTTTTCTGTTATAGAGTTCTGAAAAAGGCCAAAAGGAACTGCTCTGGAGTTCTAGGCAGAGGGTGTGCCAAACTTTTCGCAAAACCGCAGAATACTTTTTAGGGTACGGGCGGTCGATCTTCCTGAATGCTGTGTTCAGTGCATTGCGATCAGTAGGGCGGCCGACACAGCTTCCTATGGATAAAGGTTATATTCCTATAGGGGTCTCCTAATATATACGCGACGGTATGTGGGAGCACAATCCATACTGGTACTAATCGTCCCTCAGGAGGAATCACCCAACCATCAGTGAGGCGACCAGTGACCAGGTTTTACGACGCTGGAACACGTCTCTAGCCTAGACCTCTATGTTGTGCGTTATGTTGCAAAGCGTTGTTAAGTTCATTCAATTTATTTTAGGTTGATATTTTTTAGAAGTTTGCCTTTTTGGATCACCACGAGATGTATGATACAATTCCTAAATGCAGTCTAAAGATGATAAGCAAGCTTTATATCTTTTCAACAATGAAAATCCTAGCTACAAAGGGAAAAGAAAGACATCATCTTTTCTCAGAGAGCATAGAGCACACAGTAATGCACTTTTTCCTAAATCAACATACAAACTGTCAAATGCAAATGCACATATGCATGTATTTGTTTTCGCTTTCTTAATATTGATGCCTAAAAAGAAAGCTGTTATATAAATTTGAATTTGATTTCAAGTGAAAACAAAAACAAGTTCCTTTTTCAAAATCAAAAAGATGATTACGACACTTTATGATTTACTTGTTTCGACACTTTGAAATGCATAAATTCAAACCAAAAGACAAAAGTAAATGCTAAGTCAACTGTGAATAGCAAACAAACTCACTCCTAAGATCAAAACGACACTTACGACAGGTCTAGATCTAGGGGCGACAGTATGACTAGTTTACTCTTGTAATGGGAAACTGCAAATGATGTAACAAATACACAAAGAACAAATACAGTTTCTTTATATAGCTAAGACGGAATCGATGCAAAGAAAATGGGTTTCAGATAGGTACACTGACTGATAATAGGCTGCAAAAACAGAGATGAAAACTGAGCAAAAGGAAGCAGGGAACCACAGCTGCACAAGGCAAAGACTGATCAGCGCACCCTCAACACAGAGGTTTTGACATTCAGTGTAGGTAGCCTTCACAAGACCTGGGTTGAAATGCAGAACCCCTTCACAAGGTCTGCGCTGAAGCAGAAACGAGAGTTGTTTCTGGGTTCTGGGTTACAGTTTGCAAGTTTTTCTACAGTTTTTGGCCGGATAAAAGCTATCAATTAGGTCCAATTAGGAGGATGATTTATAGGAGGACTAAGATCTATCACAAAGGGCTGTTAGAGCACTTGTGGATCAGCTTCTCAGATCATAAACAGGCCCAGTGAGAGGGCTAGAGTAGCTGATCTCTACTTTGCATTTGCAAGCAAATGCAGTTCGATTCGGCACTCTTGAGTTTATGAAATGAATAGCAATAGAAACACAAGTAAACCAACAAGATACTCTCCCCAGCGGAGTCGCCAATTTGTTGTTGGGAAAAGTATCCAATACGGAATGCCCCTATCCCACTCTAAGAGGTGATAGTGCCTTAGAAACAAACAAGGAAAGCTATCTGAGTATTCTTCTTTATGAGATGCAAATAGAGAAAGAAGGATCTAACTAATCGATGTCTTCCGCTAGTTGGTCGATCCAATCACTCTCTCTCTTTCGTTCGCTTCCCGCTGCCTGCTCTTTCACTGGTCCAGCTTCACACGGTTCCTGCAAGATCACAAGAGCAGAAGACTACACGAAAGATATAGATTCACATTCATAACTAGTTTAGGATCAGATATAAACTAAATATGCAAATATCACAAAACATCATTGAAATACAAGCATATAGGAGAAACTCAAGCAGCTTTATTGATATGATAAACAAGGTTCAAGAGGAGATACAACCAAGTGAGTCCCGATCCAGCATCTACCTCCCAGCAAAAGAATCCCTTCCTCTCCTCCAACAAAGCATAAATCACCCAATGTACTAATCTCAATCTCAAACCAACAACAATTCTCTGCAAATACAAAATTCCAGCCTCCTGAACCTCTGGGTGAGAGATCCATATATAGATGTGAGCAGAGTGGATGAGTCAGCTCATGTTTTGACTTGTGGCTTCTCTCTGTCAATTCTTGTTTCCACTTGGAGGTTCTTGCTTCCACTTGGAGGTTGAGAACCTCTTACTCATCACTAGTCGAATTCACTGAGGCAAGTGTCATTGAGGAAGATTCTGGAAGCTTCCAGGGTCTTGAAACCTCGTTGAATGAACTTGCCATTTGTCAATTCCTGCTCAGCGCACCCTGGTAGTGCTTCTACCTGCGTTGCAGTGCAGGTAGCCAGTGCAGACTTTGCATTTCAGTGCAGACAGCTAGTGGAGCCACCGAATTGATCCTGATTTGACCATTTCTGAGTGGTTTTTGGTGGAGAACTTCTGGGAGAAGCTGTCATTGGTTGACCTTGTTCCTCTAGGGGTAGGAACAACTCATTTAGGGACTTTGGATCCCTTGAATTATTGACATTTCATGCTCAATGCTGTAAGGCACAAAAATGTGTATAACAATTCGGCCCAGGTGCCTTACCATTTGGCATATCTTTCACAGCCTATTCCACTTCTTCCAAGGTGATTTCTCGATTTAAAGCCTTGTTTTGATCCTCAGTGATGAGCTTGGGTATAGAAGTTAAAATTTCCTCAATTTCTTCCTCTCTGTCAATCTCAGGTTCCCGAGAAATCTGGCTAAAATGATTTATGAGAAGGCTCAAGATTTCCTAATGAGTTTGTACCGAGGTTCCCTGATCATCTTTAATGCTTAATATTTTATTAGCACCTCTGTGATCAATGACAGATCTATGAAATTTTTTTGTGTTATGTTCACCTTCCTTAAGCCATTGAATCCTAGAATTTTGCTTCCATAGCATTTCCTCTTGTTGGCATCTTATCTGCCAGTCCTGCATGAGATTTTGTTCTATGTTCATAGTTTCTTGGTTAATATTTCCTTGGATCCAATCCTTGTGAATTTGTTCTATTTGCTCCTCCAGTTTATTTTTTACTTTAAATATGTTACCAAAGACTTCTTGATTCCAGGATTTTAGTCTGGCTCTGATGTGTTTAAGTTTAACCTGTAGAATGAACATTTTAGTTCCTCTTATGGCTAACGGTTCATTCCGCCATTGTTCAATTTTCAGAATGAACTTAGAATGACTGAGCCAAAACTTTTCAAATCTGAATGGCTTATTCCTGGGTGTGCCTTGGATAGCTGCAGTCATTATTATGGGCCAGTGGTCCAAACCTCCACTAGGTAGTATGTCTGACTCCATAGTGATCCCTTCCAGGAGAATGGTTTCTGTCAATAAGAATCTGTCCAGTCGAGAGGTGATTTTCCTATCACCCCCCCTTTTGTTGTTCCAAGTGAAAGCGCCAATCCGGGGGAAGACGTCTACCAATTTGGCTGATTTAATGAAGTCTTTGAAAGCTTCAGTATCCTTGTTGAACATTCTAATACCTCCTCTCTTTTTCGTGAGCGAAGTGATGATATTGAAATCACCTCTGAAGATAGCTTTTGCTTGAGGATATCTTAGCTGCAAGTTGGATAGAGTGCTCAGTAATAGAAATTTGGCCTATAGTTTCTGAGGGCCATAGACATTTGTGGATAGACATGTTTCTGGATTCCCTAGTATTTGGACTTCTATTGATATGTGAGATTTGACAGCTTCAGAGGAGACGAGCTAGATAACCTGTGGATTCCACAGAATGGCCATGCCCCCTTTCCATCCACTGCTTGTTGTTTCTAGGTAGTCCATTCATTTACCCAGTTTTTTATTGATATTGACCATTGTGTTGCTAGAACATTTAGTTTCTTGCAAAAACACTATATCTGGTTGTTCCTTTTGAACTTTCTTCTTTAATAAACGTTGTTTTTTTTTCTATTTAGCCCTATAGCATTCCATGAAAGTACTTTCATAATTAACATAGTTTAGGAGGTTAGTGTGAATGCCTCAAGGGCTTTCATCTTACCTAAATTTAGGAGCATCTGTCCCAGTTCTTGTAATGCCTCATTATTAGTTCTTCTTCCTCTTTTTTTTTTCGGTGCTTTGAGTTGGTGGAGGTTTGATGCAGTCCCTGCACTCTTACCCATAGCCCTTTTGTTGTTCCCAAGCTCTTTCTCTGCAACTGCAGCTCTGCTTGTTGTCTTGATATGAATAAGTTGTTGATTCTGTTTACCTCCTCTTCCGATATGTGTTCCATTCCTTTCTTTTTCCAGTCTTCTACCATGTTTGGTAGATCCATACCTTCTTGCTCAAGCATTTCACTTAGTTCCATATCTTCGAGCCCTATTTCACTGGTTATCATCTCTGAATCTTCTTCTTATCCTTCCGTTGGTCCCTGAGCTTGAGGGATGTTGATCGATGGCTTAGAAATAGGTTCTTTCATTTATGGTGTGGTTGTGGGTTGGCTTTCTTTCAATGAATCTCTCTGTATTGTTGTCCTCTGACTCCATGTATGATTCTAACACCTCAAAAGCATTACTTGTGTTTCTAAGGGAAGTGCTTGCTTTAGTTTGTCATTTTTTGTTTGCTCTGTGTCTTGCATTTGGTCGTACAAAAGATTCTTTATTCTTATCTTCTTTGTTCTCCTTGGTTTTCTCTGCCGTTTTGTTCATAGGGAATTCTCTAATCAAATGTCCATGCTCATGAAATTTCCTACAGCGTAACATGATCTGCTCATAGTCTATGGCTTGAAAATACACTTCATCTTTGTATTCTAGCCATAGGCCCTCATGAAGTGCTCCCAAAACATCCATTTCTACATAGATTCTAGCGCAGGAGGTATATCTTTTTTGTAATGTCGCTTCTGAGGCTTTGATGAAGGTACCTAACTTGTTGTCTATCTGTTCCAGTGCTACATATCCCCAATAGTCAATTGGAAGAGAGAATAGGTGAATATAGATCGGTACCTGTTTGAAGGTTTCCTGTTCTGGCTAAAGTTGGGTTTCCATGGTTGCATGTAAAGACTTGCTGAGGTAAAGAAATACAGTCCTCCATCAAATATTTGATCCTTGTCTTCTAGATTGGAAAAAACCACTGTAATGAATCCCTTGGCTCCTAATTGTAGTCTTACATCCCCTTTGGGTTTCCTTTGTTGCTTTATCCACCTGCACAATGCTCTTTCTGTTGGGCAGAACCCCATGAACCTGCAGATCACTACATGTTCTACCATGTGGTCACGGTACGCTTGAAGTTTCGGGTCAGAAATTATTACCGGTAAGGTGTCAGTGGCTTTGGGCTTGCACAGTCCCTGGGTTTTTTTTCCCTTGGCTGTTGATGTTGTTTCTTCCTGTCCTACCTTGTCTTGGTTTAGATCCTCCTCTTCTTTTGATTGTTCATCCTTCGACTCATTTCCTTGTGAAACCTGAGCTTGGGAAGGATTTGTACTGTCTCTATTCACTGTACTATTGCTTCCAATGATTTCTTTTTTTTTCTCTTGGTATTTTTGCCCTCATTGTTCCGCTTTCCTTTGTTGGTCACATTCTCCTTACCTAACTTCTCAGAACCTAATATCTGCACTTCGTCCTGTGTAGTTTTCTCCTTGTGTATCATTATCTGTTTGTATGATGGGGTCCCAATGGACCCCGCATTTTCCATCTGTAGGGTCATAATATGCCCTCTTCTGTGAAGCTCTGCCGCTCTGCTCTGTCCTCCTCCAGAGTTGGTACTCATGTTGCAGTTGAAACAGTTTTCCTTCAAACCTTAGTCACTCCAGAACCTCTGCTCCACTTCGCATTTGATTATTTCAACCGAGAGTTAATATTCACAATGAATGACTATTTTAATTGCAAAAATTAAAATATCATACATTTATTAACATTTTTTAGTCCATGCAAGAAAATTATCAAACTTCAAATGATTGTTATTTACAAATCGGTTGACTAAATGAGTCGAAATAAGTATCGATAGAAAGCTTATGAAAATTCGGATTCAATGAAACAATCAAAATATAAATCCAATTATAATGAAAAAATGACAAAATTGCAAGAAAATTAATTAATATGAAAATCATAAAAGATGTTTTAGCAAAAAATTATTAGAAAGGGTTCCCATTATTTAAATAATGGAGGGTGTTGGGTTTTCCCTACAACAGGACAAAAACCTCCCTTTGCTTTTTTCTCTCTATTTACACTGAGATACTTTGCTCTAATATGGAACAAAATGTAAGAAAATAAACTAGAACCCCTTTTCCATCTAGTGGCCCAGCTATAACGCAACCCAATAGCCAACTAGTGGTTACATTTGACCCATTTAACCCTCAATATGAGTTGAAACTAAACCCTTCTAGATTCTTCTTCAAAGGGCCCTTGATTCTATCCCATTTTCCGTGAGTAATGGGGCTGATGTGACATCCTATTGAATTATGGTGGTGGTCAATCATGATAAGTCAACTTCCAGGAGGCATAAATTTTGTCCAAACTTTTATTGATGCAATTGTTACACCATTATAAAAGTATTCAAGTGTATAATAGCGCTAGGGGGGTCCCGCACTCATGAAATCATAAATTCCCCCCAAAAAATCTCATTTAAATCTCAAACTATCCTCAAAAGGTTTCCAACCCCAATGCTCCAAACAGGTTCGTGTCACTATAATTTCTTTTGTGAGCTAATTTATTTGATTTTTCCTCCTTAAAAGCATCAAGATGTTTGAAAATAAATATACTGATCCAATCCAAATAATGCTGGGTGCAGGAATTGCACTTAAGCAACTCCTCAACACTTAATTATCAACTCGGGGGATCTATAAACTTAGAGACGAAGCACAGGAAATGCTAGAGATGGTATGAACCTTTCTGATGTAAATTCCCGCCTTCTTAAATGAGAATTTGCATAATCGAATTGGAAAGATTAAAAGAAAACTAGATCATCAAAGTAATCTAGGGCTGGAACAAGAAAGAATGCATTTGTAAAGGAATCAAAATAAAAAGACAAGCACTCCAACTGTTCAATGTTTAATCACTGAGCATATGCTTATATTTCTCTCTAGCAGAAACACTTTATAAGTCTCGTAAAGTGGACCCTTAAACCTGCTTTCTTAAAGATTTCCTTCTTGCACTAGTCAGTCCTGCACTTATCGCAATCTGCTTGCACTAGTGCAGGCACAAAGATTTATGTGAGAGGTATAAGTTGTGTCTTACCAAAGATTCTTGACTTCATGCAAGGGCTCGAACCTCAAGGGTTCTGAGCACTTGGATCCTGTGACAGAAACTAGTTCTTGCACCTGAGCAGAGTTCCTTGCACTTCGTTATCGGTTCTAAAAATAAGTGTTAACTATTGAAAATGAGACTTAATTGCAGAAATAATTTGCACATGTAGATGTTTCCAATCTTAACTATATGTAAAATGAAGGTAAATAACCATAATTGGAAACAACCACTAAAGAATCAACCTACCATCTGCATATATATTACTTAGAAGAACGGAAAAGAAACAATGCATGAAAGAGACTAGAAATACTTGTTGTAACACACCAACGTGCACTAGTGTAGGTTCATTTCTTCTGCTTAGACCAGGCGAGGAAATCCAACCGAAAGGAATTACATGAAAATGAATTGTAGGAAAGGATTAATCACACCAACATGCATTGGTGCAGGTTCATTTCTCCTACTTGGACTAGACAAGGAAATCTGACCAAAAGGAATTACATGAAAATAAATTACAGGAAAGGATTAAAATCACACCAACGTGCAGTGGTGCAGGTTCATTTCTCCTTCTTGGACCAGGTGGGGAAAACCAACTGAAATAAATTGCATGAAAGGAAATTACAGAAAAGCAAATCTAACTAATTCATATGACTTATCTTCTCACACTTTGGCAAGAATATATGTGCATGGAAATATAATTCAATTAAATCACACTTTAACAATAAGAACACATAAATAAATACGAAACTGGAAATAGGGTAAATGAGTTGGGTTGGCTGGGCCCTAGCCAACCAGCTCATTTCCCGTCTAAGAAATGACGCTACTTAGTAATTTAGATCAGACTCATTGGCTTAAAAGAACATATAAGATTTGAAAAGCATGAGGCAGAGCTCCTTCTTTCTATTAATTCGCAAAGGCAAAGTACATCGTGGAATACAGAGTCCAGCCCAGATTTGGGTGATAACAAAAATATACAATACGCTTGGAACACAGTGCTTTTATCTCCTCTATCTACTAATCCCCTAATTATATTTATATTATGTGATTTATAGACTGTCGGCCCAAGGTCGTATCCACTAAACTTAGTACAAGCCATTTGGTCAACCGTTTACATAACAAAATGTAGGTTTTAGCCTCTTGGCTTTTAAATATAGACAATTGAATTTGCTAGCTGTGGGAAAAATCTTCAGCCTCCATTCAAGCAATCTGCAACTTCAGTCTTGTCTTTGGCTACCTTTGGTTGATCTGGTCTTTGTGGCCAATGACACACAAAACATGGCAGTGGTTAGGGAAGTTTGGATCTGTCGTGCTGATTCGTTGTGCTGGCAATAGTGCGATATCCGATCCTGCACTTAAACCAACAGCCACATTAAGTGGCTTTATTTACAAAGTATTTATCGGAGATAAGGATAAGTTTTAGTACATGTGAAATATATCACCATGCTTGCAGTAGTGCAAGATGAGGGTATGTAAAAAGGGTAAAACATAGGTAAATAGCTGTGGTTTATAAAGGGAAAAAGGAAAATGATGGGGACAATTTAGGGGACTAACATCCTCCCATCCTTAAGTTGTTGTGTGTCCTCACACAAATTTTTACCTGCTTCAAAAAATCTCAAAAATTTTGGTGCTTCAGTTCAATCCTATACTGTAATATTGATGTCGACCTGCACTGTCTTGGACTTCTTCTCTTTGATCTTCAATTTCTTTGTTGCCTTCTTGAGACACTTAAAAACCTATGGAGCTCGATACTTCCACACACTGACTTCTCTTTTCTACCTCTTGACCTCCACGGTCAATTCTTCCTTGCTATGTTGCTTATCATCCTGCTCTTTAACCATAAGCTCTTCTAAATCTCAAACTTGGCGTTCCAGCTTGGCTATATGACTACTAAGATGAGAGACTTGTGTCTCCGACTCATTGGGTGGAGGCATTTCAGTACCCTGTGCTTCCTTCTCTTTAATTGCTGTGGCAGGGGATTTAGTACCCTGTCGAAATGGGGACTGCGCCATATCAACATCTAACCCTTCAACCAAATCCTTGCTTGCACTCAATTCTTCTTTCTTCTTCCGAGATTTCCAGATAAAATTAGCTAGCAAGGCATCATCTTCAATTTCTTCAAACTCTGTTTCTTTGGAGTGGACCGTCGCCTCTGCAAGGACTGACAAATTATGCCCTTCAGAGGCACTTGTATGCACTGGAGAGGTATTCTAAGGGGAGGGTTTCTTCTCAATGGAGGCACTAGTCACCTTCTCCGTCAAAGATGGGGCTTCCTCTTCCGTTGTCTCTATGGGTCTCTTTATTTTTGTACCAATGCAATAAGAACCTCCCACGTTGTTTTTAACTAAACTCCTGCTTGTACTTGGACTAGCATGGTCCTTTGTCCTTTTCCTGTCAGGTGTCTCTTTGTGTAACTGCTCTAGTAATGTTGTCCAGGTCATGCCTTTGGCTTCCAACTCCTTCTTGACCAAGATCTTGATTAACCCATGATGGTATAATTTTCAGTGAGCTTGGTCTTCTTGTCCAGTTTGCATGCCCTTGGCCATCCTCTTTAAACTCCTGAGAAAGAAGTGGGGGAAATTGATTTTCCACAAGAGGTGTCGGCCAGCTTCGAAATGTTGCAATATTTTAAGATGGTAGACAAATGTGAAGGAATAGCATCCCTTGCAAGTCAAAAACTTCTGCAAAATATAAAGGAGACATCGCCATTGATCCAGCAGGGCACTGCGAGGGATGTTGTTCTTCCCATTCAACTGCATTTCCTTGTCAACGACAAATATTTACCACCACTTATTCTCTAACTTCTAATTCTTGAACCATTGCTCGCCAATGTTCTCTAACCATGTGGCCTTTGCAATGAATTGTTTTGTGACCTTGAACCTCAAGGGGCCAATTTTGACTCGGCCGTCCTTAAAACTCTTGGCAAATTGTAGGGCCACCTCCCTATCGTGCCCATCAAACCTCTATAAAAACTAAAGAAACCCCGATTCCTGCAATAGTGCAAGACTATTGTGGTATTTGGCGGTTTTCTCTACTTTCCTGAGGGATGACGACTCACTTCTAACGGGTGGCATCATTTCTTAACAACTATGAATAGTCCAAATCTCTTTTGCATGAAACAAATGAGGAGGATAGATTCTTATGGGTAGGGGCCCAACCATCCACCACCCTTTTCTAGCTCACCATCCAATCATTTAAATTATCACTTTAATACATCCCTTAAATCGCCATGGACGCGTAGCATCTTTTGAAAGGTGTGCCAGACTGATTAGGGGTACTTTGCGGCAGTGATTTAATGGCTAGGTAAGATAATGATTTCAAATGGAGGACATAAAGGATCATTTTGCAAGGGGTGTAATCATAGCCAAGCAATGGTTACATAATCCACATCATCTTCATAATTCATTAAAAATACTTTTAGCATTCATTAAAATGATCATGATTTATGACCATAAACACTTTGTACTTAAATAATTTTCTCCCTAATTAATACATGATAACGTAAAGTACTTAATGATTGAATGAAAAGACTTCTTTTAAAATTTCATAATAACCACTTCTTTATGACGCATACTATATTGCATGGAAAGAACAAAATGCATTATATCTCTGATAAGGTGCGTGCTTTCACTGATCTTCTTGCACTGCCTATATTGTGCTGCTATACTTGCACTATTCTTCTTGCACTACTGTATATTGTAACGTGCTTGCACTAGTGCAAGCAGAAAATCTGCTGAAGAAAACATGAAATTTTGGTAGATCATAGGCTGGACTTTAACATGACTTTCCCAATCATATGTAAGGTTTACTTCATCGTTTCTTTGATGTTTCTGAGCACATCCTTTTTCTCTTTCTGCACTAGATCCTGCAATAAGCTCATGGGGGGACAAAGAAGTGGGAAAAGGGAAAAAATTCAGAATGCGAAGGAAGTTTATGACAGGGATTCCAGGAACATTACCATTAAGAGGGCATAAACAGAAGTGGGATAGGGAAAAAAATTCAAGGGATAAAAGTGGGATTTACGAAATGGATAGGGTGAATTCGGAAGAAAATGGGAAGGTAACATTTTGGGATTGAAGAAGAAAACTGATGGGGAATTATAAAAATGGGATATGAAGAAAGACATAAAATTTTCTGGAAATTCTACCTACATTGGTGCAAGAAAAAAATACTGCAACAAGAATTAAATGTTACATGAATGAAAATATCCATGCTAGTTACTGTTGGGTTGTTTTATATTCTTTCCATGACTAGCCCACATAGTTAATCAGGGGTTAGAGGGGGGTCAGAGCCCCCCATTCATTGCGCCAATTGCGTAGTGGGGGGGTCACAGGGAGTTTGAGGGGTGCAGGTAACCCCCCTCTATGGGGTCCGAGGAAGTGCCCTAGGAAATTTTGTTTTTTGGATCCTATATTAGGTTGGGCGAACCTACCTATGGTTTTGTGTATGATTTTTGCACATGGTTTTGGACGCAATGGTTTTTGGTCCATGGTATTGGATGCTTTGGCATGTATAAATATGTATTGTAACAATGAAAGGAACATAATGAAAAATCAAGCTGGTAGTCTCGATTTTGGGATCCAGGGGAAAATCTCTATGTATATGTGTTTTATGTGCTATTCTCTCGCATTGTTTATTTTCTGTGTTTTAAAATTTGTATGTAGGTAATTTCTGTATGGGGTTAAAACCTACGTTTGGTATCATACCTGTTTTGGCTTCAAGGGGATGCTTTTTTTGCTGAGGGGTTTTGCTCGAGCCTCTTTAGACCCTGCTCAGTGGGAGATCTGCAAGATTGATTCTGGTAGTGAAATAAGATGGCAAGCAGTGGAAAGATAGAGATCGAGAAATTTAATGGTTAGAGTTTTGAGTTGTGGAAACTCAAGATGGAGAATATGTTGGTGGATAAAGATCAGTGGATCACGGTAGATTCGGGTACTAAACCAACGAGAGTGTCCGATGAAGAATGGAAGAAGTTGGATCGGAAGGCAAAGAGCATAATACGATTGCGTGTCTCAAATTCAATATTGCTGAATGTATCAGGGGAAGCTATGACGAAGGCTTTGTGGGACAAGTTAGGGACTTTGTACCAATCTAAGTCTCTGGTGAATAAATTGTTCCTGTGGAAAATCTTGTATAACCTGAGGATGAAAGATGGAGACTTGGTGATAGATAATCTGAATGCATTTAATACTGTGGTAAGTCAGTTATTATCTGTTGATATTAAAATTTCAGATGAAGATACGTGCATCAATTTGTTATGTTCTCTACCAGATTCATGGGATAGTCTAGTTATTGCAATAGGTAGCAATACAACTGCCTTGCAATTTGATGAAATAGTCTCATCCTTGTTGACGGAGGAGATGAGACGGAAAAATATGGAGAGCCAGAATGGTGATCCCTTGTCTGTACGAGGAAGGTCCCAGAACAAAAATAGAAATAAGTCATCGAGTGGGAGATCTAAATCTAGAAGGAGATATAAATCTCCAGGAAAACCTGTAAAGGTGGTGTGCTGGAAATGCAGAAAGGAAGGGCACTACAAAAGGGACTGTAAATCTAAAGCTCCTGATAAAGGAAAGGGATCTGATGATGCTCCTTCTGCAGAGGCAGAAACCACATCAGATGAAGGTGGGGATATATACTTGGCTGCTTCAAGTACACATGTATATCATGAGGCATGGTTGATTGACTCAGGTGCATCGTTTCACTTCACTCCCCATAGAGAGTGGTTCTTCAAGTATGAGAAATACGATGGTGGTGATGTCTTTTTAGGGGATGATAGGAAGGCTAGAATCGTTGGTGTCACACGGAATCAGTCAAGAGTGCGGACACAACTGACCTCCCTAGGAGTCTAAACTCTCTAGCGACAAACAAGACAAAATGGAGCGATCTTTCTCTAAATACACCTTTTAAAACATGAAAACTACAAGTGTTTAGGCTTACCTTATTCCAAAACGCTGTTGTTGTAGTCCGTCCTTGCCGATCCGGATGAGCTCCTCCTTCACATCAATTCCTGCAACCACAAACAATCAAACAATTACCAAGCACTTGCATCTCATATAATAAAACATATATTCAACATGCAGACCAAGGAACACATGAAATAACTCATTAACACAAGCTATTGAGAAAAATGAACCAGTTTGTATTAATAACGAAACAAAGAAACTCTTACAACCTGGCCTTGGTGTTGTGCAAGTTCCTCCCAGGGTCCATCAAGGGTTTTCCTCTACTTTGACAAAGCTCACCCACTTCCAAGTAGAATCAAGCAAAGACAATCTCTCCTCACAAGGTTCTAAATGGGAGTCCTAATTCCTGCAGCATTTACCCAAAGAAAATGTATAGCTTTAACCTCCCCTCCCTCTGGCTCAATGTCTTTATTTATAGTGCTGTAAAGAGGTTATTCAGGTCCACCATCAATGGGATAATCCCCCTCTTTGGGTGGGATAGCTCCCTTATTGATGGGATAAGTTCCTCCTTAATAGGGATACATGAACCAACTAGAGGCGCATCCATTTCATCAAACCGACCTCTAGAAAGTTCTAGAAGTAACCACAAGTAACTTTTTTAAGATGAAACTCGCGCATTTTGCCTTTTACAGAAGGACGCACCTGTCCCTTAACATACAGAGCGTCCAAGGACGCAACTTTTGTGAACATTGTGAGCGTCCCCGCAGGTAAGGCTTGAGAGAACCTGCGTCCCCAGAGATAAACACATTTTTTACAAGACTTTCTCTCTTCTTTGAGTTTGAGATGGATAGCAGAGGCATAAGACTTGCCTAAGAGGGTAGCATGACTGTTGATTGAGCCATACTAACTGTAAATAGTCATGGTGACATTTTTTAGTGTAACAGATTGCCCCCTAAAGTGCGAAGCCTGGAATAGATTAGGGTTTTGTAATTCTAGGAAGGGTGAAGCGCTTTATCATTTCAAGGATTGTCTTGTGGATGACCTGGTTGGAACCTGCAATTTTCAACACAAAATACATGTATAAGATTATATCATCACTGAGGTAGGCATTCCCATACTCAGATTCAAAACTTTAACTAATGGACTAACTACTCTGATACAGGAATGATCTTGCAGTACATCATTTTTATAGACTTTTGTAGACACAGTATGGACGCAGCCATCTGTTTATGATTAGTCTACATAGATAATGAATACAAAACTCCTCGCAGCCTGGATGGTAGAAACTAGATCCAGGGTCTTCACTTCTACTTCCCGAATTGGTATGATTCTAGCCATGTGATTAAATGATTTGATGTCGAACATGGTAGAAACCACTTGATTACCAGTCGATGATGTAAACTGTTAACAAGTGTGAGAGAGACCACTAGTAATGTCAATGGTTCTCAAAGTACCCAGTACAATCCATGAGATGTGAATAAATGAGTTGATGTCGAACATTTCACGGAATCCTTCGATCGAAAGTCAATGATGTAAACTGACATCAAAGGCGAGAAATCTGCCGTTGATGCATGCAAACTTCAAGGTACTGACGATTTCTAAGTCATCTCTCTAGATAATGTGCTGATGTCGATAGAAAGCGACCCGTTGCAGGCAAGCCCGCAACACGAAATCATTGTTCAAGTTGAAGAAATGTTGCTGTAAGGACTGACTCAGGGATGGTCAAATGGATGACAAGTATTTTGCAGATGAAAGTTTTGCTTACAGACCTCTTGAACACATAACGACACGACAGATGGCTTGGTGACGAATAACTCAAAGTTAATCCCCGGAACCCGGTTAAAGACTTTCAAAGTGGTTTGATCAACTGTGAGGTAAAATATTTCCCAACCCAGGTGAATGAAAAAGTGTCGTGTTCAAGAGTGGTAATAAAGTTTCTTTTGAGGCAGAAGGTAACAAACAGGTTCATTCTTCTCTCTTTTCCCCCACCATTTCTGGCAAGTACCTCTTTATTTTTAACAAGCTTGAGGAGGATAACATATGCTTGATTGTAAGCTCATCCTTCGGACGAGTCCAACCTAGTTTAAATTCGAACCCTAGGAAGGAGTGGTTCGTTCCTGTTTGTAATTGAACAGGTCCTTTACTGTAAAAGTTTAACGAGCCCAGTATAGGAGAAACTCGGCGTTTTTCATTTTTAGAGAGTCTGAAAAAACAAAAGGAGACTCCACGTTGAACTTTTTCGTACATTTGTGTCCCTCAAGCCCGAAAAAGTATAAAATAATACCTGGGGGAACCGCTTGATCTTGCGACCAAGGAGTACTTTCATAATAGTGTCGTTGACCTGA
The DNA here is from genome assembly GCA_031772625.1 of Pinus tabuliformis. NCBI lineage: Eukaryota > Viridiplantae > Streptophyta > Pinopsida > Pinales > Pinaceae > Pinus > Pinus tabuliformis. The sequence goes on from CM062815.1 coordinate 250,577,629, forward strand.
AAAGTAAAAAGCGATCAAGGACACGTCGTTTTATTTCCTTATCGAGTTTGAAACGACAAAAACCCGGCAATCTTTTCCTGATTTTGCGGTCAGAAAAGAGCTAAAAGGGGACCGTCTTTTAATTCCGTTTTAACGAGTGTAAAAGAAACGCTCAGCAATCTTTTCATGTTTTAGGAGTCTGAAAAGGGCTTAAAAGAGAACTCCAAGGTTTCACTTTTTCGTAAGTTTTAACGAGTTCGAAAAAGGGATAAAAATGTACTCATGGTTTTCACTTTTTCGTAAATTTTAATGAGTTCGAAAAAGGGATAAAAATGTACTCATATGACCGACTTTCAATTTTACGAGTAGGAAAAGACAGAAAGATCTCGGCATTTTCATTTGTTTTACGAGAATGAAAGATAGCAAAATAATCTCGGTATTTTCATGAGTTTAACGAGTCTTGAAAATAACTGAAATTGACTTGAGATAGGTTTCATTTTTACAAAAGCTTGAAACAGAGAAAAACTATGCTTCAGAGTAGTTTCATTTTTACACAAGCTTGAAACAGAGATAAAACTGTGCTTGATGCCCCCTAAGCATAACTGCTAGAGTGCATGCCCCCCTAGCTTCATTTCATTCAACCATTAGGATGAAATGAAGGTTCAAGTACGAGATCATTTGAAAGACTTGACCTAAAACTGTAAGAAAATTATGCAAAAAACTGAAATAACTAACCTAAACACTTAACATTTACGAGATCTAGTCAATCTCTCGACTCAAGTAGAGGAGGATTTGTTTCATTTTTTAACGAGCTTGACATAGGAAAAGAACTATGCTCGGATTCGGTTTCATGTTTACACAAGCTTGAAACGAAAAACTATGCTTGTTACAAGTTCGCATGCCCCCAGCATAATGATGCAAATCAAGGTACATGCCCCCCAAGCTTCATTGCATTCAATGGGGTGGATGGAATGAAGCTTTACTTTCAAGATCTTGGAAAGACTTGTGGGAGTTGTTTCATTTTTTAAACGAGCTTGACACAAGATAAGGAACTATGCTCGTAACTATTTTCTACAATCTACCTACATATCCTAAAATCTAGCTGATTCATTTTTTAATGAGGTTGACTCAGTAAAAGAACTGTCCTCAAACACTGATTCATTTTTTAACGAGGTTGACACAGTAAAAGGAACTTTCCTCATACACACTGATTCATTTTTTAACGAGGTTGACACAGTAAAAGGAACTTTCCTCATTACATCCTAATTTCTAACTATCTATATGACCTAAAAACTAGCTGATTCATTTTTTAATGAGGTTGACTCAGTAAAAGAACTGTCCTCATGACATCCAATTTCATTTTTTAACGAGGTTGAGAGAGGAACAAACTATCCTCGTTACAACCTATTTCATTTTTTAACGAGGTTGATACAGGAAAAAACTATCCTCATGCTAGCCTATTTCATTTTTTAACGAGGTTGATACAGGAAAAAACTATCCTCGTACACACTGATTCATTTTTTAACGAGGTTGACACAGTAAAAGGAACTTTCCTCGTACCATCCAGTTTCATTTTTTAACGAGGTTGAGAGAGGAACAAACTATCCTCGTTGCAGCCTATTTCATTTTTTAACGAGGTTGATACAGGACAAAACTATCCTCGCAACATCCAATTTCATTTTTTAACGAGGTTGAGAGAGGAAAAAACTATCCTCGTACCTGATTCATTTTTTAACGAGGTTGACTCAGTAACAGGAACCTTCCTCGTGACACCCTGTTTCATTTTTTAACGAGGTCGACTCAGTAACAGGAACTATCCTCAAACTTGATTCATTTTTTAATGAGGCTGACTCAGTAACAGGAACTCTCCTCAGACTCCTTGTTTCATTTTTTAACGAGGTTGATACAAGAAAAAACTATCCTCGCTCCTTGTTTCATTTTTTAACGAGGTTGATACAAGAAAAAACTATCCTCGCAACATTGATCATGGCTTCCAACTGGAGGAAAGACATGTCAATGGACACACCTTGATCATGGCTTCCAAGAGGTCTTCATCCGAAGGAAGAATACTTCTTGGGAAGGAACACATGTCAAGGGACTCAAAAGGGATAAGAACATTGTGTTCAAGAAATCCCATAGAGTTTTCCATGTCAATTACCGGATTTAAATCAAAGGAAGATGAGCAAACAGTGAGAGGCTCACTTACATCGGTAACTGAAATCATGGGACCGGTTGCCACATAATTAACCCGTGGCAGGGTAGATACCACTTTAGAATCAGGAACATTTAGGGGTGTCATATTATTGGTAGTTGAAAAAAGACTAGGGAACGAAAGCTGGTCTACAGTCACAATACTGCCATTGTGAGGGAAAGACATCACGCGAAAGAGTGTCGATACGACAGCTTTCATTGCATAAACATAGTCTCGCCCAAGGAGTAAATTGAAATCCAAGGGACCTCGAACTACCATAAGATCAACACAAACAGTTTTACCTTCCAAGGTAATAGAAAACTTAGGAAGGATCCCTAAAGGTTCACTAATTGTTCTGTTAAAAGCTTTCAGATTCTGCGTAATAGGCGCAAGCTGAGGGGAACCCAAAGCTTTCCAAACAGCTGAGGATAAAATACTAACAGAAGCACCTTCATCTACCTGAGTACGATGTATGTCCCTACCACCAGCCTTGACAATGATTTGGAAAGGGATGGAGGAAGGAAGACGAGGTTCTTTCAGTCTATTCCAATCAAAGGAAAAGACCTCACTGCTTGGAGGGGGTTCTGTAGAAACAGGTGAAATGCCCCCCGGCATAGAAGAATCTGATGTAACAAGAAGAACCTGAGCGGTATGAAGTTCACTCTCTAAAGAGAAAGTGGGATCGATCGAATGTGAAATTGAATCGACCACTTGATCAACTAATGGATCATCAACCTGAGTGACATGAGTTTCACTCTCCAATGGGAGAGTGTGATCGACTGTACTTGAATTTAGATCAATCACTCCGTCAGTTGACGGCAGGTTGGGAGAAAGTTTACGGTAACCAGTTGGAAATTCTTGCTGTGGAACAACAAGTTTTTCCAACAATGTTGAGGCTTCATCCATGTGAGGGCAAATGTGAGTTTGATGACTCCCTTTGCATAACTTACAAGGAAACCTAACTTTACCCTTTTTCTCAGGAACCTGACTATCACTGGTTGATGGATCAATGGAAAGTTGATGGGATTTTTCTGACCATACTTCCAAGACCTTTGGAATTCCAGGACAATTGACAAGGAAGTGGTCACCCTTACAAAGCCTGCAAGGGTATTTGGGTTTACGGTGCATGTCAGAATTTTCCTCAACACAACTAACACTTACAGCTATGGTTGGTTGGTTGACTTCTTTCTTATCTTGCTTCTTCTTCTTCTTCTTCTTCTTCCCTTTCTTCTTCTTCTTAGCCTCCTGGTTACTAGCATCAAGGCTTTTACCAAGCGAAGAGGAAGAAATGGAGGAAGAAAAATTAGGCAAAGAAGGTAAAGGGTCAACAGAAGGTTGGTGATGTTGAGATGGTGAACTCTGTTGAGGTGAAGCATCCGGTTGAGGTGGAACAATTGGAGTACTTTGGGCCAACAAAGTTGAAAATAACCATATCGGTAAACCTATTGTAAATCCAGGTAATGACAAAGTAGCCATATAAGGAGGACCAACATTTCCAAAGTAAGGAAAAGTACTAGGATTCTCATTAGGAGGGGTTCCTAGGTTGATAAATTCCGAAACATTTGCCATTATATTCAACTTCAGTGAATTTTATTAACAATTTAAAACTAAAATTAACAATTCACAATTCACACTTAACAACTAAAATTCACAATTCACACCTATGGTCTCTAAAAGTAAAAACAAACAAATTAACACGCGCTATCAAATCTAGGAGTCAAACCACACACAAACAGTAAGCTCTCCGGACCGAAAACACTAGTTGGTGATGAAGCCCAACCTCGCAGAATTCAGTATAGAAATGGCGGGTGGAACAGTTACCCCGGCAACCTGCTTAATGAATAGACCGGCACAAGTTCCTCCACTTTAACCGTCTCGAAGTGAAGTGAACCCCCCGGAAAATCCAAGTGAGTATAACCGACGTCTGCTCCAGGTACAGTGGGACCTTCCCTCCACCGTCACCTCGGTAGAACCCTAAAGATTATGGTCACTAAAGTTACCAATCACAACAATTACACCTGGGGGAACAGTCTAAACTCCGACAGCACGCAAGGGCAGAGTAACAAGCTCAATCCCCTTACCGGCTCCTTGACAGTAATCCAAGGTTTACCGATAAGTGACCCCTGGCTCCTCGACAATGGTTAATCCGAGGTTTACCGTTTGTAATACGTACTGTCTGGCGTCGTTCCCAACGAGGGGGGAATGATCCCCTCACTGGTTCGGACACGAGCTCGTGCTTCTCCTTTAAGAGGAGCTTTCCCAGAGTGTAATTGAAACAATTGGATTTATTCTACTCAAGATAAACTATCTGTTTGGTTTTGTAGTCTTGGAGAGTTAAGTACTCACCTACTCCAAGACCCCAGCCTAAGCTATGTTGGTGTTTTAGAGCCCTAGAAATGTAAAAATTACTAGATGAATTTTAATTAAGCACTGTGTTATTAAGGCTGTTATTACTCAAATGGGTAAATGGAGATGAAACCAATGGTGTTATGACCCGACTCAACTGAATGCAATCGAATATGATAATGCAATCCTTTCAATTCGATGAATCCTAACTAGAGTAAGGAGAGAGTTTCCATTCACTTCCAACAATGCAAAAAATTGATCATTAAGAGAAAGTTTAACAAATTCTCTAATGCACTAATTTCATCAAGAAAAACTAATGCAAATCAATTCCAAACCAATTTTTATTTTTATTTTTGTGTAAATTCAAATCAAAGAAAGCTGATCTAAATCTACGATTGATTTTTCAGAATGTAAACTATGCAATTGTAATCTATGCACAATTCACATGAAAAGTATGCAAATGTAATCTATGCACATTTTTCATTCATATTCTGAAATTGAGAACTCTAATTATGCAAATGTGATCTATGCAAGAGAATTCTCAAACACAAGATGATTCTAATGTAATCTAAGAACCAATCAAGTGCAAGTCGAGAAAATTGGGTGAGAGTTCCAAAGACCAAAACATAAAAACACTCAAAGGCGATTAACACTCATACACAATTTAGCCCCCCCCCCGGCGAATGAGGGGGAAATTTTTTTGCAAAAACAAAAGCAAAAAGATGCAAAATTGTGAAAAGACTGAGAGAAACCTCCAAGTAATGACCAAAGGAAATCAAATTAAGAATTTCTCAAAAAAGAGACTCAAAACACCCAATTGATGAAAGCTAAAAGCAGGAATGCTAATGAAACAAGTTCAGGTGAAAATTTTTGACAGGGTACTAAAGGATCTGGGCAGAAAACACTAAGAAAAAACAAAATCTAAAAGCAATTAAAGCAAAAATGGAGTTTTCCTAAATTTTTACAGGAAGACGCAGGCAACCCGTTAGAATAGGCGCAGGCCCGCTCTGTGCAAACGGCAACAGCGCGTCCAAAGACGCACTGTGCAGTACTCAGTGGGTGCGTCCTTCTGGAAAAGTTAAGAAAAACCAAATCTAACTAAATCTAAAGCTAAGCCACCCAAATACTAATTCTCACAGTCAAAAACCAGAAAATAAAAATGATTTTCTCAGAGCAAAGTTCACACAAAGGAAAAGACTTTCTCATTAATGGATTCCCCAGCGGAGTCGCCAATTTGTCACATAGAATCAGTCAAGAGTGCGGACACAACTGACCTCCCTAGGAGTCTAAACTCTCTAGCGACAAACAAGACAAAATGGAGCGATCTTTCTCTAAATACACCTTTTAAAACATGAAAACTACAAGTGTTTAGGCTTACCTTATTCCAAAACGCTGTTGTTGTAGTCCGTCCTTGCCGATCCGGATGAGCTCCTCCTTCACATCAATTCCTGCAACCACAAACAATCAAACAATTACCAAGCACTTGCATCTCATATAATAAAACATATATTCAACATGCAAACCAAGGAACACATGAAATAACTCATTAACACAAGCTATTGAGAAAAATGAACCAGTTTGTATTAATAACGAAACAAAGAAACTCTTACAACCTGGCCTTGGTGTTGTGCAAGTTCCTCCCAGGGTCCATCAAGGGTTTTCCTCTACTTTGACAAAGCTCACCCACTTCCAAGTAGAATCAAGCAAAGACAATCTCTCCTCACAAGGTTCTAAATGGGAGTCCTAATTCCTGCAGCATTTACCCAAAGAAAATGTATAGCTTTAACCTCCCCTCCCTCTGGCTCAATGTCTTTATTTATAGTGCTGTAAAGAGGTTATTCAGGTCCACCATCAATGGGATAATCCCCCTCTTTGGGTGGGATAGCTCCCTTATTGATGGGATAAGTTCCTCCTTAATAGGGATACATGAACCAACTGGAGGCGCATCCATTTCATCGAACCGACCTCTAGAAAGTTCTAGAAGTAACCACAAGTAACTTTTTTAAGATGAAACTCGCGCATTTTGCCTTTTACAGAAGGACGCACCTGTCCCTTAACATACAGAGCGTCCAAGGACGCAACTTTTGTGAACATTGTGAGCGTCCCCGCAGGTAAGGCTTGAGAGAACCTGCGTCCCCAGAGATAAACACATTTTTTACAAGACTTTCTCTCTTCTTTGAGTTTGAGATGGATAGCAGAGGCATAAGACTTGCCTAAGAGGGTAGCATGACTGTTGATTGAGCCATACTAACTGTAAATAGTCATGGTGACATTTTTTAGTGTAACAGTTGGTCATGGAAAAGTAAAGTTGAAGTTGAAAGGAGGAAGGGTTAGAACACTTCTAGGTGTTCTGCATATTCCTGCATTGGCTAGAAATATGATTTTTCTAAGAAAGTTGGATGATGTAGGTGTTAAAATAGTGTTTGAGAAGGATACCTGCAAGATGGTTCAGGGAGCACTGGTATTGATGAGAGGAGTTTAGATTAGAACTCTGTACAAGCTGCAAGGTAGCACTGTTGTTGATGGGTGGAACAGTTCTGTGGTTCTTGAAAGAGGAGCAGAAAATCTAGTGGTCTCTAGAGAGAAGACCATGCTGTGGCATCAAAGGCTTGGACATATTGGAGATAAGGGCCTTCAAGTACTTCATGGTAAAGGTATGGTAGAAGGTATGAGTAATAGCTCTCTGTATTTTGATTTCTGTGAAAATTATGTATCTGGGAAGCAGAATCAGGTGAGTTTCCCCTCCAGTGGTAAGAGGGCGAAACAAATATTAGAACTTGTGCACAGTGATGTGATTGGACTTGTGGAGGTTCCATCACTGGGTAAGTCTATGTACTATGTAACCTTTATAGATGAATTCTCAAGGAATACATGGATATATTTCCTTAAGAAGAAATCTGAAGTCTTTCACAAGTTTAAAGAATTTAAGGATCTGGTGTAAAACCAAATAGAGAAGAAGATAAAGGTGTTGAGGACAGATAACGGTGGAGAGTTTTGTAGTAAGGAATTTGAAGAATTCTGTAAGAAGTGTGGTATAACATGGCAGAAGACTACTCCATACACACCTGAGCAAAATGGAGTTGCAGAAAGAATTAAAAATACGTTGATGGAAAGGGCAAGAAGCATGCTCAGTGGTGCTAGGTTAGGACAAGAATTCTTGGTAGAGGCAGTGGAGACAGCATGTTACCTGATCAAAAGATAACCTTCATCAATGTTGGAGGATAAGACTCTACAAGAGGTATGGACTGGTAAGAAACCCTCTCTTTCACATCTGAGGGTATTTGGATGTGATGCATATGTACATGTTCCAAAGGAGAGATGAACCAGTTGGATAGTAAATTTGAAATGTGCATCTTTGTTGGGTATAAGGATGGTTTAAAGGGTTATAAGCTTTGGAACCCAGTAACAAGGAAAGTTGTGTACAACCGAGATGTGATGTTCAGAGAGGTAAAATATGTTATTAAACATGAAGTCCAACCACAAGAACCTAAGAAGATAAGTTTGAGCTTAAGGAGGAAGAATCAAACTATACAATAGAGGAGGAATCAGAATATGAAGAGCCACAAACTCCGGGTGTGAGAAGATTAGTTCGAGAAAGAAGGTAGCCAGAAAGGTATAGTCCATTTTGTTTCTGTTCAATTTTTTCTTTATCTATTATTGGTGATGATCCAAGAACTATGAAGCAAGTAGTAGATTCAGAGGATGGAAAGCTTTGGAAAGAGGCCATGGTTGATGAATTGGCATCTTTGCACAAAAATGAGGCTTGGGATCTGGTGGAGTTGCTGGTTAGAAGGAAACCCATTGGCAACCAAATGGGTGTTCAAGAAGAAGACAAATGCAAAAGGAAAGGTGGAGAAATACAAAGCTCGGTTGGTAGAAAAAGGTTATTCCCAGGTGTCAAGAATTGATTTTGGTGATATTTTTTCTCTTGTTGCCTAGGTAACTTCTATTAGATTACTTTTATCTTTTGTTGGTGCTTTTGATTTTGAGGCAGAACAGATGGATGTGAAGACAACATTTCTTCATGGGGATTTGGAAGAGGAAATCTACATGAAGCAACCTGAAGAATTTGTGGTGAAAGGTAAGAAATAACTGGTATGCAAGTTAAATAAGTCTCTGTATGGGTTAAAACAGTCACCAAGGATGTGGTATCAAAAATTTGATACCTTTATATGGGGACTTGGCTTCACCAAAAGAAAAGTAGATCACTGTGTGTATTTTAAATTAATTGGTGACGGTGTTATTTATCTGGGATTTTATGTGGATGATATGTCACTGGTTGGAAATGATAAAGAAATTATCCAGGATATGAAGACCCAATTGTCCTCCAAAATCGACATGAAATATCTTGGTGTTGGAAACTATATTTTGGGCATGGAAATTAAAAGAGATCAAGCAAAGAGGAAGCTCTAGTTAAACCAGAGGAAGTATGTCAAGACAATACTGTAGAGGTTTAATAGACAGGATAGTAAACCGGTGAAGGTTCCTATTCCTGTAGGTGTGAAGTTATTTTTTGAACAGTGTCCCAAGACACAAGAAGAGGAAGAGGACATGTCCCGTGTTCCATATGCAAGTGAAGTTGATAGCCTGATGTATGTAATGGTCTGCACCAAACTAGACATTGCACATGCAGTGGGAGTATTGAGCAATTTTATGTCAAAACTAGGGAAGGAGCACTAGACAGCAGTGAAGTGAGTTTTCAGGTATTTGTGTGGCACTAATGATTATGGTTTGTGCTACCAAGGAAGACCAGGATCAGACAGAGTGTTGGATATTTGTGGCTTTGTTGATGCAGACTGGGTTGGAGATTTGGATCAAATAATATCTACAAGTGGGTATGTGTTTAACCTATTTGGAGGTGCAGTTAGTTGGATGAGTAAGAAAAAATCTATAGTGGCACTATCAACTACAAAGGCAGAGTACATGGCAGCCACTCATGCAAGCAAGGAAGCAGTCTGGTTGCATAGATTATGTTTAAGTATGGGGTTAGTAAAGGGAGCTATAAGGATAGACTGTGAAAGACAAAGTGTAATTTTCTTGCCAAAGAACCCTGCATATCATTCAAAGACAAAGCACATTGATGTTCAGTATCAATTTGTGAGGGATATGATAGAATACAAAAAGGTGTTACTGGTAAAGGTGGAAACTTTGAAGAATACTGTAGATGCATTGAAAAAATCTGTGAGCTCTGAGAAGTTCTCTTGGTGTAGAGAAACAATGGGTGTTGCAGGGCCGGATAAATGACTAAGATCTCTTGTGGCCTCCTGTGGAAAGAAAACAACAAGTGGGAGAATGTTGGTTGTGTTAAATTCATTCCACGACTAGCCCATGTAGTTAACTAGGGGGTTAGAGGGGGGGCAGAACCCCCCCCTTCATTGTGCCGATTGCGTAATGGGGGGTGGGGTTGTTACAGGGGTTTTGAGGGGTGCAGGTAACCCCCCTCTATGGGGTCTGGGGCAGCGCCCTGGAACATTTTATTTTTTGGACCCTATATTATGTTGGACGGACCTACCTATGGTTTTGTGTAGGATTTTTGCACATGGTTTTGGACACGATGGTTTTTAGTCCATGGTTTTGGACACGATGGTTTTTGGTCCATGGTTTTGGACACGATGGTTTTTGGTCCATGTTATTGGATGCTTCGACATGTATAAATATGTATTGTAACATTGAAAGGAACATAATGAAAAATAAAGTTGGTGGTCCCGGTTTTGGGATCTAGGGGAAAATCTGTGTATATGTGTTTTATGTGTTATGCTCTCGCATTGTTTATTTTCTGTGTTGTAGGATCCGTATGCAGGTAATTTTTGTACGGGGTTAAAACCTATAGTTACTCCAAACTTGTGTAAGGGCTAGTTCTGCTGAACCTGCTTCTTCTTGGTGGTGGCTAACACATCTAAAGATCAAGCAACATTCTCCTTTTATTAGAAATTTTTGATCTTCCTGCCAGCAAGTTGGTTTTCAGGTTGATCCTTTTGCAATCATGTCAGCAAACTGATTTTCATAATTACAGGAAAAGAATTTTTTTTCTTTACTATTATATATATATATATATATATATATATATATATATATATATATATATATATATATATATATATATATATATATATATATATATATATATATATATATATATATATATATATCTACACTACATTTTTTTTCTTTTTAGAAGAAGAAGAGTTCATGTTTTCAACAAGTTGGTATTACCATCCATCACTACCATCCCAAATTGTTGTTGGACTTGCTGTGTAAAATCCTTCTTGGCAAGTGGTTGAAAATATTTCTTTAATCTATGTCCATTCACCAAGAAAACTAAGCTCTATCCATCAATAGTTTTAATCTCTACCACTCCATTCTCAAATACTCGGACCACCTCATAAGGTCCCATCCAACGTGTATGGAATTTTCCTCTGAAATATTTAAATCTAGAATAATAAAGGAGTACCTAATCACCTGGGTGAAACTGGTTTTTTTGAATAGACTTGTCATGCCACCTTTTCCGTTGGTATTGAATCAATATGTTTTGCTGAAAAGAATCCCTTCGAAATTCATCCAGCTCACTCAATTGAAGGGGATGCTGTTGTTGAGCTTCAGAGAGATCTAGCCCCAACTGAACTAAAGTTCTAAAGGTTTTGATCTGGAATCCGATTGGCAACAGGACTTGTTTGCCATATACAAGCCCATATGGTGTATGTCCCGTGCTATTTATCCAAGTAGTTCGGTATGCCCACAAAGCTTCTAGTAATCTTTCAGCCCAATCCTTCCGGTGCATATTCATTATTTTTGTGAGGATGGACTCAATGACTTTGTTTGTGGATTCCACCTGGCCATTTGCTTGTGGGTGATATGGTGTAGATTTCCTATGCTATATCTTATATTGCTCCATCACACCCTGCACTAGATTAGAAATAAACTGTGGACCATTGTCAGAAACAATCTCTCTAGGCACACCAAATCTAGTAAAAATTTCAGTAAAAAGGAAATCAACAACAACCCTTTCTGTAGCAAAGGAAATAGCTTTAGCTTTTACCCATTTTGTAACAAAATTTGTACAAACCAAAATATTCTTTTTACTTAATGAAGTTGGTTTTATTGGCCTTATAAAATCAATAGCCCATTTTTCAAAAGGGTCAATCATAACTTGGGGGGCATAAAGGCATCTCATTGGTTTGATTAGGTTGTCCCATTCGCTGACAACTATCACACCGTCTGACATATTGTTTGGCATTCTTAAACAAGGAAGGCCAAAATTAACCAGTGCGCAATACCTTATATGCAGTCTGCTTATCAGAGAAGTGGCCTCCACAAGGTTCATCATGGGCAGATTTTAAAATGTGAAACACTTCTTCCTCACTTACACATCTACGGATAATCAAATCTGGACCAGTGTAAAAGAGATCTCCTTGAATCCAGGAGTATGTAGCACTTTTCTAAACAATATTCCTCTTTTCACAAGCGTACAAGTGGGGTGGTGTCTTTCTAGTGACTAAATAGTTAGCAATGTTAGCAAACCATGGGGAGTCCGTTGACATAGAAAAAAGATGTTTGTCAAGAAAATCATCATTAATAGGAGTTACTTCACCAATATTATTCAATCTTGAAAGAAAATCTGCTACCACATTATATTTTCCTGGTCTATCAACAATAGTAATATTAAATTCCGACAACGATAATGACCACCTAGTCACTCTATCACTAGTCAATGGTTTATTCATAATATATTTAATTGTGGAATGGCCAGTATGTACAAAGACTTGATACCCTGTAATATAGTGTCTGAACTTGTTAATGGAAAAAATCACATCTAAAAACTCTTTCTCTGTAACTGTATAATTTAATTCAGCGGGAGACAAATTCTTACTAATAAAATAGATGGCATAGGATTGCTTGTTTTCCTTCTATCCTAAAGCTACGCCAATAGCCAAATCTAAAGCATCAGAGAAATGTGAAAAGGTAGGGACCAATTTGGACCTCTCAAAACTGGTGCCTGTACTAACTTTTCCTTTAATGTTTCAAAGGACTGTTGGCAAGTTGTGGACCAAGAAAAATCACTATCCTTAGCTAGAAGTCGAAAAAGAGGGGTAGCTATCCTAGAAATTTTTTCAATGAATCTCCTAAAAAATCTCTTACTTCCCTTTGAGTCTTGGGTGTAGGAAGACGCAGAATGATCTCAATCTTAGCTGGGTCAACCTGGATACCTTTATCAAAAATAATATGGCCAAGCATCTGATCTGATAATAACCCTATGAGTGACCTCAGTTGAATATTTATTAAACAAAAGGTATTACAGAGTCATTCGATGGTGTGTGTGTTTTGTGTTATTGAAACAACGGATCGATCAGATTGCCAATACATAGAAAATAAATGGAAAGACACCAGAGAAATACAGTAAGCAACACAAAGACACAAGCATTTTTTAATAAGGAGTTCACCCTATTCTCCAGGGCTACGTCTCTGGTCCAACTTTAGTGGTGGCCTTGTTTTATTGTGTCTTTCAGAAGAGAAATTACAATACAGGGACTCAATATGAGTTCTCCTGAAGAAGATTTTTCTTGGCAGGGTGGTTCTTGGATTCCCCAAGCCACTTGAAGTACACAGACTCTTGTTCTTCCTACCAGCTCTGTGACCCTTGGTCTACAGTGGAAAGAGCCAACCATGGTGCTCAATCCGGATAGATTCCTCTATGGGAAGGCTTTATTCTTCAAGCTCTCTAGTGCTCGATGCTGTCTGTGGTCAACTCGGCCCTCTGTCTCCTCTGCTTGGCTTTACTGATCTCTGTGCTCAGTCCTCCTCTTAGGGTTCACTGTTCACTGTCTCTCTTGGTCGCTTGGAGTCTTCTCTATTCCTCTTCTCTCAATCTTCATTTGACTGTCTTTGTTCATGGCTTTAGCCATTCAATCTCCATGCCTGCTCGGTTCCTCTCCCACCTACATAAATTCGCCTACCGCCTGCATGCTTGGAGTTCCCTGTTCGGCATTAGCATGAACGCTCGGGGAGTAGCCACGCATCCTCATCGGAATAGTGCCAACTTTCTAGTCAATTCGTTTCTTTGGTTATGTCATGGATACGTTCTTTCTCCACCGTGGCGGTCAACAGATTCCAAATCCCCTTAAATCGCGGCTTAATTCCCTGTCGATTCCGCTTCTGTCTATCGGGTGCAATCTCAGCCTTCCGATCTGGGCTCCTCTCGATCCAACGTCATACGCAAGTCGAGTGTGGTTGACTTGCTCGACCGATAACGTGTGATCACAGCGGTTTTTCTCTCACCTCCGCTGCCACGCTTCGATCGCTAAGTGGGATTGCTCCACTCTCCTCCAAAACCTCTTACCGTTCAAGGGCGCCCCGATCAAAACTGTCGGTTTCATTTCTCCGCCAGCGATTCTACAACTCCCAACGTGACCAAGGGCTTAAGGCCCCTCCATTTCGGCTCGGTTTGCCCTGCGCATCAAAAATCAACTCATTTTCCCTTTCCGGGGCTCCCAGGGGCTACGTCGACCTGCTGCGTAGTCTCCATGGGCCTCGGTTAATGTGCTTTGACTGAGGTCCTCGTCGTTCCGCGCCGGCTGCCATGGCCACTAGTTTAGGGTGTTTCCGATTGATGTTTTGGATTCTTCAAGGATTTTTTTCGTCCCGATATAGTCAGGGTTCTTTAACAGTAGTTTATGGATCCGATTTGGATCACGGCCTCCCTACTGAAAAGCTTTTGGACCACCAAAAGTTAGTTTTCTTCAAGAATCGACTAAGTGAGGAAACTCCTGTCTCACTTGTCCAATCTCAATCCACTTCGCACTGCTCGGTTTCAAACCTTTAAGCCAATCCTGAGGTATTCCACTTGTCCACAGCGTGTCATCCTTACCTTCCTGTCCAACACTGTATCTTCCTGCAACTCATTAAGATATTCAGGTAGCAGGTCATCAACAGAAGGCAATTGACTCTGCTCTTCAGGGTCCTCAATCATTGAAGGTTCAAACAACCTCAAGCAATCTACGTTCACGACTGAGTAGATGTGCATGTAAGCTGGCAGATCAAGGTGAAAAGTATTTTCACCAATCTTCTCAAGTATCCTGAAGGGTCCATACCTGATAGGTTTTAGCTTTTTACCTTCACCTTGCATCATGTCCTTGCTAATATACAGCCAGACTTGGTCTCCAACTTGAAAACTATGCTCCATCCGATGCTTATCATGCCTAGCCTTGTACTTGGCTTGGCTCTTTTCCAGTTGTTCTTGTATTTCCTGGTGGATCTCTTGGATCTGTTCAATGAACCTAGTTGCCCTGTCCACATCACTGTGTCTATCAACCATGGTATCTTTACCAAAGACAAAATCCAAGGGATACCTCGGTATGAAACCAAAGTAGGTCTCAAAAGGAGATCCTTGGGTGGAAGAGTGTTTGGCTCTATTGTAAGCATGCTGCACATAACACAAGTGTTCATCCCAAAGCTTAGGGTGTTTGCTGCAATATCCTCTCAGTAACTGGATCACTATCCTGTTAGCTACTTTTGTCTGGCCATCTGTTTGTGTATGAAAAGCTGTGCTTTTCTTTAATTTGGTGTCCATTAGTTCCCACAGACTGGACCAAAACTTTCTGTTACACTAAAATTTGTCACCATGACTATCTGCAGTTAGTATGGCTCTATCAACTGTCATACTATCCTCCTTGGCAAGTCTCATACCTCTGCTCCTCATGTCAAACTCCAAGAAAGAGAGAAAGTCCTTAAAAAGTCAATTAACTCTGGTTACGCAGTTTCTCTTAGCCTTACCTACGTGTACGCACCTCCAGTTCATAAAACCTGCGTACTTGTACGCTCTGCATATAAAGGGGTGGGTGCGTACTCCTGTAAAGTTCAAAAGGCGCAAGTTTCACTTCAAAAACGTTACTTGTGGTCATTTCTAGAGCATTCTAAAAGATGGTTTGACGTGGATTGAGCGCCTCCAGATGGTTCATGCATCCCAATGAAAGAGGAACTTATCCCATGAAGAGGGGAGCTATCCCATTGAAAGAGGAGCTTATCCCATTCATGGTGGACCTGATTAACTTCCTCCAAAGTACTATAAATACAGGCATTGGGCCAAAGGGAGGGGAGGTTGAAAGCTGAACATTCCTAAGGGTAGATGCTGCTGAGATTAGGACTTCCTTATAGAGCTTGAGAGGAGAGATTCCCATCCTTTCTTAGCTTCATTTGGAAGTGGGTGAGCTGATCAGAGTAAAGGAGAACTCTTGCTGGACCCTGGGAGGGACCTGCACAACACCAAGGCACTGGTTGTAATGGTTTCTTTTGTTTCCACTTAATACAATTAAGCTCATTTTTCTCAACAAGTTGTTATACATAATTTGTTTCATATACTCCTTGGTCTTTATGATGAATATGTTTTATTTTATGAGTTATTCAGGTGCTATGTAATCGTTTGCTTGTTAGTGAATGCAGGTTTCGAAGAGAAGGAGGAGCTCATCCAGATCGGAGAGGCTGGACTGCTCAAACAGCGTGGGACTAAAGGTATGTTTTAAACACCTGACTACTTGTATTCTAAATGCATATTTAGGGAAAGATAGTGTTTAATTGTCTTGTTTGTCACTAGAAAGCCTTAGCTTCTAGGGAGGTCGGTTTTGTCTGCAAAATTGACTCTTTCCGCATGACAAAATGGCGACTCCACTGGGGAACTCCATTGATGTGATTGATTTCTCCTTTGTGTGAAACTTTGATTTGAGAAAAGTCTTTTTCTTTTTGGTTTTTGGCTGTTTGGCTGTGCATTTGGGTGGAATAGCTTAGGATTAAGTTAGATTTTAGTTTTTCTTGGTTTTGCTAGAAGTACGCAGCCTCTGTGTTAAGCACAGTGCGTACCTGTACGCACTGCAGCTTTGTGCACAGAGCGTACATGCACCTGTGCAAACAGGTTGCCTGCGTACCCTGTCAAAGTTGAGAAAATTTCAATTTTTTCCTTTTTGCCTCTTAGATTTTGTTTATAATTTTTTTTGCTACCCAGATCCACTGGTTACCTACCAGAAATCTTCCTCTAAACTTGTTTCATCAGTGTCAAGAGTTTTAGTGAAATTCATAGAGGTTCTAGCCCTAGGGTTTGATTTTTGCATTGGTCCTGTAGTGACTTTGGCTTTAGAAGTTGTAAAACCTTGGATATCCCTGGTCTTTTCAGTCTTCTTAAGAGTCAGACCTTTCATAGAATCCACCTTTGTGAGAAACCTACCTTTGTGTTGTCTCTTTGCGGAATCTCGAAAAAGTTTGTTGATTAAACTGTGAATTTCATTTTTAAGAAAAAGAACAAAAGATTTTGATTTTTGTTTTTGACTAGTTTATGATTCTGCATGAACTAGTCCTTGGTTGCATCATGACTGAGTAAAACATCCTGGAATCATACTTTGTAGGTTTTGGCCTTATTAGATTTGCTTATTAGGTGAATTTCGCTTCGATTTGCTTTTTAGATAAAATTGATTTGATTGTCTTAGATTTTTAAAATTTGATTTTTGTTAAGTAGGAAAAAATCCAAAAAATCTCTTTTGAAGAAAAGTTTGTTTTAGTAGCATTTGAGTCTTTGAAAAGAAAAGGAATTTTCGTGAAATAATTAGTGGTCATGTGTTGTATGCTTTGGAAAAGATAAAGAGATTGTTTCTTTGATTTTCATTGCCAAGAAAGTTGTCTTTATATCAATTTTGCATTCTCCAACTCTCTTAGCTAAGGAATTCATTGAAAAAGAAAATTAGTATAAATCATCCTAGGTGCATCTTTTTAGTGGATTTGAATCGAGTCTACACACCATCAGTTTCATCTCCGCTACCTTTTGTCCTAAAGAAAAGCCATAAAAATTAACGCTTAAAGTAAAATCAACTTAGTAACTTTTTATTTACTAGGGCTCTGAAACACCAATATAGATCAGGCTAGTGCCTTGGAGTAGGAGAGTAATTAACTCTCCAAGACAGTAAAACCAAACAAGTAGCTTATCTTGTGGTAGGATAAATCCAACTGTTTCATTTGTACTCTGGGAAAGCTCCTCTTAAAGGAGAAGCACGAGACCGTGTCCGAACCAGTGAGGGGATCAATCCTCCTTCATTGGGAAAGACGCCAGATACGCACGTACTACAAACGGTAAACCTCGAATTATTGTCGAGGAGCTTGGGGTCACTTGTCGGTAAACCTTGGATTATTGTCAAGGAGCCAACAAGGGGATTGAGCTTGTTACTCTGGCCTTGCGTGCTATCGGGTCGTAGACTGTTCCCCCAGGTATATTTGTTGCTGTTGGTAACCTTAGTGACCATTATCTTTAGGATTCTACCCGAGGTGACGGTGGAGGGAAGATCCCACTGTACCTGGAGCAGACGTCGGCTAGTCTCACTTGGATTTTCCGGGGGGTTCACTTCACTCGAGACGGTTAAAGTGGAGGAACTTGTGCCGGTCTATTCATTAAGCAGGTTGCGGGGTAACTGTTCCACCCACCACTTCTGTACTGAATTCGGCGATGTTGGGCTTCATCACCAACTAGTGCTTTCGGTCCGGAAGGTTACTGTTTGTGTTTGGTTTGAC
Organism: Pinus tabuliformis; assembly: GCA_031772625.1. Classification (NCBI taxonomy): domain Eukaryota; kingdom Viridiplantae; phylum Streptophyta; class Pinopsida; order Pinales; family Pinaceae; genus Pinus; species Pinus tabuliformis. The sequence continues at coordinate 250,595,684 of CM062815.1, forward strand.
GCCCTAGATTCTTTAGGCGTGTGATTCGAATTTGTTTGATTCTTTAGAGACTTTAGGCGGTTTGCTTTGAGATTTTACTTTGTTTGCGTGTGCAGTAGTTAAAAGTTTTTAACTGTGGCTGAATTACCGAGACAGTCCCGTAGACTTCGGGGCCAGTCTCCTGAGATTGTAACCGTGGCCGATTTGTTGAGGAAGTCCCGTAGACTTCGGGGCCAACCTCCTGAAGACGTCCCGGGTCATTACGAAGGTTTGAAGGTCCTTGTAACTCCTAGTGGCAGTAAAGTAGGTTCACCTGAAGAAGGAGAGTCTTCATTGGTAGTCCATCCTAATTACCAAAGTCTAGAAACGGGTTATAATATTGAAGCTATTGCAGTTTCTGAGCTTGCCGGTAGTTTTTCATCTACTAGTGATATAGGCGAAGAACCTGAAATATCTGAACCTGTTACTCCAACTTCTAGTGTTCCTGATTCACCTAGGGTAGAAAGAGTCATCACCGAAAATCTTCCTTCTGGTTTGATAGCTATTGAAGAACTTGCTCCAGAAGAAGATATAGGTGTCCCTATCCCTGAAGATCAACCTATTATTGATCTAAGGGAGCGTGAATCCATTTTTTACAGTCCACCTAGAAGTACTACTTGGTATCTTTCGTTAACTAATTACTTGGACAACTCAGGGTCAAGTTTTTCTCCACCTCGTACTCCTTATCCATCCGGAGGTATTTATACTCCTGTAAATATGTCTGGTTAGTCGTCCATGTTTACTCAATCTCCTGAATCTTTCTTGTACGGCGGTCCTTCTGTTCCTGCTGGGTATCAGTCACTTTCTGGTACTTTTGCGGGAGCATCTCCTCAACCCATTGAACATGGGTTATTAACTGGAAACAATGGTAATAAACCATTGGGTGTAGGAGACATTTACATGATGTCAGGTTCAATTCCCAGTTCTCAACCTCAAGGTGGCCAGTTACCACCTGGGGGGCAGCCTCAATTAACGCCTGGGGGGCAACCTCAAGGTACACAAATTGCGTCTGGGGGGCAACCTCAAGGACAGTATGTACCCGTGGTACAATACATTCCTCAAGGTCAACCCCAGCCTCAATATGTACCCCAAGGTCAACCTCAGTATCAATTTATGCCTCAAGGTCAACCCCAGTATCAGTACTTACCTCAAGGGTATCTACCCCAAGGTCAGTACTCGAGTCAAGGTTATCAACCACCCCAAGGTCAATCGTATATTCAAGGTACGGGAAATGTACCTTTCAATTATCAATCCTACCCTCAATCCGGTTATGGATCTCAATATCCTCAACCTGTCATGGGTCAATACCCCGGAATGAACATAGTGTGGGATCCATCGCAAGTTCAACAGGTGTTGCAGCCAAGCGTATAGTTGTCATCTCAAACTGGACAACCTATAGTTTCTGGTTCACCCCAGCAACCAGTCCAGTCTAATGTTCAAACTTCTGTACCTTCGGTAGTTACTCAGTCGCCCATTGCACCTAGTACTCCATCTCAAACGACTGCTGCAACTACCGCAACATCTATTCCATCCACCACACTTACCTCTGGAGTATCGACAACTCCGGTTTCTACTATCTCTGCCACTACTCTTCAGACATCTTTACCATTGTCTGGATCCACGATTCAAACTACGGTTCAGATGCCTGTAGGACAGCCTGGTTTAAGTACGGTTGTCACTAGTCAACCACAATTCGCTTATCAACCGTACCAGGGGCAGTATCAATTCGGGCTTGTTGTCCAGCAGCCAGTTTACCAGTATCAACCGTATCTTGGGTACACTTATCAACAACCACAGCAACCCCAGTACGGTCTGGTTAATCCTGGTTTTCCAGGAGGATACAATATCCCGAATGCGATTCCTATTCCAAGTTATCCTGGATATCCTCCTCCTGGGACTGGTCTCGTGACCCAGAGTTTTAGGGATCCTAATCGGCAATTGCCGTTTATCGCAACTTTGGATTTACCAGACTTGACGCGCCTAACGAACGATCCGATCAATTATCTTCCGTTTTGTTCGCCAATGCCGAATAAGTTGCCCAGTGACATTCCCAAGTTCGAGGGTAAGTCTGGAGAGGACCCGTCGAATCATGTGATGACTTACCACCTCTGGTGTGCCTCAAATTCCATCTCGGATGATTCGATCCGCTTACGTCTTTTCCAGCGTACACTCATTGGTCTCGCGGCCAAGTGGTACATTGAGTTACCGCGGGCCTCTTTTTACAATTTTAGTGAGTTAGCTACCTCGTTCATAACTCATTTTCAGTTGCCAGTCAGATATGATAATGGCACCGAGTTACTAACTTCATTAAAACAATCGACGTCCACTTATATTTCCGATCATATTCATGAATGGAGACGTCGAAGGCGATTAGTGAAAGTTTTTATCCCAGACCAAATCTTAGCTGAATGGTTTGTTAAATCATTATTACCGAAGATTAATGAAGACGTAGCTAAGGCCGGAGTAGTTACTGAGGAGCAAGTGATTGCTCAAGCGCAGTACCTTGACTTAGTTTACACTCAGTCAGGTACGTTACACGAAAAGATCCCAGATCTTCCTAAGTCGAATCAAATCGTTGCTGCTCCTTCGGGGTCTCATGCCGCTGATGGCATGATTGGTACGGTGAACACTAAAAGCAAGAAGAAGTCTTCAAATAATTCTTCGCCCATTATAACCTTACCAGACTCCCCGACAGGAGAATCTTCTGCTGAAGTTTCCGCTGATATTCACGTTGTAGAGTCATCTACGGCTAAATAAAAAACTGGTGGAAAGAAGAAAGGCAAAAAGAAGAATAAAGCAGACAAAACTCCAAAGGAGAAAAATGAAAAAGCGGAATCCAATGATGAAAAACGCAAGCCTCGTTATCTGTGTCTTATTTGTGAAGAAGAACACTTTACAAGAGACTTCCCTCATCGAGCCGAGGTTGCGAAAATCGTCAAGAGTTTCCAAATTCCTGCTATCTTGAAGGACCCATTTCCGAAAGATAGCAAAATGATAGGTTCTTCCTTGAGTGCCACTGAAGAACCCATATTGATGATGTCTCATGTAAGGATTACGACTCGGTGACACGATTATGGTAGTAAAAGTCCTGTTGATGGATCGAAAGAAGCAGAATCTTCTCAGTCAAATCCATCAACCTCAGCTCCCGGTTCCGATCCACTACAGATCGAGAAACCTAACCCTGACTTAGTGATCAAACCGCCCGCCAAGGGTGTACTTCGAAGGTCTACTTTCAATCCACATGCGAGAGTGGCCCAGAATTACAACATTGTTGAGAATTTAGCTGTTTCACCCTCAGCAATGTCGGCTTTGGAAGTGCTGCAATCATGCCTAGCACAACGAAAATTACTTTTGTCGGCTATAGGAGCTATTGATGTTCAGGACCCGAACCTAATAATATTTGATCTAGAAAATAGTACACCGCGTTTACCTCATCAGATGGCTTTCCAGATCCCAGTGATAGTTAAAAACATGCCTATTCATCAGACTGTAATTGATGAGGGAGCTTCCACGTGTATTATGTCGATACAGTGTTGGAGATCGCTTGGTTCTCCTTCACTAAATCAATCCCCGACAATTCTTAAGGCCTTTGATGGCCGTGGGTTTCATCCTTTTGGCATTCTACAGGATTTTCCTATAGGGGTTGAAGGAAAAACCGTTAGTCTAGATGTGGAGGTGGTTGATGCCCCTCTAGACTACAACCTTCTCTTGGGTCGAAGTTGGTCTTACGCTATGACAGCGGTCGTTTCATCGGTCTTCAGAGTAATAAAGTTTCCACATAATGGCAAGATCGTAACCATAGACCAGTTGGCTTACTTTTCATCCGACCCAGCCTCTTCAGAAAGTATCCAGCATGTCGGTAAAACGACTATCCCTTATAAGGATGTTGGCGTAGGATTAGTTAAAGATGCCGGTTTACTGGGAACTTTTCCTTTTCCTCCAATCAACGCCGTGTCTTCATTTGCATCCATTCATATGATTACATCAGATACCATTGTTTACGACGATCCTTGGATCGTTCCTTCTGAATCTGAAATAGACTCATTTGGTAATGCTATGCCTTTGAGTCCATATGAAATTGCCTATGAAGCCGTGCAGTCTTTTACCGACCCGCGTTCAACCAAAATGGACCAAATGAATGTGGTCTATGAGGAATCACTTTTCACCTCAACCTCGGAATTAATAATGTTTCTCGAAGTTGTGTCATCTGACGAACAACTTTGTGAAGTCCTGTGTGTAGACGATTTACCATGGGAAGATCTCCATCATAGATCTTCGTTTTTACCTGAGGATGATCATTTTGAAAATGATTTCTCATCAATCTTTACAGCTGAATATGTCAAGGAAGCTCAAAGTCCAATGAAACATCCTGATTCAGAGCTGAATTTGGGAAACATCTCTCGCACTGTTCCCATTGACATTTCAGTCAAGCCCGGAATCGTTGAGCACATTCATATAGGTGCCTCGTGTTTAGATGACGAAATTCAGATATACAAGGCCCTATTTCAAGAATTCTGTGACGTGTTTGCCTGGTCCTATGAGGAAATGCCAGGAATTGATCCCGCAATTGTTGTCCATGAGATTAAGACTTACCCGGACGCTAAGCCCGTCCGGCAACGTTTGCGTCAGATTCACCCACGAAAAGCGGCTGCAATCAAAGCAGAAGTTCAGAAGCTGTTGAAAGCAGGTTTCATTTATCCGATCTCGTTAACGGATTGGGTATCGAATATTGTTCCGGTTAACAAAAAATAGGGAACAATAAGAATATGCATCGACTATAGGGATATCAATCATGCTTGTCCCAAGGACAACTATCCAACACCCTATATCGATCAAATAATTGATGATTGTGCCGGGACGGTTTTTCCGGTTACAAACAAATCAATATTCTACCTGCCGATCAACCAAAAACGGCTTTCATTTGTCCATGGGGGACATTTGCTTATTGCAAATTACCTTTTGGGCTTAAGAATGTTGGAGCCACTTTTCAAAGGGTGATGTCTTATGCGTTTCATGACATCAAACACATTGTGCAACCATATCTCGATGATTTGCCCGCTCATTCATTACATCGAGCCGATCACCTTGTCCATTTACGAGCAATTTTCATGAGGTGTAGGCATTATCGTATACGGTTGAACCCACACAAATGTGTCTTCTGTATAGAAGTGGGACGATTGCTGGGATTTGTAGTTTCAAAAGCCGACATTCGCGTCGATCCCTCGAAGGTAGAAGCTATCATCAAATTGCCTCCTCCTTCGAGTCTTCGCCAACTCCAAAGTTTGCAGGGGAAAGCAAACTTTTTACGACGATTCATTCCTAACTACCCCGAGGTTACAAAAGGTTTTACACGGTTGTTGAAACAGAACGCTCAATTCTCTTGGGATGAGATAGCTCAGAAATATTTTGATGCACTTAAACACACGTTGACCCATGCACCGTTGTTGCATCCTCCCAACTACAACCAAGATTACTTTTTGTACCTCGCCGCCTCCCATTCCACTATTGGAATGGTGTTAGTTCAGGAAGATGAATTCGGAACGGAACATGTGATATATTATCTTAGTAGGACGTTAAATCCCACTGAGCTAAAATATTTGCATGTGGAGAAATTGGCATTGGCAGCCGTTCAAGCTGTCCAACGTTTTCGTCACTACATTTTACTCCGTAAAACTACAGTCATTTCGGATTGCAACCCTATGATCTACATTTTAACTAAACAATTGCTAGGGGGCAAGTACTCTAAATGGATCGTTATCCTGCAAGAGTTCGACTTGGATTTTGAAAAATCTAAGTCTAAGAAATCTTTAGTTTTTGCAGAGTTGATGTGTGATTTCCCGCGTGCTGACACGGAAACTGTGGCAGAGGAACCCATTGCGGATGAATCTTTGTTTCTCATCAGCACTTTAGATCCATGGTTTGGAGATATCATCATCTATCTCCAGACCCAATCCTTTCGGCCAGAAGCTTCAAAGTCGGAACGTCGGAAAATTCGATTCCAGTCCCAACAGTACAAAATTATTAGAGATACTCTTTATCGCCGTGGGGCAGACTTGGTTTTCCGACGTTGCTTAACTCACGAAGAAGCTGAAAGGGTTTTGAATGACTGTCACTCTAGAGCGTGTGGCGGTCATATGTCTGGGTATGCCACAGCCCAAAAGATATTGTGCGCTGGCTACTTCTGGCCGTCCTTGTTTAAAGATTGTATTACTGCGGTCCGAAAATGCCACAACTGTCAAGTGTTTGATCGCAAGATGCACGCTCCACCTGCTCCTCTCCACCCTATAATTGCCGTTGGTCCTTTTGCCAAATGGGGTATCGATTTTATTACATGTAACCCTCACTCGGCCGGGGGGCATGCGTATATCATCCTTGCGGTTGATTATTTTACTAAATGGGCCGAGGCGATGCCTACATTCGAGGCTGATGGCAAGACAGCTGCAATTTTCATATTCAATCACATTATTGCTAGGTTTGGTGTCCCACAAGCGATAATTACTGACCATGGGCGCCATTTTCGAAACGTTATGATGACAGAACTTACAGGCCAGCTTGGTTTGCGTCACGATAGCTCAACTCCTTATTATCCACAAGCCAATGGTATGGTTGAGTCCATCAACAAAGTTTTAGTTATCATGATCTGACGAATCATTGGTATTCATCAGTTGAATTGGAACAACATGTTATTTTCTGCGCTTTGGGCATACCGTACCTCAGTGAAAACATCAACAGGGTTCACTCCTTTCCAACTAGTTTATGGTTTGGAAGTTGTGCTACCCATTGAATGCGAAATCCCGTCACTTCAAATGGCTGTCGAATTACTTCCAGCTACTTCCAAAGAGGAGAAGCGTTTATTATACTTAGCTCAATTAAATGAGAATCGACGTGATGCCGCATTGGCAATCGAGACTCACGCAAAACGAATGAAAGCTCAATATGATCGAAATGTGACCCCTCGAAATTTTTCGGAAGGAGACCTAGTGTTATTATATGATCAAGCTAACGATAAATTAGGTGCTGGAAAAGTCGTTCCTATGTGGCATGGGCCCTACATTGTCAAGCGCAAGCTAGCAAAAGGGGTCTATGAGCTGGTTGACTTTGACGGGGACTCTTTGGGTAAACCCAGAAATGGACTTTACCTAAAGAGGTATTATGCTTAAATGATGGGTGTGGAGATTTTAGTTAGGTTAGTTTTTCTTTCTAGCTGGTGTGTTTGTTAGTTTAGACAGTGTGCTTAGCTTAGAAAGCGTGTTTTTCGTCGTTATTCTGCTTATCTTGGTTTTACGCTTGATGTTTGTAGATGTCGATGCCTCTCCAAACATACATTGGATTTGCTGACGGTGCTTGTCGTAGTACACGGAATATCTCTTCCGTAGCTTGGGTTATCTATTCGCCCTCTTACGAGTTAGTTTCTATGCATGGGGTGAGCCTCGGTCAAACAACAAACAACATTGCAGAATACAGTGCAGTGATTGAGTTATTGTCTGAATCTATTTCATTCGGGATTCAGAGTTTGATAGTGAGGTTAGATTCTGAACTCGTTGTATTACAGCTTAATAGAGTGTATGCCATTAGAAATCCAGTGTTATTAAGGTTATTTTTGAGAGTGCGTCTCTTGGAACGTGAGTTTGATTACATTGAATATCAACATATTCCAAGGTCTTTAAATACATTAGCAGATGCAATTGCTTCTCGAATGTTAAATAGACATTTGCGATAATCATACATGTAAATTTAAAAACATTTTATCATACATGTTTAACAAGATAAGCCGGTAGTAATGATATATATATAGATAGGAGTGTGTCAAAAATACATCGTCTTCGACCATAGGTTGCAAAACACCTTATGATCGGCAAAAATGATAAGTACAAAAAACCAAAATGTCACATGCGTCTACAAAAACGACCATCTAAATCACTGGTGATGATCTCTATACGACACCACTGCACGAGCCACCCTACACAAGAACCTTCTAAAAGGTCCTGGGACTCCGACTACATAGCGCTGAAGCCTGATAGGAATATCATCTATAGTAGTCTCTGGTATATCTGCCGTCAGACGCTCTAGGTCTTGTTCCAACTCAGCTAAGGTCTCTGTAGCCTCGTCCTGTGGGACCGGTGCTGGTGCAACTGGTTGTCTCCTCTCGAAAGGCCGGAGATTGGCTGGACGCCGTAGGCCTACATCTGCATTTTGAAAATTTTCACTGTCAGTTTTGAGACGATATAAAAACAAAAAATATATATATAATTTAAAAACTTGTGGAAAATGAAGTACCTGTGTCATCCCACTGTTCTCCCGGTGGAAGAATCATGTCTAGATCTCCATGAAAATCAACTCCGACATAAGGAAAATCATGTATCGAAAAGACCTGGTCCTCTAACCAGTGAAAGTACTCCAGTCTAAATCAGACAACCTCCGTGCCCTCGTCAGGATGACGGGCCATCACCGCAACCCATCGCATCAACTTAGGCTCTCGAGGAAGCCCAACCTCAACAGTGAGCTGCTGTGGGATCAGCATCGGAACCCTCTCTAGAGCAAAACTCACAACTAAAGGCCCATAACCAAAAGTCTTTAGTTGCCTGTTTTTTGCCCTAGTCAGTTGGCCCTTTAAATTGGCCAACACAGCATCACACCAGTTGAAAATGGTGCCTCGATAGCAGTCAATCGCCATCTGCATTTGGGACACGGTGGCAATGTGCAAAGCGAAAGCTCTGCAAAGTCTAGTAACTGTAAAGGCAATTACCATAAGTTCAGGTCGGGATATCTTTTTAATCTCTGTCCCCCTCTCCTGGTTCTGATTATTACACCACTCTAAACGGAGACTAGCAATGGACTGGCCACCCGGCCTAGTCCTGGACAGAGTCAATTGTTCGCCTCTCTTGGGAAAACAAGTGAGAAAGTAAATATTTGAGGGCTCTATCTCGAGCTGGTGCCCACCAATGTAAAAGCACTGATCCTGAACGTTCCACCTTTCAACCAGCCACTCTAGAAATCTCACCTGGGCCCTCATGCCAGGTATGGCCCAGTATTCGTAAAGACCGCATGCCTTCAAAGCATCAATGGAAGGTTGGTGATTAATGGCGGCCAAATCAACATCTTTGTGTTCTCTTTCACGCCAATCAAGCATGGTGGGCAATCTACACATCATAAAACATCTGTTAGAGTCCATAAAACTAAAATTTTTTGGTCCATTTTGGAGAAATGGGGGTTTTAAAATCCTCTCCGCGGTGTACGCAGCCCGCCTTTAGAGACAGAGTGTGTGTACGCAGGTCCTCTTAAGGCAAGCTGCGTACGCCCGACATTTTCTCAACTGAGAAAATGTCGGGGTACGCAGGTCACCAGTGGAGCACCTGCGTACCTCGAAAAGCGGACCTTGAAACCCCAAAGACTCCAAAAAATGAAACTAGGGTCTAAAAATAAATTCTAAATGGATGAAAATGCAAGGGAGGATGTTGTAGAATACCTGATGAGACGACGTTCGATTTCGATGGTCGGATTCTCCGCAATGTCCACGGGAAGTTTCTTGCCAAAAGCCCTTTTTCTCTCCTCAACAGTAAAATGGTAAAAATGAAATGGTAAAAGCCCTTTTTATAGGTTTTTTGAGTAAATAAATGTTAAATTTGTTTATTTTCCATCGTGAAAAGGTATTTTTCAAAGTATTTTTATCTATCTTTAAACAGGTATGAGTAATGTGTTGGTTTTTGTGCAGGATAAAGGATTTCAGGGAAAAATTGTCATTTTTCACAAACAAAAACATCAGAGTCATCTTTTAAGCCCTTTTCTGACTCCTAAAATATGAAAAGATTGCCGAGCGTTTCTTTTACACTCGTTAAAACGGAATTAAAAGACGGTCCCCTTATAGCCCTTTTCTGACCGTAAAAACAGGAAAAGATTGTCGAGTTTTTGTCGTTTCAAACTCGATATTGGAAATAAAATGACCTGTCCTTGATCGCTTTTTACTTTTCAGGTCAAAGACACTAACTATGAAAGTACTCCTTGGTCGTAAAAGATCAAGCGGTTCTCTCAAGTATTATTTTATACTTTTTCGGGCTTGGGAGACACAAATTTACAAAAAAGTTCAACCCTGGAGTCTTCTTAAGTTTTTCAGACTCTCTAAAATTGAAAAACGCCGAGTTTCTCCTATACCGGACTCGTTAAAATTTCACAGTAAAGGACCTGTTCGATTACAAATAGGAACGGACCACTCCTTCTTAGGGTTCGAATCTAAACTAAGTTGGACTCATCCGAAGGATGAGATTATAATCAAGCATATGTTATCCTCCTCAAGCTTGTAAAAAATAAAGAGGTACTTGCCAGAAATGGTGGGGGAAAAGAGAGAAAAATGAGCCTATTTGTTATCCTTTGTCTCAGAAGAAACCTTATCACCACTCTTGAACACGACACTTTTCATTCCCCTAGGTTGGGAAATCCTTTGCCTCACAGTTGATTGAACCACATTGAAAGTCTTCAGCCGGGTATTAACTTTGGGTCAGATGTCACCAAGCCATCTGTTGTGTCGTTATGTGTTCAAGAGGTCGCTGCATATAAACCATCCATCTGCAAAATACCTGTCATCCATATTGACCATCCCTGAGTTAGTCCTTACAGCTACATTTCTTCAACTTGATCTATGATTTCGTGTTGTGGGCTTACCTGCAACGGGTCGCTTTCTCTCAACATCAGCACATTATCTAGAAAGATGACCTAGAAATCGTCAGTACCTTGAAATCTGCATGCATCAATGGCAGGTTTCTCGCCTTTGATGACGGTTTACATCATTGAATTTCGATCGAAGGATTCCGTGAAATGTTCGACATGAACACATTCATTCACATCTCATGGATTGTACTGGGTACTTTGAGAACCATTGACATCACTGGTGGTCTCTCTCACACTTGTTAACAGTTTACATCATTGACTGGTAATCAAGTGGTTTCTACCATGCTCGACATCAACTCATTTATTCGCATGGATAGAATCGTACCATTTCGGGAAATAGAAATGAAGACCCTGGATCTAGTTTCCGCCATCCAGGCTGCGAGGAGTTTTGTATTCATTATACAGTAGACTAATTATAAACAGATGGCTGCGTCCATACTGTGTCTACATGAGTCTATGATTATGATGTACTGCGAAATCATTCCTGTATCAAAGCAGTAGTTAGTTTGTTAGTTAAAGTTTTTGATCTGAGTATGGGAATGCCTACCTCAGCGATGATATGATCTCATACATGTATTTTGTGTTGAATACTTGCAGGTTCCAACCAGGCTCTCCACAAGATAATCCTTGAAATGATAAAGTACTTCACCCTTCCTAGATGATATGAAACCCTAATCTACTACAGGCTTCGCACTTTAGGGGGCAATCTGTTACACTAAAATTTGTCACAATGACTATCTGCAGTTAGTATGGCTCTATCAATTGTCATATTATCCTCCTTGGCAAGTCTCATACCTCTGCTCCTCATGTCAAACTCCAAGAAAGAGAGAAAGTCCTTAAAAAGTCAATTAACTCTGGCTATGCAGTTTCTCTTAGCCTTACGTGCGTGTACGCACCTCCAGTTCATAAAACCTGCGTACTTGTACGCTCTGTATATAAAGGGGTGGGTGCGTACTCCTGTAAAGGTCAAAAGGCGCAAGTTTCACTTCAAAAACGTTACTTGTGGTCATTTCTAGAGCATTCTAGAAGATGGTTTGACGTGGATTGAGCGCCTCCAGATGGTTCATGCATCCCAATGAAAGAGGAACTTATCCCATGAAGAGGGGAGCTATCCCATTGAAAGAGGGGCTTATCCCATTCATGGTGGACCTGATTAACTTCCTCCAAAGCACTATAAATACAGGCATTGGGCCAAAGGGAGGGGAGGTTGAAAGCTGAACATTCCTAAGGGTAGATGCTGTTGAGATTAGGACTTCCTTATAGAGCTTGAGAGGAGAGATTCCCATCCTTTCTTAGCTTCATTTGGAAGTGGGTGAGCTGATCAGAGTAAAGGAGAACTCTTGCTGGACCCTGGGAGGGACCTGCACAACACCAAGGCGCTGGTTGTAATGGTTTCTTTTGTTTCCACTTAATACAATTAAGCTCATTTTTCTCAACAAGTTGTTATACATAATTTGTTTCATATACTCCTTGGTCTTTATGATGAATATGTTTTATTCTATGAGTTATTCAGGTGTTATGTAATCGTTTGCTTGTTAGTGAATGCAGGTTTCGAAGAGAAGGAGGAGCTCATCCGGATTGGAGAGGCTGGACTGCTACAAACAACGTGGGACTAAAGGTATGTTTTAAACACCTGACTACTTGTATTCTAAATGCATATTTAGGGAAAGATAGTGTTTAATTGTCTTGTTTGTCACTAGAAAGCCTTAGCTTCTAGGGAGGTCGGTTTTGTCTGCAAAATTGACTCTTTCCGCATGACACTTTCCCACAAATCAGGTGTCTCGATCAGATATAATAGAAGTGGGTAATCCAAAATGAACCCATACATGTTGAAAGAATAATTTTACAGTTTGTTCAGCTGTAATCTGTTTACTACAAGGTATCAAAATACACATTTTGCTGAACCTATCCACAACAACATATAGATAATCATGACCTTTCTTAGATTTGGGTAGTCCTCCAACAAAATCCATTGAAATGCTTTCCCAAGGGTGAGAAGGAACTGGCAATGGAGTGTACGAGCCTAGTTTTCTGTTGCTGGGTTTGCTTTTAGCACACATAGCACATCCCTTTACGTATCTAGAAACTATCTCACTCATTCTCAGCCAATAACAGAACCTTTGCAGCTGTGCAACTGTTTTACTTACCCCAAAGTGACCTGATATCAGAGAAGTGTGTGCTTCCCTAATTATCTTTGCTCTCTTAGTTTTTGGAATGTAGAGTTTCCCAAAATGATATAAAATTCGGTCCTTCACATGATAGTCCAATTCTTCTACTCTTTTGCCTTGACTCAAAGTTGCATATACATCTTTAAAGTCCATATCCTGAGCATATTGTTCTATGTAGCTTTCATGCAGCACAAAATTATGCTTAAGTATGGTAGATGCATTTATAATGGGTCTAGGTAACATGTTTGCAAACTTGTTATGTATGCCCTTTTTATATCTGATGACTAAATGAAATTGTCGTATAAAACCCATCCATCTGTAATGTATTGATTGTTGCAACTTAGTTTGGGAGTGTAGGTATTGAAGTGGCTGATTATTAGTATGTATTACTGTTTCTTTGCCCATTAAGTAATGTTTCCACTTTTTCACACTTTGAACTAATGCATAAAATTCCTTATCATATGTAGGATAGTTGACTACTGTAGGATTAAAAGTCTCAGAATGATAACATATGGGTTTACCGTGCTATGTCAACACTGCTCCCATGGCATAGTCACTAGCATTAGTTTGGATCTCAAATGGTCTTTGTAGATCTGGCAGTGCTAGTACAGGTGTTGTACTAATTTTTTCTTTCAAGGTGTCGAAGGCTTTCTGCTTTTTTCCTCCCCACTGAAACACCTTGTTCAATCCTGTCAAAGCATGTAAGGGAGTTGCAATTGAGGAAAAATTTGAAATGAACTTCCACCAATACTGTGCTACTCCTAAGAAGCTTCTCACTTCTGTAGCAGACTTGGGTTTAGGCCAGTTTACAATGACTGCCACTTTAGAGGGATCTATTTTCAATTCACCTCCCCCTACTATATGACCCAAATAATTTAGAGAGGTTTTGCCATAGTCACATTTGGAGAGTTTAACATAAATTTTTTCTCTTTTCAAAACATCTAATGTCTGCTTAACATGCTTTAAATGTTCTTCCCACGTTTTACTAAAAATTAGAATGTCATCCAGATGCACAATAACAAAATCATCAAGAAAAGGTCTGAGTACATCATTCATTAATATCATGAAAGTAGCAGGGGCATTGGTCAAGCCAAAAGGCATAACCAACCATTCATACAATCCCTGCTTTGTTTTGAAAGCAGTTTTCCATCCATCTTACTCTGCGACTCTGACCTGATGGTATCCATTGTGCAAATCCAACTTGGTGAAATAAACAGCTTCCTTCAGTTGATCCAAAAGATCATCTATGCGAGGAAGGGGATAACGATTTTTTATTGTTATTTTATTCAGTGCTCGATAATCAATGCACATTCTCCATGAGCCATCTTTCTTTTTCACCAAAATGATTGGTGACCCACATGGTGATGTGCTAGGCCTGATGAACCCTTTCTCGAGCAACTCCTACACCTACTTCTTGATTTCAGCGTTCTCTAAAGTAGATAACCTGTACATCCCAATGTTAGGCAAAGGAACTTCTTGTTGCAAAATAATATCATGTACTATTCCCTTTTTGGGTGGTAGACCTTGAGGTTCTTGAAACAAGACGTCATACTCTGAAACAATCTTTTCTATATCAGCTTGTTGATCAGAATTACAACCCTCAAATACATTGGTTTTATCAGTTTTCTTTTCCTTTACAACCATTAGTAAGAACTGTTTGCAGGAATTTATCATTCTTTTCATCTGTCCTGAGTTTATGAGAGTATAATTATTCTTGAGCTTATGAGCTGTTACAAAGTATTCGATTCCATCTTTAACAAGTAGATACTTGTTCTTGGCTCTATAGAAAATAGCCTTTCTATCATACAAGTAAGGACTTCCTAACACAATTCCACATATATCCAAAGGAATTATATCTAAATCAACCTCATCTACAAATGTTGACCCAAAAGAAAACTTGAGTTTGCACTGTCTAGTCACTTGTAGTTGTGCTTTATCATTCAACCATCCTAATGGGTATGGCTTCTTATGAGGTGTAGTTGCTAATCCCAATTTCTTTACAATTGCTTTAGAAATTAGATTTACTTGTGAGCCACTATCAAACAAAGTATCAATCTTTTGATTTTTGGAAACAACTCGAATATGGAAAAGCTCATGTCTTTTTCTCTCATGTTCTTCATCAATAACAGATTGAGTAGAATTACTAGTAGATGCTTCAGAATTCTTACCTTTTATACCTGTGGCTGCAATGATTGTTTCATCTCCCGAGTCTGACCCCAAATCTTTCTAAATAGTTGCAACAGCCTTCTTCTTCCCCTTGGAATTCTTAGGTCTCAGCTCTGGATGCAGAATCCAATAGTGCTTATCATCATGCCCCTCCTTTTTACAGTGAGTGCATGAATCTTTGCCTTTCTGTGCAGTGTTAGCCTTCCTTTCTTTCCATTTATGCTTTCTTTTCTCCTTGCTCTTGCTTACAGTGGGTTGGGATGGTCCCCCAACTTCTGGATTTCCATTCTTTCCTCTATCTCCTAGATGAGTAGCTTGTAAAGATACCTCATCTATACTAGTGGGATTAAACATGAGGATGGTATGCCTCATGTAGCTGTGTAGACCACCAATGTACTTCAAAAGAGTTTCTGGTGAGTCTAATGAGATACCCAACATCAATGCTCTCTTTCGGAACTCTTGAGTATACCCTTGTACACTTTTCCCTTTCAACTGACGAAGAGTTTTCCAACTCATCATGGATTGTTGCATGTAGGCCAATGGATAGAACTTCTTTTTGATTGCAGTAACAAATTCACTCTAGATAGAGATGGTCTTACCATGATTCCTCATATCAGCTAGGGTTCTGCCTTCCCACCAAACCAAGGCAGTGCCCCCTAGGCGAAGGCTTGCCAGCTGAATCTTGCTCTTGTCTGAGTCTATATTTTGTACTCTGCAATACACATCAATTTGTCTAATCCAATTGTCCAACTTTTCAGAATTTAGCTCTCCATCATATATAGGCAAATCAAATTTAACATCTAACTTAGTCAAAGATTCTTTCTTATTATGCACAGGGCTACTAGGAGGTGTAGGGAAGCTTTCCTCTTTCCCCTTTCCTTTGGAGTGGTCATGGGAATGAGATTCATCTTCTTCTTTATCTTGCTTAGAGCCTGATGAATCTTCACCATTATGCTTTCTAAAGTCCCTATACATTTCTTCTACCATAGACTTTATAGCTAGGAAACTTTCTATGAATTGAGGGTCTGGCCCTATAGAACCTTCCTCTGACATTGTCTTCCGAGAATAGACTCTCCCAATTTTAGGATTAGTTTCCACCAACTCTCCTTCTCCTAATTTGAGCTTTGATTTAGTGAGCATTCACAGCTAAACCAACACAAGCTTGTCTAACCTTACAGCCTAGAGCTCCGATACCACTTGACCTAACAATCACCCTATGAGTGACCTCATTTGAAGATTTATTAAATAAAAGGTATTACAAACTCATGTGATGGTGTGCATGTTTTGTGTTATTGAAACAACGGATCGATCAGATTGCCAATACACAGAAAATAAACGGAAAGACAACAAGAAATATAGTAAGCAACACAAAGACACAAACATTTTTTAATAAGGAGTTCACCCTATTCTCCAGGGCTACGTCTTCGGTCTAGCTTCAGTGGTGGCCTTGTTTTATTGTGTCTTTCAGTAGAGAAATAACAATACAGGGACTCAATATGAGTTCTCTTGAAGCATATTTTGCTTGGCAGGGTGGTTCTTGGATTCCCCAAGCCACTCGAAGTACACAGACTCTTGTTCTTCCTACCAGCTCTGTGACCCTTGGTCTACAGTGGAAAGAGCCAACCGTGGTGCTCAATCCAGACAGATTCCTCTATGGGAAGGCTTCATTCTTCAAGCTCTTTGGTGATCGATGCTGCCTGTGGTCAGCTCAGCCCTTTGTCTCCTCTGCTTGGCTTTACTGCTCTCTATGCTCAGTCCTCCTCTCAGGGTTCACTGTTCACTGTCTCTCTTGGTCGCTTGGAGTCTTCTCTATTCTTCTTCTCTCAATCTTCATTCGACTATCTCTGTTCATGGCTTTAGCCATTCAATCTCCATGCCTGCTCGGTTCCTCTCCCGCCTACGTCGATTCACCTACCACCTGTGTGCTTGGAGTTCCTTGTTCAGTGTCAACATGAACGCTTGGGGAGTAGCCATGCATCCCCATCGGAACAACACCAGCCTGCTCGTCGATTCGTTTCTTCGGTTATGTCATGGATACATTCTTTCTCCACTGTGGCAGTCAACGGATTCCAAATCCCTTTAAATCGCGGCTTAATTCCCTGTTGATTCTGCTTCTGTCTATCAGGCGCAATCTCAGCCGTCTGATCTGGGCTCCTCCTAATCCAACGTCATATGCACGTCGAGCACGGTTGACTTTCTCGACCGATAATGTGCGATCACGACGGTTTTTCTCTCACCTCCGCTACCACGTGTCGAATCGATGAGTGGGATCACTCCGCTCTCCTCCAAAACCTCTTACCATTCAAGGGCGCCCCGATCAAAACCACTGGTTTCCAGGTCATGGGTCCCACCTTCATACGTTGGTGCTTTTCATTTCTTCGCCCACGGTTCTCCGGCTCCCAACGTGACCAAGGGCTTAATACCCCTCCATTTCGGCCCTGTTTGCCCAGCGATGCACGATTATCGTGCATCAAAAATCAACTCCTTTTCCCTTTCCGAGGCTCCCAGGGGCTACATCGACCTCCTGCGCAGTCTCCATGGGCCTCGGTCAACATGCTTTGACCCAGATCCTCATCGTTCTGCACCAGCTGCCATGGCCACTGGTTCAGGGTGTTTTCGATTGCTGTTTTGGATTCTTCAAGGATTTGTTTCGTCCGGATACAGTCAAGGTTATTTGATAGTCGTTTATGGGTCCGATTTGGATTAGCACCACTCCTGCCTTGCACAATAACCTACATTTCTTGTCACTCAAGGAAATATGGGCTTCTTGGCAGCAAAGAAGTACTTTTTCCAGATTTTGAGAGCCTCTTGAAAAGAGTCACCAAACACAGAAAAGTCATCCATATAAATTTCTACACATATTAGATCAACAAAAATAGCCAGGACTGCCCTTTGAAAGGTAGCCAGGGCATTACATAAACCAAAGGGGAGCACTCTATAAGAAGATGTTCCCCCAACATGTAAAAGTAGTTTTGTCCTGATCTTCGGGTGCAATCTGTATCTGGTTGTAACCACTGAAGGCATCCAAAAAGGAAACGTATTTCTTTCCTACAAGGGTATCAAGCACCTAGTCAATAAAAGGAAGAGGAAAGTAATCTTTGAGAGTGGCTTTGTTTATACTCAATACAAATATGCCATCTGCCATGTTTCTTAGGAACCAACACTAATGGAGAGACCCACTAACTTTCAGAAATAGGATAGATGAAAATAGCATCTAAAAGTTTTTGTAATTCTTCCTTCACAACATCTTTTAGAGCTGGATTCATATGCCTCTAGGGTTGTCAAACAAGTCGGGATCCTTCCTGATGTAAATATGATGTGTACAGGTTTTAGAAGGAAGGCCTTTCATATCCTCATAACCCCATGCAAAGGCACCAAGACGGTTTTGTAACAAGTTTACAAGCTGCTCTTGCTGAGATGAGTCTAGATATAAACTAATGTGCAAGGGTTTATCAAGGCTAATCTCAACAAGAGTAGTATCAGGCTTGAGAACGCTCAAGGGGATAGTCAAAGGCAGTGGTACAGAAGAATGGGAATCATGATTCTCTTGAAAATTGAGGCTGAAAATATGCCTCAATGGCTCAAAATTAGGCATAGAGTCTAGATTATTTAGGAAATCTTGAATCTCATCTTCTTGTGAAGACCCAGTATAATGATGTATAAGAGAAATGGACTAAATCTCCTCATCACTGCCTTGATCCAACCATAAGGTATCTCAGAGGTCCTGAATAGATCTGGTAGGAGGATATAAGGTAACTTTCTTCCTAGAATATCCATGAGAAATATACATGTCACCGGAACAACATCCAATGTATGCATCAGCTGTAGCAAGCCATGGTTGACCCAAGATCAAGGGATGTCCTCCTACTAGGTTCTTTGGCTAAAGCACAATGAAATCAACATCATATTCCCAAGAATCTAATGCAATGATCACATCATCCAATACTCCTTCTGGCTTGATTTTAGATCTATCCACCAATTCAATCACAGTGGGAGTAGGACGAAGATGAGATAACCGAAGTTGATCCATGGTTTTTTTAGTCATGACATTAATGGCTGCACCCATGTCTATAATAACATTAGAGACTAGGACATCACCAATATGAACTGAGAGAACATGGTTTCTGGGATCAATATATTTCTCCATAGACACACATCCTGCCATCAACTCTGCTGCCCTACCAACGAATTGAATGGTTTGGGATTCTAATCTCTTCCTCTCTGGTTTCTTGAGACAGAGTTCCTTAATGATCTTAGTACAAATGGGGATCTCTTTAATGTCCTAAAGCAAAGGTACCTTAATAAAAAGGTTCTTGAGTTCAGAAACCAAGCTAGTCTCAGACATAGGCTCATTTCTTTCCACAACTAGCCTTTCTAGAAAGGGAGGCTAGTTGGAAGAAGATGGTAAGGATTCAGAAGGTAAGGGAATGGGATGCTTGGTGAAAAATTCCATAGAATGTTTAGGAGTATCCTCCTCTCCTTTCTCTTCAATAATCACCATAGGGTGCTTCTGGTTTCCCGAAGTTACAGTCCTCCCCGATCTCAATTAGATATCATGAACGCCAACTGGAATAGACTGGTACCCGTATGGTAAAGGTGGGTTCGTTACATGGATCATTTACACCACTTTATTATTATTAGGATTGGGTATAGATTAAGCAGGAAACTAAGGAGGTCAAAATGGTGGGGGTAAAGGCAAAGGTGGAGTAAATTGACTCTGAGGTAAAGATGGTTGAGGCATTGGATAAGGTGCATATGTAGGTGGATATGACTCGATAGGTGGCTGGTATGAATACTGAGTATGATTTGGCCCTCTCCAACCTTGTTTCCATGGTGGAGAAGGTTGGCCATGCTGATATTGATTCACATACTGCCACTGTTGAGAATGATTAGTGTTAGGATAAGAATATGCATGTGCATTATAACCAAAATAGTGTGGAGAGAATTCAGGAGCCATACCCACACTTACCTGAGGCCAATTCCTCCTTGCTCCCATGGCATATAAGTATTCAGCATCAGGCTGTCCCCCTTTGATTACAAATTTAATTTCTAGTATAGAGGGAAACATTTCTGTGGTATGGTCTTCTACACAAATAGTACACTTATTAGTTTCCTTCAAATTAAGAGGACACTCTTTAGGAGGATGCTTATCTCTACATTTAGGACAGAAAATGCATAGTGACTCTTGTTCTTTTATAAGTTTTTGTTGAAATTTCAAAGAGTCTAACTGTTTGCTAACAGTATCCATTATTTCAATCTTCATATTTTCCATTTTATTTTCTAGTCCAATAATCATAGCATCAATAGATTCGTTTTTTCTGTTTCTACTATGAATTCCTTTACCGGATCTATACCGATTCCTTGAAAATTTCCTGCACAAATCACAGATCTAATCAAAAGTTTTCTAAGAAATATCACCTTTCCCTAACAGGTTCAAATTATTTCTAGCATCATCAGTAAGTCCACGCAAGAACAAAGTTCTAATAGTACTAGAATCAAACTTAAGCTTCGACCTTTGTAAAATTTACAGAAATATTTCTAAGTAATCCTCAAGACTTTCATCATCATTCTGCACAATTGTAAAGATTTCATCTTGCATGTCTCGAGTTTTGCAATATTCTTGATATTTTGACTAAAAAACTCTCTTCATCTGATCCCAAGAAGTTATGGTGCTCCCTCCTAGCCTCATAAACCAGAGCAAAGCCGAGTCTTTAAGAGTAGCGGGAAATAATCTCAACTTCTGAGTTTCGGTCGAATAGTCATAACTTCTACACAAAATATCAAACTTGAATAAAAAAGAGTCAGGATCTTCATGGACTTTACCATGGAAATGAGGAAGAGCTAATGGTGGAATATTCTTCATCTATGAAATAGTATCGGGATCCACAATTGGAATCTCAAAAGTGGATTGTTCCTCATTTACCCAGTTTTCGCTATTTCCTTCCGCATAATTTTCATGATCTGCCATTGTTTCCCCTTCACGTGAACCACTCTCAACAGCCTCAGAATTTTGAATACTAGTAGTCTCTTCCTTCCCCTCTTTGGGCTGAACCACACCTGAGCTACTGTCACCAGAGTCCAGGTGGATTGTTCCTGCGTGATGGGGTTGAATTTTGGACCTCCTACCTGTAGGAGAAGACCCAATATGAAAATTGTTTTCAGATTTATCAGTATTTCCTTGGCCCTTAGTGGGCTTCAGACCTCTACCTCTTCTGGGCATTCATCTCAAAAGAAAAATAACAAAGCAACTTCTAATAAAATGATGCAAAGAATACTCAACACCAATAAAATTATTCAAAAAAACTTTTCCCAAACAATAGAAGCACACTGCATAAAAAGATAAAAGCAAACTTACCCCTATTTCATCAAATAGAAAATTCTTACCAAATCAAATTGCCTCCCTAGCAATAGCGCCAAAATGTTAAGTGCAGGAATTGCACTTAAGCAACTCCTCAACACTTAATTGTCAACCTAGGGGATCTGTAAACTTAGAGACAAAGCACAGGAAATGCCATAGATGGTATAAACCTTTTTGATGTAAATTACTACCTTCTTAAATGAGAACTTGCAGAATCTAATTGCAAAGAGTAAAAGACAAGTGGATCATCAAATAATCTAGTGTTGGAAGAAGAAAGAATGCATTTGCAAAGGAATAAAAATAAAAATACAATCACTCCAACTGATCAATGTTTAATCACTGAGTATATGTTTATATTTCTTCTAGCATAAACACTTTAACAGTCTCGTAAAGTGGGCCCTTAAACCTGCTTTCTTAAAGATTTCATTCTTGCACTAGTCAGTGCTGCACTTATCATAATCTGCTTGCACTAGTGCAGGTGCAAAGATTTATGTGTGAGGTATAAGTTGTGTCTTACCAAAGATTCTTGACTTCATGCAAGGGCTCGAACCTCAAGGGTTCTGAGCACTCATATCCTATGACAAGAAACTAGTTCTTGCACCTAAGCAGAGTTCCTTGCAATTTGTTATTGGTTCTAAAAATAAGTGTTAACTATTGCAAATGAAACTTAATTGCAGAAATAATTTGCACATGTATATGTTCCCAATCTTAACTGTATGTAAAATGAAGGTAAATAACCATAACTAGAAACAACCACTAAAGAATCAACCTGCCATCAGCATATATATTACTTAGAATAATGGAAAAGAAACAATGCATGAAAGAGACTAGAAATACTTGCTGTAACATACCAACGTACACTAGTGCAGGTTCATTTCTCCTGCTTGGACCAGGTGAGGAAATCCAAACAAAAGGAATTGCTTGAAAATGAATTGTAGGGAAGGATTAATCACACCAACGTGCACTGGTGTAGGTTCATTTCTCCTTCTTGGAGCAGGCAAGAAAATCCAACCAAAAGGAATTACACGAAAATAAATTGTAGGAAAGGATTAATCACACCAATGTGCACTGGTGCAGGTTCATTTCTCCTGCTTAGACCAGGGGGTGAAAACCAACTGAAATAAATTGCATGAAAGGAAATTGTAGAAAAGTAAATCTAACTAATTCACACAATGGATCCACTCACACTTTGGCAGGAATATATGTGTGTTTGGTCAATTTAGTGCATCCTAAATTGCTATTTAAAATGTCAATCTGGGAGTCGTAAACTGCTGAAGTGAAGTGCACTGTATGTGCAAGATAACCGATTTCTTAGTCTTTTGTCGTTTTTGAGTTTTTTAGTTTGTTTTTGCGTTTATCTTCTGTGGATTCCCTAATGTAAGATGGCGAAATTGAAAGTCAAGTATGGATGGTAATGGTGATTTCTACAATGATTTTCCAAACTTTAAAGTTCTCAAAAAGAAGGTTTCAAACTGACTATGATGAAATCAATTCTCAAAAGGAAATAAATGTACCAAAACAGTGAACTAGTGACAATGGCCCAGTATCCTTACTGCTGTATGAAAAGAAAATAAAAACTGAACTCAAAGCAACTCAAAGACTGAAAGCAAAGCAAACTAAATCACACTACTTCAACCCACATTCTGACCCTTCACCTTTCGACTCACTCCGACTATAGGAAGTAATCATAAACAAGCTGAGTAATATGACATCTAAATTGAAGGAAATCAAATTGCATAAAAGGAAACTAAGATTTAACTACTCATTCATATTTCAATTCTTTGAAAATGACATAAGTAATTTAATCTCTAACTTGCAGGAAAGCAAACTAAATCGTACTACATCAAATATATTCTGATTCCTCACTAATTGAGTCGCTTGGCTATAGGAAGGAAATCATAAACAGATGAGTAATATGATATCTAAGTGGCAGAAAAGTAAATAAGCAGAGAAAAACTGAAAGAAATGACAATGCTGGAATTAAAACTCAGTAAATGAATCAGCAGAAAGGACAAGATGATCTCATGTCAGTAGTCATTAAAACTATGTAATTTTTCCTGGGCTGCCTACAAAAACCTGTAAGAAAAGCACTGATCAACTAACAGTCATGAGAAAACATAAAAGAAAATATGGAAAGAAGTTAACATGATTATCAGAACAACGTAATATATACAAGCTAATGATTATAAAAGCAGTAAATGAAAGCAAGTAAAAAAAACTATACAGAGCCTTGGTGTACAGGGGCCCTCTGCAACCTCAGCCAGTCAATACTCAGTCACAAATCGAATTCAAGAATGTTGTCTTCTCATATATTAAAGTGCAGTAATAAGACAAAAGTAAAGCACGGTACAGTGGGCTTATAACAACAGTCAAAATTACATCTGAAAAGCTAAGTATCCAGCGTATACCAACGCATTATTTATAAGTGAAATGCTGCAACTAATTCCTAGATTCTACGCTGCCAAACAGACACGTAAATCTCCACGGCCTGAGATCTAGCGGTATGGTAATTATGACAGTTAAATCCATGGAGTGGTGGCTGCTTGATTCAGTTCACGAGTTGATCCACAGGTGTGCCAACACCTCCGGAAATTGAGGATCGTGCCACGCAAACCTTTACATGGGAAAAACAGAGCCGTGCCACCGCAAAACTCTTGGTTTGACCCCTCCTTTGACCGTCTTTGACCATGAATGTTTATGAGTGATTCGGCTGAATTGAGGGGACACGCTCCATGTACATGTCACTTGCAACTTGTTCATGTGGCTGGTTTCTCCATTGGACACCTGTAACACAGTCTTTAACAAAATGGTTGCGGAAGCTTGAGCTGGTTGCGGAAAGTGACAAGTTTCCGCAACTGATTGAACAAAAATCTAAATCAAACAGCAGTCATAAACATAGTTAGAAAACCATTTCATAAGCTCTTTTTAGACTAATATGCAATGATTTGACAGCTTGGTGGATCAAATAAATGGAAAAGAAGGCTGAAAAGGTATATAGGGAAGATGCAGGTTTGGGACTCAACATACCCCCACTGTGAAGGTGTTGCATGTCCTCATGCAACCAAAATTCAGTCATTCCCCTCTAATCCATATGTTCTGAAGCCTCTGCTAGGAAATCTAGCCCTCTTTTCTTCTTCTTTGGTGCTACCACCATCCTGGGTTTCCTTATTAGACATCTGAATTTGAGATTGATCAATTCTCTGCTCAATTTTCTGCACTTTTTCTTCAGTTTCTTGTTTTTCTTTTGCCATAGTCCCAAATGAAGCGTAGCCTTATCATGAATAATTTTATCTACTTTGATCTTCTCCTTGAGTGATTCATTTTCTTGCTTGATATGCTTGTTTAGAACCTCTAATTCAAATACCTCCTGCTTTAAGGATTGAACTTGTGCATCTGGTGTCATGTGGGGCAAAGTGGTACTCAGACCTGCAGCTGATTTTTCTAAAGATTCCAAGTAGTCATATACCTCCTGTTGATTGGGATCTATTTCAGATGTCTTTCTTGGACTGAGTTCAAAATCTTGTGGAGGAGGAGGACTGCTCTCTAGCTCTGGCCGAGAAGGGCTTTCATCATGTGGAGGACTAGTTTCAATACTTGGCTGAGGATGAGGTGGACTACGGCCATTTTACTTATGTTTTGATCCCCTTTCCTCTTAGCCTGGTGTTTCCCCACCCAAGAAAATGAAGTGGGGCCATTTTACTTATGTTTTGATCCCCTTTCCTCTTAGCCTGGTGCTTCTCCTTAAGTATGGTGGACTAGTACTCCCTTCTTGTATGCTCTGTTTCCCTTTTTCCTTTTTCTTTGCTATAGCACCCTGTTCTTGAAGATGCACTAATCTTTCTAACAGTGTTTGATAATATTCCTCTATAGATGGCTCAGGTGATTGGTAGACTTCTTGTATGTTTCTTTTGCCTTTCACTTTTCTCTGTTTCTTGTCTTTAGTTCTGTTCTCTTTTTCTTTTTGACCAACTTCTTGAGTTTTTGTAGTAGGAGAGTCTTGGACTATGACACTCTTTTCTTTTCTCCTACTCTTTCTTGGTGTCTTTGGTGTACTACTTTCAGATGCCTCAGATGGCTCTTTAAAGTAGTTTCTTTTCAAGAATTGTTCCCAGGTATCTTTGTTTTTCTTCAATTGGTCCTCAATGAGAATTTTTAAGAGTCCATGATGATATACATGAGGTTCTATATTGCCTATGTGTTTTTGGACCATAATACTCATATTTTTCAAACTCAGTAGTAAGAAATAAGGCAAATTAAGAGTTTGACTCTCTAAGAAATTCATCAACAGTCTAGCATGGTACATATACATTGAACCAAAGTGTCCTTTGCAAGTGATAAATTTTTGGATAACTAACAATAGACTTGCCCATTCTTCTTTCAATGCATGAACAAGAATTCCTTTTGTAAACACAGTGGTGTCCATACCTGGGTTTCTTAGCATAATTCTCCATGCCTGTTCATCCATGCTTTTTTTCTTAAACCATCGCTCACCTTCTTGGGGTAAGCCTGTGGCAGCTGCTACTGTTGTTTCAGTCACCGTGAGCTTCAAGTCTCCAATCTCCACCATTTGGCCATCGAAAGACCGTGCAAAAGCTTTGGTTACCTCTTTATTATAGCCCTTAAACTTTTGGATGAAGCGTAACCATTTGGCTTTCTTCAAAAAATCTTTTGCTTGAGGGTAACCTTCTAAATATTTCGGTCCTTCTGGTTCTGCCCTTAGTAATTTTCCCATTCCTTCCTCTGTTTTGAATTTCAACTGAAATTTCAATTGCGTGTGAGGGTTTAGCAGAGGGAAGGTGTCTCGGTTGCAGGGTTTATGGTAAAATGCAGTGGCTGCAATTGGGGAATGGATAGCAGGTAACGGGAGTGCTTTAGGATTACAGTCGGAACAAAGGATGAGCAACCGCAATGAGTTCAGAAGATGAAATGTGTGGATGTATGTGAAGAAGATGGTATTAATAGAATGGTAAGTGAATGGAGTGAAGTCGAGATTTTTGAATTAATGGTTGCGTACGAAATATTACACGCTTTAATGGATGGTTGCAGGAAATGCGGTGGAGATGAGCCATAATGGGATAGGTCACATCTCATGAGTACAGGTGGTAAATGAAAGTGCAGTCGACTTGAGTTTAAACCCGAAAATCAATCATGATACTGTTAAGAAATGAATGCATGGTGTGCGGAATAATATCGTGGAATAGGAGTGGGTAACGGAGCTATCATACCGATCATTGCACATAGTAGAGATTTTATGGTTTGATAACTATGCATAATCATGACTTTAATTGCTATTTGATTAAAAAAAATTTCTCATACCTTTGGAAACCTTATCATTTCTTGCTCATAGCTTTTAACCAACTACTCTTCCTTGATGTCTTAGAGATGATCCATGTCTTCATAGCATATGCTCAATCACACCTGCATTTTCATGATTATTGCACTAACATTTTGACTGTGAATTTGAAAAACATAGTGGTGGTGGTTGCAGAAATCGTTTCTGGCTACGGAAACTGCTTCTGGCTGCAGAAACTACTACCAGCTACGGAAACTACACAACACCCTCTTAGCTAAACAAAGATAGTTAGATAATAACTAACTGAGTGAAAATAGTCCTGAAAGGGACTTTTATTGATGAAATGAAAATCAAATGAATGGAATGGAGTGAAAGTGAAGCGGAGTGAAGTGAAATGAAAATGAGAATGAGATGGAGTGGAATGGCAAATGAGGTGGAGTGAAAATGAAAAAAAAAAGGAGAGAAGATTTTTTTTTTTGGAAAATATAGAGCGTCAGGTGTCCCTGATTTTCACTCTACATTTTCTGCATAAGACCACCAATCTGTGATTGGTTTTCAGGCTTATACAATTTTTTTTTTTTTGTTAACTGAAAGAAACAAAGGCTAGGCTGGTGGGGAACAATGATTCTTTTCCACCAGCCTTATTGCAGAATTCTCTTGGAACATTTTGACAAATTCCTCTTTTGAGAGTGGCTTATGATAAATTTTCAGTCGGTGGCCATTCACAATAAGAGGAGTCTGAAATTCATCAATGATCTTGATTCTTATCGCTCCATTGTTAAAGACTTTGTCAATCTCATATGGCCCAAGCCAATGAGTCTGAAATTTACCTTTGAAGTCTTTAAACTTGGAATCAAATAGTAGCGCCCAATCTCCCTCTTGAAACTTTTTCTCTTTGATATATATGTCATGCCAATTAGCTCTTTGATGTTGAACTAGATTAGTCCTTAAAATTGCTTCTTGTCTGATCTCATCTAGCTCATTCAGCTACTCCATTTTGTGCTTTTGGGCTTCTGATAGATTCATCCCCAACTGGACTGCCATCTTGAAAGTCTTGACTTGAAACTCAATGAGGAGCAGGACTTCTTTCCCATAAACAAGTTCATAGGGAGAATGTCCTGTTGTATTCCTCCATGCAGTTCTGTAGGCCCACAAGGCTTCAGGAAGCCTCTCTGCCCAATCTCTTCTGTGTAGATGAACAGTTTTGGTGATGATACTCTCAAGAACTTTGTTTGTAGACTCCACTTGGCCATTTGCTTGTGGATGGTAAGGAGTAGATTTTCTGTGCTTGATTTTGTATTCTTCCATCAGCTTCTCCATCAAGTTAGATGTAAATTGACTTCCCTGATCTGTCACAATTTCTCTTGGGACACCAAAACGAGTAAAAATATCCTCATAAAGAAAATGAACAACTGAATTTTCAGTCACAGAAGGCAATGCTTTGGCTTCTACCCATTTAGTGACATAATCAGTGCATACCAATATATACTTCTTCTGTTTAGATCGTGGATTAATGGGTCCAATGAAATCTAAAGCCCATTTTTCAAAGGGTTCGATGAGTACCTGTGGTTGTAATGGAATTTCATTTGAAAGAGTCGGTCTCCCAACTCTTTGGCAGCTGTCACACCTTCTGACATATTGTTTTGCATCTTTGAAGAGGGAAGGCCAATAATATCCTAAAGAAAGGATTTTATAGGCCATCCTTTTGTCAGCAAAGTGTTCACCGCATGGTTCATCATGACATGCCTTGAGGATGTCAGGCATTTCATCTTCCCGAATACATCTTCTGATCACATAATCTAGCCCTGTTTTAAACAATTCATTATAAATCCATGAATAATTCAAACTCTCCTGAATAATTCTTCTTTTTTCACTAGGAAATAAATGTGGAGGTAGCTTCCCTGTAACCAAATAGTTAGCAATATCTGCATACCAAGGATTCTTAGTAGTTACTGCAGATAAATATTCATCTGGAAACTTATCCTCTACAAGAGAATCTTCATTAGTATTTTGGATTCTAGACAAGAAATCAGCTATTGTATTTTGTTTCCCTGGTCTATCCAACACAGTAATATTGAATTCTTGTAAAAGTAAGAGCCATCTTGTAACTTTACCATTAGTAATAGGTTTGTTCATTAGATATCTAATTGCAGAATGATCAGTATGGAAAAAATTTTCATAGCCTGTTATATAATGTCTAAACTTATTGATTGCATGAACAACAACTAAGAACTCTTTTTTAGTCACAGTATAGTTTAACTCGGTGGTAGTCAAATTTTTACTGGTGTTGTAAATGGCATAAGGAACTAAATCCTTTTGACCCAACACAGCTCCTAGAGCTGTATCTGAAGCATATGTAGAAATATGGAAAGGAAGTTTCCAATTTGGCCCTCTCAAGATGGGTGCTTTAGATATTCTTGTTTTCAAAGTTTCAAATGCAGATTGACAATCAGGATCCCATTTGAATTCACAGTATTTTGTAAGTAATTTGAAGAGTGGAGATGCTATCTTGGTGAAGTTTTCAATAAATCTTCTATAGTATCCAGTAAATCCAAGAAAACTTCTAACATCTTTCTGACAATTTGGAATAGGCAACTTGGAGATGACTTCAACTTTTGATCTATCAACTTTAATCCCATCCCCTGAAATATGATGTCCTAAAACAATCCCTTCAGTAAACATCATAAAGCATTTTTCATGACTCAACGAAAGGTTTGTTTCTTTACACCTTATAAGCACTTTTTCCAAATTCTCTAATGCTTCTTCAAATGAATTACCATAAACTGTAAAATCATCCATATAAACCTCTACACAATCATGGATTAGATCAGAAAAGATTCCTGGTACTGCTCTTTGAAATGTTGCGGGTACATTACATAATCCAAAAGGAAGTACTCGGTAAGAAAAAGTTCCCCATGGACAGGTAAATGTGGTCTTATCCTGATCTTCAGGTGCTACCTGGATCTGATTATAGCCACTAAAACCATCCAAGAATGAAAAATACTTTTTGCCTACTAAAATATCTAATACCTAATCAATAAAGGGTAAAGGAAAGTGATCCTTCAAAGTTGCTTTGTTCAATTCCTTGTAATCAACGCATACCCTCCATTTACCATTCTTTTTAGGTACTATAACCAAAGGAGAAACCCATCGGCTATCTGAAATTGGGTAAATGAAGTTTACATTGAGTAGTTTTTGGAGCTCTTCTTTCACTATCTCCCTAAGGTTTGGATTCATCCTTCTCTGAGGTTGTCTGATTGGTCTACTGTTTTCCTCGATGTAGATGTGATGAATGCAAGTCTTAGGGTCAATACCTTTCATATCGGTATACTCCCATGCAAATGCAGTAGAATGTTTTTGCAAGATTTTGGTTAGCTCTCCCTATTGTGATCTTTCCAAGTTTTTGTTGATATTCAATGTTTTACCTGGAAAGATCTCAATGGCAGAACTACCAAACTCTTCCATAGAGAAAAGAGACATTTGTCTAGATGATAGATACTCAATGTCAGAATCTAACTGAAATTGTGTGTGGTCATATTTTGAAGATGTTTCAAAGTTTTCTAATGTGTTCAGAATTTGACTATCTTCACTGATTTAAGAAATGGTAAAGACAAGTTGTATCGTATCCTCATCATCAACCCACTCACTATCTCCTATTTCTGTAATTGCTTTTGCTGGAGGATACATATTGAATTTCTTTGTCGAATTACCATCAGAAATATACATATCCCCAGACCTACAACTGATAAAAGCATCAACTGTGGCTAGCCAAGGTCTTCCTAAGATGAGAGGGTGTCCTCCTAAATTACTCTTGGGAGTTAAAATAATGAAATCTACTGGATATTCCCAAGAATCTAAGGAGACCGAAATGTCTTCTAATACACCATCTGGTTTGATAATTGATCGATCTGCAAGTTGCAGTAAAGTAGGTGTAAAAAGAAGATTAGGAAGTTTCAGTTGTTCCATAGTCTGTCTACTCATAATGTTAATAGCAGCCCCTAAATCAATCAAAGTATTTGGAATTTCTACCCCATTGATGTGACTTTTGACAATCAGACTACCGGGATCTACATACTTCTGCATAGTAATTTTTCCCATCATGATATCCGAAATTTTTCCTACCAGGTGGATTCTTCTTGTATCTCTCGGTTTCCTTCCTGGTCTTTTAAGACTCAACTCCTTTATTTTTTTTGCTAGAATAGGAATCTCTCTAATGGCTTGTAACAAGGGAATCTTGATACAGACATTCTTAAATTCATCTAGAAAATCATAGTCAGGCAACAAGATTTGTTTTTCCACCCCTTTTTCAATTTGTAATCTTTCAGGAAAAGGAGGCGTAGATGAAGATGCAGGTTGCTCAACTATAGGAGTTGTGGGGGTTGACTCTTTTTCTTTTTGAGTGCTTGGGTTTTGAAGAGATGCTTCAGAACATTTATTAGCTTCAAGAGAATCTTCCTCAGAAATGCTTTGCTTTTGAGCATCTATAGAAGGCTTATCTAAAACTCTACCAGATCTGAGTTGTACATCATTGAGAGGAACAATCATATAGGTAGGAAATTGTTGTCCTTCTACCATGTAAGCATTTTGAGGGTTTTTATTGTTGGGGTTTGGCAATGGCTGGGAAGGTAGTTGATTTGGCTTCTGTTGGAATGGAAGCAAGAGTTGAGAATTTGGATTCTGTTGAGAAGATTGTTGTTGTTGTGGAAATGGAAATGATAGTTGTGGATTTTGATTTGGAAGCTGTGGAGCTTGTTGGTTTTGAGAAGATGGAGGATATTGATAAAATTGAGCAAATCTCCCATAAGGATTTTGCATACCTTGTACCCATGATTGAAAAGGATTTTGAGGTTGGAACCAAGGTTGTTGCCAAGGATTCCAATTTGGTGGGGGTCGAAAGTTCATAGAGTTATTAAACCCTTGGTTTTATTGCCCCTGCCAAGGTCTCCTTGCAATAAAACAGAGAGACTCAATTATATTTGGATCTTCTTGAAAGACAGCTTTGAGCCCAGGAATTGAAGGACAATCCTTGGTCTCATGGTTTTCTGAACAAATCACACATGTTTCTACAACTTTTGCATCCAAGGGACATTCCTTTGGAGCATGTTTCTTTCTACATTTTGGGCAAAAGATGGCCAAAGCTTCAGCTTCTACTTTCTGCTTATTCTGTATCTTAAGGGTGTCTAGTTGCTCACTGAGAATCCTTAAGATATCGGTTTTGAATTCATCAAGCATGTTGCTAATCTCAGCCCTACTTACTGATCCAGTTGCAGATTTGTTTGCTCTAATAAGAGAAGGATCTCTAGGCCCTTTTCCAGTTTTAGATTTTCCCCTTGAGAGATGGACGCATAGCTCTGCTATATCATGAAGTGGAAGTTGAGATATATCTCCTTTTCCCATCATGTTCAAAATATCTATCCATTCATCTCTAATGGCTTTTAATAGAAGGGCTTTCAATGTTTCCTCATCTAAGTTACTCATTTTTTCTCTTTTCAGGTTGTATTGAAATCTTTCAAGTAAATCCTCCAAGTTTTCATCTTCTCTTTGCACCATTTTGAATACCTCATCCTTGTGATTGGTGGGCATACAATAGTCCAGGTATCTATCAAAAAATGTTTGTTTCATATCATTCCAAGTCCTAATGGATTGAGTGAGTAATCCCATGAACCATTTCAAAGTAGCTCCTTTCAATGTTGAAGGAAACAATTTGAGTTTTTGAGAGTCTTCCAGATAATCATAAGTTCGACACACGACCTCAAACTCAAATAAAAATGTTTCAGGATCCTCATTTCTTAAGCCATGAAAGTTTGGGAGGACAGATGGTGAAATGTTTTTCATTGTTGCTCGAGAATCCTCATCAACTGTAGGAAATCCGAATGAATTATCTCCATCCCTATTTCCCCCATTGTTACCTCTACCTCCTCCATTGTTTCCTCCTCCTCCTCCTCTACCTCTATCTCTACCAAATCCGTTTACTACTTCCTCTGTCATGATAGTTTCCTCAGTGACTTCAGAGTCCTCTAGTTCCTCTACTAATGGCGAACGAGGAGGAATTTCTCCCTCTTCTTCCTCAGGTGATTCTACTTCTTCAATTACAATGTGTCTCCCTGTAGAAGGAAAGAAAGGATATTTTCCTAATTTAGATTCGATGGATGGTGTGGGAGAGTCTCCTAATTCAACTACTGCCTCTTGAATTCCAGGAATCCTAAGGCTAGGAGTGTGAGTTGGAGATGATGGAGGTGTCTCTTGTCTATTCCTTGAAGTAGATGGAGTTGTAAAAATCGAACTCTTGGCCCTAGCTAAAAACCTTCCCCTAGAATCTCTTGCTCTATGCATGTCA
Organism: Pinus tabuliformis; assembly: GCA_031772625.1. Lineage (NCBI taxonomy): Eukaryota > Viridiplantae > Streptophyta > Pinopsida > Pinales > Pinaceae > Pinus > Pinus tabuliformis. Next base: position 250,628,686 of record CM062815.1, read on the forward strand.
TTTTTTATTTTTCTTCAAGTCGGGCTAATAATTCTCTTTTGATCTTCCAGGTCACTCTAGGTGTAAGAAGAGAGCATACTCAAGAAATTATTAAACCAATAACTTCTCTTTTCTGATCCTCCAGATCACACTAGGTGCAAGAGGAGAGCATACTTTGAGAAGTTATCAATTTTTACCTTCCTTGAAATTTTCTTGTTTTTTATTTTTTTTAGAAATTGGCTACCTGGTTTCACTTCCCCAACAACGGCGCCAAAATGTTTGGTCAATTTAGTGTATCCTAAATTTCTATTTAAAATGTCAATCCGGGAGTTGTAAACTGCTGAAGTGAAGTGCACTGTATGTGCAAGATAACCGATTTCTTAGTCTTTTGTCGTTTTTGAGTTTTTTAGTTTGTTTTTGGGTTTATCTTCTGTGGATTCCCTAGTGTGAGATGGCGAAATTGAAAGTCAAGTATGGATGGTAATGGTGATTTCTACAATGATTTTCCAAACTTTAAAGTTTTCAAAAAGAAGGTTTCAAACTGACTATGATGAAATCAATTCTCAAAAGGAAATAAATGTACCAAAACAGTGAACTAGTGACAATGGCCCAGTATCCTTACTGTTGTATGAAAATAAAATAAAAACTGAACTCAAAGCAACTCAAAGACTGAAAGCAAAGCAAAATAAATCACACTCCTTCAACCCACATTCTGACCCTTCACCTTTCGACTCGCTCCGGCTATAGGAAGTAATCATAAACAAGCTAAGTAATATGATATCTAAATTGCAGGAAATCAAATTGCATAAAAGGAAACTAAGATTTAACTACTCATTCATATTTCAATTCTTTGAAAATGACATAAGTAATTTAATCTCTAACTTGCAGGAAAGCAAACTAAATCATACTACATCAAATAATATTCTGATTCCTCACTAATTGAGTCGCTTGGCTATAGGAAGGAAATCATAAACAGATGAGTAATATGATATCTAAGTGGCAGAAAAGTAAATAAGCAAAGCAAAACTGAAAGAAATGGTAATGCTGGAATTAAAACTTAGTAAATGAATCAACAGAAAGGACAAATGATCTCATGTCAGTAGTCATTAAAACTATGTAATTTTTCCTGGGCTGCCTACAAAAACCTGTAAGAAAAGCATTGATCAGCTAACAGTCATGAGAAAACATAAAAGAAAATATGGACAGCAGTTAACATGATTATCAAAACAGCGTAATATATACAAGCTAATGATTATAAAAGTAGTAAATGAAAGCAAGTAAAAAAAACTATACAGAGCCTTGGTGTACAAGGGCCCTCTGTAACCTTAGCCAGTCAATACTCAATCACAAATTGAATTCAAGAATGTTGTCTTCTCATATATTAAAGTGCAGTAATAAGACAAAAGTAAAGCACGGTACAGTGGGCTTATAACAACAGTCAAAATTACATCTGAAAAGCTAACTATCTAGCGTTTACCAACGTGTTATTTATAAGTGAAAATGCTGCAACTAATTCCTAGATTCTATGCTGCCAAACAGACACGTAAATCTCCACGGCCTGAGATCTAGCGGTATGGTAATTATGATCATTAAATCCATGGAGTGGTGGCTTCTCAATTAAGTTCGGGTTGATCCACAGGTGTGCCAACACCTCCGGAATTTGAGGATCGTGCCACACAAGCCTTCACATGGGCAAAACAGAGCCGTGCACCGTAAAACTCTTGGTTTGACCCCTCCTTTGACCGTCTTTGACCATGAATGTTTATGAGTGATTCGGCTGAACTGAGGGGAAACACTCCATGTACATGTTACTTGCAGCTTGTCCATGTGGCCGATTTCTCCATTGGACACCTGTAACATAGCCTTTAACAAAATGGCTGCGGAAAGTGACAAGTTTCCGCAGCTGATTGAACAAAAATCTAAATCAAACAGCAATCATAAACATAGTTAGGAAACCATTTCATAAGCTCTTTTTAGACTAATATGCAACGATTTGAAAGCTTGGTGGATCAAATAAATGGAAAAGAAGGTTGAAAAGGTATATAGGGAAGATGCAGGTTTGGGACTCAACAATGTGCATGGAAATAGAATTCAATTAAATCACACTTTAACAATAAGAACACATAAATAAATACGAAACCGGAAATAGGGTAAACAAGTTGGGTTGGATGGGACCTAGCCAACCAACTCATTTCTTGTCTAAGAAATGATGCTACTCAGTAATTCAGATCATGTCAGGCCAGGAAGTAACTCCTCAAAGCAAAATTGATACATATATCTTATTCCTTCAGGTTGATCTTTGTTATATACATGAGGGAGATTGTTCACTTCATCTCCCGATGACTGTTCATGTCTCTTATTATTTATTTACATTCATTTTATTTATTCACCCAATCCTGATGATTAGGTGTCAACATTCCCCCCCTTAATCTGAAGGGATGTTGGTGAGTCCAAGCATCATTCTGAATCATTCAAGCTTTTCTCTTCCAAGTGCTTTGGTGAAGATGTTGGCAATCTTCTCATTAGTGGAACAATGACGGAGATGGATTGTTTTGGCCTCAACATGATGTCGAATCAGATGATATTTGGTATTGATGTGCTTCGTTCGATCATGGAACTTTGGCTTCTTGGCCAACTTTATTGGAGAGGTATTTTCAATCATGAGTGGAGTTGATTGTACTTGTTTTACCTGCAAATATTCAAGAATTTTCCTAAGCCACACAATTTCTTTTGTTGCTCCAGCTACTGCCAAGTATTCTTCTTATGTTGTGGAATTTGTTGGAACTGATTTTTTGCGTGATCTCCAGGAGACAGCTCCTGATCCAAGACTCATAGCATATCCTGAAGTAGATACTCCAGTTTCTTTGTCTCCATCGAAGTCTGAATCAGAGTATCCAATCAAGTTGAAGTTGTCCACCTGTGTATACTTGATTCCAAAGTCTTGAGTTCCCTTCAAGTACCTTAGAACTCTTTTTGCAACAGACCAATGTCCATCACAAGGCTTTTGCATAAACCTTGAGAGGATTCCAACAACAAATGAAATGTCTGGTCTGATAGTAGTTAGGTAGTTGAGACTTCTTACAAGCTATCTATACTTTGTTGCATCCTCAAATTCTTCTTCTTCAATAGATGTGAGCTTTAAGTTTTGTTCCATTGGAGTAGTAAGAGGATTGAATTCTATCATGCCAAACCTGTTCAACAGATCTCCAATGTATTTCTTTTGAGAAAGAAATATGGAATTCGGATGTTGGTTCACTTCAATACCAAGATAGTAATGAACATAGCCCAATCGGTCATTTCAAAACTTTTGCCCAATTCCTTCTTTATGGATGAAATGTAGCTTTCATTATTCCCTATCATCAAAAGATCATCTACATATACCACAAGATATACAACTGTTTTGCCAACTTTCTTGACAAATAAAGTTGTATCATCAAGATCATAATGTTTGAAATTGAGTTTCAGAAGATGCTCAGTTAGTTTTTCGTACCAGGCTCGCGGTGCTTGTTTGAGGCCATACAAGGACTTCAAAAGTTTGTATACTTTATGTTCATGTCATTTCACAAAATCCTTCAGGTTGGGACATAAAATGGGTAGCAGCTGATTCCAGGTAAGGTTTGGAATTTTCCAATCATGGCAGTGTCACAAGGATGGCTAGTGAAATCACTCTTCGCAGCTATTCCTCAAAATGGGTAAACAATCAAATGGAGGTGAATGATCGGCCAATGGAAAAGTGGAGGTGACGGTGCAAACACGACCAAGGCTTTAATGGTTGAAAATGCTTCATTCACGGTGGTTATTTACCGGAGGATAGTTCATTTTTTAATGAGCTTAAACGCGGGTGGAAACATTTGCTTGGTCTTATGTTTATTTTTTAACAAGCTTGAACTATGTGCTAAAACTGCTCGATTAGATGGTCTTGTTTTGATTTTTACCATAGATAGCTTTGTCCTTCCAAAGATCGTACTGTACTTTCAACTGCTTCATCAAACTAGTTAGAAATGAACAATATTTGCTTTGAAAACGAGATTAAAACGCTAATATTTTACTTTGAACTACGTAAAAGTAATTAAAAAGTGTTTTTTACCTCTCATTTTACCATTTCATTTGAACTTGGTTTGTTGGAGCTTTGGAGGTGTTTTCCCCCTCGATTTTCATCAGTTGATTTGAGGAGATTCTGTGGACAATTCTCGGCGCCGTCTGGACCAGGTAGGAGCTAAACTTGAGCTCTTTCTTTTCATGGTTTCCTTTTTGCATTCTGTGCTTTATTGCCTGCTTTTCTGAGCCCGTGGGGTTTGATGGATTCGTTCTGCCATCAACGCACCCTCAGCACATCAAAACCTGTGTTGAATGCTGGCCTGTATGAAGGCAGTTTGACATTCAATGCACCTGGAACAGTTGACCAAGATAAAGAACGGGAGGTTGAAGAACTTTGGGTACGGTTCTATTCTGACCGCCTTTGCCTTGGAGAAGATACCACTGATGCAGCCGCAGTACATTGCACTTGACTTACCTTCTCCTACTGAACCACGTATGCAGAGATGGGTTGACCATATGTCTAGGCATGCTGGCCAATCTCAGATTTCATTTTCTAATACCTTCTTCAGGTGGTTTGATCGTTAGGATATGGTTTATTCCAAGTATCCATATGCTGGCATGGACTTCCGGGGTGATCCAGATTTAGTACTGCCGGATGGTGAGCAGTGGGGTGCTATTAGTAAGATCTTTGACCATATTGTTGTTTACTGTTTTGTTTATAATGTCCTTGTGCTTTGTTCTATCAAGACTCTAATCAAACTCATGTGTACATGCAGATGTTGGTCCTGTTCGTCCAGTAGTTCGCCAGAGAGTACCAGCTGCTGCCCCAGCAGGAGAGGCCGCCGGAAGAGCTATTCTTCGCGACCTCAATGTGGTCGAGACTCTCATAGCTTTGTAGGAGCATGTTGAGGGCCTCACTCTTGGTATACCAGATGTGAGGACTGACGAGCTACCTTTGCGGTTACAGCGGCATACTACTGGTGTGCCCAGACGATGGACTCGTCTCCTACGCATGATTGCACAGGCTGTGACTTGCTATCACGAGCATCATTAGACTAGGGTGCCCCCTAGCATTTTGAGTTTTTGGGTCGCGTGACCGATTTTGTCTTGGTTACAGAACATTATATGCAAACCATAAATAGCTATACATATTTTTGATTTTCAGAGTTTTATTCTGGTCGAGTTATGTGATCCACATGTAAAACATTGATGATGTGTTTCTTTTTATAAATGTTGCAAATGTCTATCTAACACATAGTTTGCTAATGAGTCGGTTAATGTGTTTAAGTTTCTGGAAATATGTTGGTATTGAATAAGATCAAATTGTCTTTCTAAAATCTTAACCCTTAGGAGCATGCGATAAATAGCTGGGTTTCGGACGGAATATATACCATTGAGTTGTAGTATTACGAGCTGTGAGTCTAACCTGACAATTAGTCGGTGTATACCATGAGTGATGGCATCAGAGAGAAGTTCTATCAACGCGCTATATTCAGCGATATTGTTCGTTGATCGACCAATACATACACCTCTGAAACTTACTAACTCGCCGCTTGGATCAAAAATGGCCCAGGCTGTGGAGGACAGGTTCCGCGAACTACGACTCGCTCCGTCGGCATATCCAACTAATCCAGGTGGATGTTGGTGGCCACCCACCTATCCCATTTGGACCCCCACAACTGTCTCTTTCAGCTTTTTCAGTTTCCTAAATTGTAGCACAATTTACTATTTTTAGCAATTTTTCGGGTCCTGAACTTCCGGAGCCGTTTTGAGGCCCTAAACGACGTTTTTTTGGGAATCTGGGGCAACATGGGTCCATGGACCCATGTTGCCTCCCAAAGTGGTAGTACTCGGATAGATCTTTCTAACGAGCTATCGTACACATCAAACGGAGATCGTATGCCAAAGTTACGACCTCGGGAAATTGATGTACCAATTTACCCAAACGGGGCCCACAATTTGGCGTTTCATCTTCTAGGGTTAGGTTTCAGGATGTGAAGGGTTTTCCATTGTTTCTCAACAATAAATAGGCCTTCGAGCCTCATTGTAATACAATTCGGAACAGTTCAGAGGCATGTAGCCGCACATCTCTTCTCAGAGATAAGCTACCATCGCCCTAGCTGGTTTATTTCCATTTCTGGTTGTAAGCATATTTCAGTATTTTCCATAAATGAAATGAAGTATTATTTCCGCTGCATGTCTGTATTTATGGTTATCGCATCTCTGTATTTATGGTTATCTCTGTAATCTATTGCGTTCCTGTTTAAATCTGGATCAGTGGTATCAGAGCGGTCTGCTTTTTCTCTATTTTTCTTTGCATGTCCCCAACGAGGTCGAGATATAAGGAGTTAGGGCTTGAACTGGTCGAACCTTTGCAAGACCAGCCTCGCAAATCCCGACGGCCTCCCATGGCGGATGAGAAGAAAGACGAGGGGGCAGGAGATCCTATCAAAATCTTGCTCGAAGAAGCGTTCGAGCGGCAAAGGAACGCGATGATGGATAGCTTTGCGCAAATCCTTCAGCGGCTACCCAGAGGCGACGCATCGACTTCCAACAGCGACTCTGGAAATGCCACACCCTTCAAGGTACAAGTTAATTTTGAAATCCCCATCTTCGAAGGTCAAATAGACGCAGATGTCGTAGATAAATGGTTAAATCTGCTAGATGGGTATTTTTCTGTTCATGTATTTTCAAGTCGGGAAAAGATTGTTTTCGCTCTTCTCAAAGCAGCCTCCCACGTCAAGGACTGGTGGGAAACCTACTGCAAGAAGAAGGATGAAAGTACAGGCTCACTATTTTCAGCCGCACCCACTTGGAATGACTTTCGGGATGCCATCAAGGAGCAGTACTACCCTGTCGAAACCTATGAGGACAAATACATCAAATGGACCACACTACGGCAGGGACGAGACCAAGATGAAAAATGTTTGTGAACTCCGGCACATCTTGGTCTCGTCCCTACCGTAGTGTGGTCCATCTGATGTATTTGTCCTCATAGGTTCCGACAGGGTAGTACTGCTCCTTGATGGCATCCTGAAAGTCATTCCAAGTGGGTGCGGCTGAAAATAGTGAGCCTGTACTTTCATCCTTCTTCTCGCAGTAGGTTTCCCACCAGTCCTTGACGTGGGGGGCTGCTTTGAGAAGAGCGAAAACAATCTTTTCCCGACTTGAAAATACATGAACAGAAAAATACCCATCTAGCAGATTTAACCATTTATCTACGGCTTCTGCGTCTATTTGACCTTCGAAGATGGGGATTTCAAAATTAACTTGTACCTTGAAGGGTGTGGCATTTCCAGAGTCGCTGTTGGAAGTCGATGCGTCGCCTCTGGGTAGCCGCTGAAGGATTTGCGCAAAGCTATCCATCATCGCGTTCCTTTGCTGCTCGAGCACTTCTTCGAGTAAGATTTTGATAGGATCTCCTGCCCCCTCGTCTTTCTTCTCATCCGCCATGGGAGGCCGTCGGGATTTGCGAGGCTGGTCTTGCAAAGGTTCGACCAGCTCAAGCCCTAACTCCTTATATCCCGACCTCGTTGGGGACATGCAAAGAAAAACAGAGAAAAAGCAGACCGCTCTGATACCACTGATCCGGATTTAAACAGGAATGCAATAGATTACAGAGATAACCATAAATACAGAGATGCGATAACCATAAATACAGACATGCAGCGGAAATAATACTTCATTTCATTTATGGAAAATACTGAAATATGCTTACAACCAGTAATGGAAATAAACCAGCTAGGGCGATGGTAGCTTATCTCTGAGAAGAGATGTGCAGCTACATGCCTCTGAACTGTTCCGAACTGTATTACAATGAGGCTCGAAGGCCTATTTATTGTTGAGAAACAATGGAAAACCCTTCACATCCTGAAACCTAACCCTAGAAGATGAAACGCCAAATTGTGGGCCCCGTTTGGGTAAATTGGTACATCAATTTCCCGGGGTCGTAACTTTGGCATACGATCTCCGTTTGATGCGTACGATAGCTCGTTAGAAAGATATATCCGAGTACTACCACTTTGGGAGGCAACATCGGTCCATGGACCCATGTTGCCCCAGATTCCCAAAAAAACGTCGTTTAGGGCCTCAAAACGGCTCCGGAAGTTCAGGACCCGAAAAACTGCTAAAAATAGTAAACTGTGCTACAATTTAGGAAACTGAAAAAGCTGAAAGAGACAGTTGTGGGGGTACAAATGAGATAGGTGGGTGGCCACCAACATCCACCTGGATCACCAACACATCTGCAATAAATGTAAAAAGGTGGATTACTCGACCAAAACAAACACTCTAGCGAAAACAAAAACATAACAAAAGCATATTGGTTACTACTACGCGTAGTAACGCTTGAGGTACAACCCATTACGAGGTTGCGCCAGTCGAATTCCATCGTAATCCATCAACTCGTAGGCTCCCTTTGCTAACACCCGCTTAACAATATAGGGGCCTATCCATAAAGACTTAAATTTACCTGCTCCCAATTTATCGGATTCTTGGTCGTAAAGCAAGACCAAGTGACCTTCTGAGAAGACACGGGGTTTGACATTTCTGTCGAACTGTGCCTTGGCTCGTTTCTTATGGGCTTTGTTAGCCAACGCGATGTCACGACGGGTTTCATCCAATTGGATTAATTCCAAGAAACGAGCCTCTTCTTCTGAAGTTCCGGGGAGGAGATCAATTTCGAGTTTGAGAGACGAGATTTCACACTGGACAGGTAAGACTGCTTCCAGGCCATATACCAGTTGGAAGGGTGTGAACCCGGTTGCATTCCTTACCGATGTTCGGTAAGCCCACAAAGCTGAATATAGGATTAGGTGCCATCTTCTTTTGTGAACTCCGATCATCCTTTGCAGCATGCGCTTCAGGACCTTGTTGATCGCTTCAACTTGTCTGTTGGCCTGTGGATAATATGGAGTAGAGCTGTCGTGAGACAGCCCTAGTTTGGTAGCTAATTCAACCATCATGTGATTGCGAAAATGTGATCCATGATCTGTGACTATAGCCTGTGGTACACCGAATCTGGCGACTACATGATTGAAAAAGAAAAGGGTAGCTGTTTCACCAGTATTATCTAATGTAGGCATCGCCTCGGCCCATTTGGTAAAATAGTCAACTGCGACTATGATATACCCATGCCCCCCGGTCGAGGTGGGGTTACATGTCATGAAATCGATGCCCCATTTGGCGAATGGCCCAACAGCAACTATTGGCTGTAGAGGTGTGGGTGTTCTTCTGGTTTTGCTATCAAAAATTTGACAAGCATGGCAACTTCTGACTGCGGTTATGCAATCTTTGAACATTGTTGGCCAGAAGTATCCTGCTCGTAAGATTTTTTGTGTTGTAGCATATCCAGATTGATGCCCTCCACACATGCCTGAATGACACTCATTCAGGACTTTTTCAGCCTCCTCATGGGTGAGGCACCTTCTCAGAACCGTATCAATACCACGACAGTAAAGTGTATCACCGACGATCATGTAGTCTTTTGCTTGGTATCTGATACGTTTTTGTTCAGAGTGTGTGGTGTTTGGCCTAAATTTTTGGGTTTGGAGATAAATGATTATATCCCCATACCACTCATTGCTTGTAGATATCATAAACAAACTTTCATCCACGATTGATTCTTCGGATGTTTCATCGTTGGACGACGATGGGAGATCGCATAATAATTCTGCGAAAACTAGAGCTTTCTTTGACTTGGATTTTACAAATTCCAGATCAAACTCTTGAAGGATTCCTATCCATTTTGAATATTTTCCCCCCAGCAATTGTCGCGACAATATGTAAGTCATGGGGTTGCAATCTGACAGAATGGTAGTCTTCCGAAAGAGGACATAGTGTCGAAATCTTTGTATCGCTTGAACAGCTGCAAGCGCTAGTTTTTCAACGTAAGAATATTTACTTTCTATATCATTTAAGTTCTTACTTAAATAATAAATAGGATGTTCAATTCCATCGACTTCTTGAACTAAAACCATTGCGACGGTCGTATCTGTTGCAGCCAGATACAGGTTAAAATCTCTTTGATAATCAGGGGCGTACATTAATGATGCTTTCATTAGGGAATCTTTTAAAGCATCAAAGGAAGCTTGCGCGACCTGATCCCAGTCAAAGGGTACCTCTTTTTTCAAGAGATGAGTATAACCTTTAGCAAGTTCAGCGTAATTTGGAATGAACCTCCTCAGAAAGTTTGCTTTCCCTTGGAGTTTCTGAATCTGAAGCAAATTCGAAGGTGGAGGAAAATATATGATTGCCTGGACCTTACAAGGGTCGAGACGAATCCCATCCTTGGAGACTACAAAGCCAAGTAAACGACCAGAACTGATGCAAAATACACATTTGTGTGGATTGAGTCGTATCTTGTAGTGTCGGCAACGTAGAAATATCGCTCTTAAATGCTGCGGATGATCAGTCCGCTTTCGCGAATGAGCCGGAAGGTCGTCGAGGTATGGTTGAACGATGTTTTTGATGTCATGGAAGGCATAATTCATTGCCCTCTGAAACGTCGCCCCTGCGTTCTTTAAACCAAAGGGTAATTTTCGATATGCGAATGTGCCCCACGGACAAATGAATGCAGTCTTTGACTGGTCCTGTGGGCGGATATTTATTTGATTATACCCGGAGAATCCATCCATGAATGAGAAGATTTTGCATCTGGTGCATTCATCAATTATCTGGTCAATGAAGGGTGTAGGGTAGTTGTCTTTTGGACAAGCTTGATTTACATCCCTATAATCGACGCACACTCTAATTGTCCCTTGTTTTTTCATAACAGGGACAATATTCAATACCCAATCGGTTAGCGGAACCGAGTAGATGAAACCAGCATGGAGGAGTTTTTCAACTTCTGCCTTAATGGCAGCAGCTTTCTTGGGGTGCACCTGCCTTAGCCGTTGCCGTACTGGTTTGACATCTGGATACATCTTAATTTCGTGTTCAACGATACTCGAGTCGATGCCTGGCATTTCACTGTATGACCAAGCAAAGACATCTCTGAATTCGCGAAAAAGAGCGTTATATATTTCCAGCTCTGAAGGAGAACAACATTTGCCGACATAAATATTCTCTACAACATCTGCTTTAGTCGAGATATTTATGGCTATAGTCTCTTCAATGTTGGACAAGTTTCACTTGGAATCCAGTGTATTTACAGTATTTGATAGAAAATCAACTACTGAAGGATGGTAAAGGTTATTTTGAGTATCTTCTTCATAATTCGAAAGAAGAGAACGATGGTGGGAATCATTCCATGGTGCTCCTTCAATTACCATAGCTTGTAGAATTCCTTCGTCGGTGCCATGCACTTGCGACCAAGGATCTGAAGGATTACCATATTCTCTAGACCTATCCATCCAAACGCTTGATGAGCGTTGATTTGGGTTTGCCTCCCATGCTAGAAACATTGATTGCTATAATATTTCCATTGGGCTCGGGGGAAAAACCATTGCATGATCCATGTTGATATCGTTTTCTGAGATCTTTGTAGAAGATATCATGTTGCAGGTTCCTATTGATGCTACTTCCGCCAGATTGATTGGAGGTGGAAGAGCGAAAGTTCCCATTAGTATAGGATCTTTTAGTAGGCCTACTCCGATATTCTGAAGCGAATGGGGGCTTCCATGGATCATGGGAATGCTTCCTGTAACTTGAGAACCATTGGGGAGGAAGTTTTGTTGGTTGACGATTGTAATCCCTCCCTGAAAGGGAAATGCAATCTTTCTAAAATAGGTCGACACAACAGCTGCCATGGCATATATCCATGGTCGTCCCAGTAGGATGTTGTAATCAAGATTCCCATCGATGACTTCAACATCTATTTCTACTGTTTTCCCTCCTAGTTCAACTTTCAAGTTATTTAGGATACCGTATGGGGTATATGTCCTTCCGTCGAATGCTTTTAATGTCGTCGCAGACCTCGACAAGGTTGGAGATCCTAAAGTTTTCCAGCAACTCATCGACATAATACATGTAGATGCCCCCTCATCAATAATCGTCCGGTGAATAGTTTTGTTGAGGGCTTTCACTTGAACAAGGAAAGCTAATTGAGCTGGTAACTGAGGATCGTACCCTTTGTGGTCGAAGGATACAAGATTGGAATCCTTTGGATCAATCCCACCAATGGCTGATAACAAAGCCTGCCTTTGGGATGGGCAATTTTGTAGTACTTCAAGAGTCGACATAGCGGATGGCGATTGGGCCAAATCTTCCACTATGTTATAATGCTGCGCCGCTCTAGCGCGGGGATTAAATGTCGACTTGTGTACTACTCCCTTCGGTGGTTTTATTGTCAATTCAGGGATGGTGGGTGGTACAACTTCTGTCGAAGTTGTTGTTGAACTACTCGGTTGATCTTTATCCTTGTTGTTCGACAGCTGCAGATTCCCGTAATCTTTGTTCCTTGTCGAAATCAAAGCATCATTCTGTTGTTTTGAAATTGACAACATTAGCACTTGAGACGGGGAAGCATTTCCACTTTCAACCAGATTTGTTCCTGGATTCGGAAACGGATCAGTTAATACTGCTGAGGTTTTCGAACTTTTAAAGAATCTCTTAATCTCAGCTTTGTATGGACATTCTGAGGTCCAGTGATCCTCATCGCATATATAACATGGAGTCTTTGGTTTCCTATTTCCAGGAGGGTTTGAAGAAGGTTTTTCAGGAGATGACTCATCCTGTTTCTTCTTCTTCCCTTTGCCTTTCTTCTTGCTTCCTGGTTGTTTGGTTTCTTTGCCCTTATCTTTCGATACAGAATTTACTTCCGAAGCAAGAAGTTCGTCTTTTGCATTTTGACCTAAAATCTTACGGGCTTTCTTGGATGTAGCCTTTGTCGATTTCGTGTCTGTCGTGCCAATTGTAGAGCCTTGAACCTGTATCTTCCCATACACCTCTTAGCCTCCTTTTCCCACTCATTTCATCTATCAAACTGATTAAATCATTGTATTTTAGGGCTTTTTACATGATTTTCTAACTATGCTAAGTGACTGTTGTTTGGTTTAGAATTTTGGTTCAGAGTGTTGCGTTTCCGTAGCCCACACAGGTTTCCGCAGCTGATCCAGGTTTCTGCAGTTCGCACAGGATTCCGCAGCTGTTTTATTAAACGATATGTTGCAAGTGTCCTATGAGAAGATGAGCCACATGGGCAAGTTCCAGGGGTTGAGGACATGGTACATGTCCCTCCAGATCAACCAGAACGGCCATAAAAGCCCGCAGTCAACGAGGAGGCAAATACCGGTCAACAGAAGTGTCCAGCAGTGGCAAGGCTCTGTGTTGCTCTATTTTTGGGCACGTGAAGCTAGGTGGCATCGTCCTCAGCCACGAAGATAATCTAGAAGCACGAATCCAACAGCCATATTCCCCGGATTGAATGAACACGATGACAGTTACCTAGATCCGAGGACGCAGAGGATTCACGTGTTTTTAAACAGCTGGTTGAATAGCATAGATTTCGTTAAAGTAGTTTGCTTTTCTCCTTATAAATAAAGCATCCTTGAACGCTGTAGAGTTAGTCGTTTGGTAATCGTTTCATATGTAATTTTGAGCTCCCCACTGTACTTTACATTTGCTGTTAATACATGAGAAGACCGTTTGGCATTTAAGCGTATAACTGCTCTTTGAACCGACTGAAGTAGGCAGAGGGCCCCTGTTTGCTGAAGCCCTGTACAGTAACTTTTAATTTCCAGCATTTCTTTTTCTTGTTTCATGTATAATAGTTGTACAGATGTCTTTTAAAATTGCTGCATTTTTATTTCTTTTCAACATGTATATTAGCTGTACATAAACTTTGAATTCTGTTGATTTACATTTCTGCACTTTTATGTTCATGACTGATCAGTGTGTTATGCAGGTTTCTTAGGCAAGCCCGGGACAATTTTCCTTCTTTTCTTTTCATAACTAGTGGCATGCGTGATCGTCTTGTCTATGTTGCTGACATTCATTGTTTTGCAGTTTTGATTTTCCTTACTGTCATTTCTTTAACTTGCATATTTACTTTCTGCTCTTAGATATCAAGTTGTTCATCTATTTATGGTTCCTTTTCCATAATCAAATAACTTTATTGGGAGCCAAAATATCACTTAGTATAACTTGATTTAGTTTGATTTAGAACTCACATTACTTGACTTATTCATATCTATTTCTCACATGATAAATTCAGCTGAAAGGCAAAAGGTTAAGAGAAAGTTGAAGTGTTGTGACTAGTCTCTTTTATGTAGTTTCACTTAGATTTCACATTGCTTAACATTTCATGATGTCTTTTCATAGAGAAGATTAAGTTGAAGAGTTGAAATAGTGTGAGATAGTTGTTCTTACTTTTAGTAGGATTTAATATAGATTTCATTTTCATTTTCATTCAGCAGCAGAGATACTAGGCCGATGTCATTAGTCCTTTATTTGATGTCTTTATTTTTCTTCAAGAGTTGATTTCATTGCAGTTGTTGTTCAAGCTTTCTTGTAGAATACTTTTTAAAGTTTTGAGAAATCATTTAGAGATAACCACAATCATCCACATTTCACTTGCTTTATTACTTCCATCACATCACAGTAGGAAAGATACAATTGAAAACAAACTTAAAAAGCTAAAAATGACAAAAGACTAAGAAAACGGTTATCTAAGTACATATAGTACACCTCACTTCATCAGCTTACGAGCCCCGGGTTGACATTTAAAATTTGCAATTTAGACATCACTAAATTGACCAAACATTTTGGCGTCGTTGCCGGGGAAGTGAAATTAGGTAGCCAAATTCTTAAAAAAAAAACAAGAAAATTTCAAGGAAGGAAATTGATAACATCTCAAAGTATGCTCTCCTCTTGCACTTAATGTGATCTAGAGGATCAGAAAAGAGAAAGTTATTGGTTTAATAGTTTCTTGAGTATGCTCTCTTCTTGCACCTAGAGTGACCTGGAAGATCAGAAAGAGAAATTATTAGCCCGACTTGAAGAAAAAATAAAAAAATGACATGCATAGAGCAAGAGATTCTAGGGGAAGGTTTTTAGCTAGAGCCAAAAGTTCGATTTTTACAACTCCATCTACTTCAAAGGAATAGACAAGAGACACCTCCATCATCTCCAACTTACACTCCTAGCCCTATGATTCCTGGAATTCAAGAGGCAGGAGTTGACTCTCCCATACCTTCCATCGAATCTGAATTAGAAAGAGATCCTTTCCTTCCTTCTATAGAGAGACAAATTGTAATTGAAGAAGTAGAATCATCTGAAGAAGAGGGAGAAATTCCTTCTCGTACACCCTTAGTAGAAGAACCAGAAGACTCTGAAGTCTCCAGGGAAACTACCATGATAGAGGAAGGAGCAATTGGATTTGGTAGAGGTAGAGGTAGAGGAGGAAGAGGAAACAATGGAGGAGGTAGAGGTAACATTGGGGGAAATAGGGATGGGGATAACTCATTCGGGTTTCCTATAGTTGATGAGGACTCCCGAGCTACAATGAAAAACATCTCACCATCTTTCCTCCCAAACTTCCATGGGTTTAGGAATGAGGACCCTGAAACATTTCTATTTGAGTTTGAGGTAGTGTGTCGAACTTATGATTACTTGGAAGACTCTCAAAAACTCAAATTGTTCCCTTCAACACTGAAAGGAGAAGCCTTGAAATGGTTCATGGGATTATTCACTCAATCCATTAGGTCTTGGAATGATATGAAACAGGCATTTTTGGATAGGTACCTGGACTATTGTATGCCCACCAATCACAAGGATGAGGTATTCAAAATGATGCAAAAAGAAGATGAAAACTTGGAGGAGTTACTTGAAAGATTTCAATATAATCTGAAAAGAGCAAAAATGAGTAACCTGGATGAGGAGACCTTGAAAGCCCTTTTATTAAAAGCCATTAGAGATGAATGGATAGATATTTTGAACATGATGGGAAAAGGAGATATATCTCAACTTCCACTTTCTGACATAGCAGAATTATGTGTCCATCTCTCAAGGGGGAAATCTAAAACTCAAAAAGGGCCTAGAGATCCTTCTCTCATCAAAGAAAATAAATCTGCAACTGGATCGGTAAGTAGGGCTGAGATTGGAAACATGCTTGATGAATTCAAAACTGATATCTTAGGGAGTCTTAGTGAGCAACTAGACACCCTTAAGATTCACAATAAGCAGGAAGAAGAAGCTGAGGCTTTGGCCATCTTTTGCCCAAGGTGTAGGAAGAAACATGCTCTAAGGGAATGTCCCTTGGATGCAAAAGTTGTAGAAACATGTATAATTTTTTCAGAGAATCATGAGACCAAGGATTGTCCTTCAATTCCTGGGCTCAAAGCTGTCTTTGAAGAAGACCCAAGTACAAGTGAATCTCTCTGTTTTGTTGCAAGGAGACCTTGGCAGGGGCAACAAAATCAAGGGCTTAGTAACTCTATGAATTTTCAACCCCAACCAAATTGGAATCCTTGGCAACAACCTTGGTCCCAACCTCAAAATCCTTTTCAATATTGGGTACAAGGTATGCAGAATCCTTATGGGAGATTTGCTCAATTTTACCAATATCCTCCATCTTTTCAAAACCAACAAGCTCCACAACTTCCAAATCAAAATCCACAACTATCATTTCCATTTCCACAACAACAACCTTCTCAACAGAATCCAAACTCTCAACTCTTGCTTCCATTCCAACAGAAGTCAAATCAACTTCCTTCTCAGCCATTGCCAAACCCCAATAATAAAAACCCTCAAAATGGCTACATGATGGAAGGACAACAATTTCCTACCTATATGATTGTTCCTCTCAATGAAGTACAACTCAGATCAGGTAGAGTCCTAGATAAACCTTCTATAAATGCTCAAGAGCAAAGCATTTTTGAGGAAGATTCTCTTGAAGCCAATAAGGGTTCTGAAGCATCTCTTCAAAACCCAAGTACTCAAAAAGAAAAATAAAAAGAGTTAACCCCCACAACTCCCATAGTTGAGCAACCTGCATCTTTATCCACACCTCCTTTTCCTGAAAGATTACAAATTGACAAAGGAGTGGAAAAACAAATTTGGTTGCCTGACTATAATTTTCTAGATGAATTGAAGAATGTCTGTATCAAGATTCCCTTGTTACAAGCCATTAAAGAGATTCCTATTCTAGAAAAAACAATAAAGGAGTTGAGTCTTAAAAGACCAGGAAGGAAACCAAGAGATACCAGAAAGATCCACCTAATAGGGAAAATTGCAGATATCATGATGGGAAAAATTACTATGCAGAAATATGTAGATCCCGGTAGGCCAATTGTCAAAACACATATCAATGGGGTAGAAATACCAAATACTTTGATTGATTTAGGGGCTGCTATCAACATCATGAGTAGACAGACTATGGAACAACTAAAACTTCCTAATCTTCTTTTTACACCTACTTTATTGCAACTTGCAGATCGATCAATTATTAAACCAGATGGTGTATTAGAAGACATTCCAGTCTCCCTAGAATCTTGGGAATATCCAGTGGATTTCATGATTTTAATTCCCAAGAGTAATCTAGGAGGACATCCTCTTATTTTAGGAAGACCTTGGCTAGCCACAGCTGATGCTTTCATAAGTTGTAGGTCTGGGGATATGTATATTTCTGATGGCAATTTGACAAAGAAGTTCAATCTGTATCCTCCAGCAAAAGCAATTACAGAAATAGGGGATAATGAGTGGGTTGATGATGAAGATGCTATACAACCTGTCTTTACCATTTCTGAGATCAGTGAAGATAGTCAAATTCTGAACACATTAGAAAATTTTGAACCATCTTCAGAATATGACCACACACAATTTCAGTTGGATTCTGACATTGAGTGTCTATCATCTAGACAAATGTCTCTTTTCTCTATGGAAGAGTTTGGTAGTTCTGCCATTGAGATTTTTCCAGGAAAAACATTGAATATCAACAAAAACTTGGAAAAATCACAACAGGAAGGGCTAACCAAAGTCTTGCAAAAACATTCCACTGCATTTGCATGGGAGTATACTGATATGAAAGGTATTGACCCGAAGACTTGCATTCATCACATCTACATTGAGGAAAATAGTAGACCAATCAGACAACCTCAAAGAAGGATGAATCCAAACCTTAGGGAAATAGTGAAAGAAGAGCTCCAAAAGTTACTTAATGTAAACTTCATTTACCCCATTTCAGATAGCCGGTGGGTTTCTCCTTTGGTTATAGTACCTAAAAAGAATGGTAAATGGAGGGTTTGCATTGATTACAGGGAATTGAACAAAGCAACTTTGAAGGATAACTTTCCTTTACCCTTTATTGATCAAGTATTAGATAC
This sequence comes from Pinus tabuliformis, assembly GCA_031772625.1. Lineage (NCBI taxonomy): Eukaryota > Viridiplantae > Streptophyta > Pinopsida > Pinales > Pinaceae > Pinus > Pinus tabuliformis. The sequence continues at coordinate 250,646,964 of CM062815.1, forward strand.
TTTAGCAGGCAAAAAGTATTTTTCATTTTTGGATGGTTTTAGTGGTTACAATCAGATTCAGGTAGCACCTGAAGATCAGGACAAGACCACATTTACCTGTCCATGGGGAACTTTTGCTTACCGAGTACTTCCTTTTGGATTATGTAATGCACCCGCAACATTTCAAAGGGCAGTACTAGGAATCTTTTCTGATCTAATTCATGATTGTGTAGAGGTCTATATGGATGATTTTACATTTTATGGTAATTCATTTGAAGAGGCATTAGAAAATTTGGAAAAAGTCCTTATAAGATGTAAAGAAACAAATCTTTCATTAAGTCATGAAAAATGTTTTATGATGTTTACTGAAGGGATTGTTTTAGGACATCATATTTCAGGAGATGGAATTAAAGTTGATAAATCAAAAGTTGAAGTCATCTCCAAGTTACCTATTCCAAATTTTCAAAAAGATGTTAGAAGTTTTCTTGGATTTACTGGATATTATAGAAGATTTATTGAAAATTTCACTAAGATAGCATCTCCGCTTTTCAAATTACTTACAAAAGATTGTGAATTCAATTGGGATCCTGACTGTCAATCTGCATTTGAAACTTTAAAAACAAGAATATCTGAAGCACCCATTTTGAGAGGACCAAATTGGAAACTTCCTTTCCATATTTCTACAGATGCTTCAGATACAGCTCTAGGAGCTGTGTTGGGTCAAAAGGATTTAATTCCTTACGCCATTTACTACACCAGTAAAAATTTGACTCCCACTGAGTTAAATTATAATGTGACTGAAAAAGAGTTCTTAGCCATTGTTCATGCAATCAACAAGTTTAGACACTATATAACTGGCTATGAAACTTTTGTCCATACTGATCATTCTGCAATTAGATATCTCATGAACAAACCTGTTACTAATGGCAGAGTTACAAGATGGCTTTTACTTTTACAAGAATTCAATATTACTGTGTTAGATAGACCAGGAAAACAAAATACAGTAGCTGATTTCTTGTCTAGAATCCAAAATACTAACAAAGATTCTCCTGTAGAGGATAAGTTTCCAGATGAATATTTGTTTGCAGTAACTACTAAAACTCCTTGGTATGCAGATATTGCTAACTATTTGGTTACAGGGAAGCTACCTCCACACTTATTTCCTAATGAGAAAAGGAAAATCATTCAGGAAAGTTCAAAGTATTCATGGATTTCTAATGAATTGTTCAAAACAGGGCTAGATTGTGTGATCAGAAGATGTGTTCGGGAAGATGAAATGCCTGACATCCTTAAGGCATGTCATGATGAACCGTGCAGTGGACACTTTGCTGACAAGAGGACTGCCTATAAAATCCTTTCTTTAGGATATTATTGGCCTTCTCTCTTCAAAGATGCAAAACAATATGTTAGAAGGTGTGACAGCTGCCAAAGAGTTGGGAGACCAACTCTTTCAAATGAAATTCCATTACAGCCACAGGTACTCATCAAACCCTTTGAAAAATGGGCTTTAGATTTCATTGGACCTATTAATCCACCATCTAAACAAAACAAGTATATATTGGTTTGCACTGATTATGTTACTAAATGGGTAGAAGCCAAGGCATTGCCTTCTGCCACTGAAAATTCAGTTGTTCAATTTCTTTTTGAGGATATTTTTACTCGTTTTGGTGTCCCAAGAGAAGTTGTGACAGATCAGGGAAGTCAATTTACATCTAACTTTATGGAGAAGTTGATGGAAGAATACAAAATCAAGCACAGAAAATCTACTCCATACCATCCGCAAGCAAATGGTCAAGTGGAATCTACAAATAAAGTTCTTGAGAGCATCATCACCAAAACTGTTCATCTCCCCAGAAGAGATTGGGCAGAAAGGCTTCCTGAAGCCTTATGGGCCTATAGAACTACATGGAGGAACACAACACGACATTCTCCCTATGAACTTGTTTATGGGAAAGAAGTCTTGCTCCCCATTGAGTTCCAAGTCAAGACCTTCAAGATGGCAGTTCAGTTGGGGATGAATCTATCAGAAGCCCAAAAGCACAGAATGGAGCAGCTGAATGAGCTAGATGAAATAAGACAAGATGCAATTTTAAGGACTGATCTAGTTCAGCATCAAAGAACTAAGTATATCAAAGAGAGAAAGTTTCAAAAGGGAGATTGGGCGTTACTGTTTGATTCCAAGTTTAAAGACTTCAAAGGAAAATTTCAGACTCATTGGCTTGGACCATATGAGATTGATGAAGTCTTTAGCAATGGAGCAGTTCGAGTCAATACTATTGATGAGTTTCAAACTCCTCTCATTGTGAATGGCCACCGATTGAAAATTTACCATAAGCCACTCTCAAAAGAGGACTTTGTCAAAATATTTCAAGAAAATTCTGCAATGAGGCTGGTGGAGAAGAATTCTTCTCCTCCATCAGCCTAATCTTTGTTTCTTTCAGTTAAAAAAAAATAAAATCTTTTGTATAAGCATGAAAACCAATCATAGATTGGCAGTCTTATACAGAAAATGTAGAGTGAAAATCAGGGACACCTGACACTCTATATTTTCCAAAAAAAAATCTCTTCCTTTCCATCTTCACTCCACCTCACTTGTCATTTTCATTTTCACCACCATCTCATCTTCATCTTCATTCCACTTCACTTCACTTCATCTCCATCTCATTCCACTCATTTCATTCCATTCTATCAATAAAAGTCCCTCTCAGGACTATTTCATTTAGTTAGTTCTTTTTCTAACTATATTTGTGCAGTTGAAGGGGTGTTGTCTCAGTTTCCGCAGATGGGAACCGTTTCTGCAGCTAACACTAGTTTCCGCAGCTCGAAACGATTTCCGCAGCCAGCATCACTCTGTCTCTACAGCGAGCAACACTCTGTTTTCAAAAAAAATTACAGTCAAAGATTAGCATCATCATCACCAAAGGCAGCAAAGATATGAGTCATCTGCAAGATCAAAAAGCAATAATGGGTCAGAAGCCTTAATCAACAAGTGGCAAACTACCAAAGGTATGATCAAAATCTCTACCAAATAACAATTTAATGTCATTGTATGCATATTTATTAGATCATGGAAATTCCACTAAATACAATGATTTGATACGGCAAGATTCATATCACTCCTCTCCCACGATGATAATCCATCCACCTCATTCCTTTCTAACGGTCCCATAATCACTCTTAATTCAAACTCGAAATGGGGCTTCTCTTTCATTTATTGGCCGTACGTAGAGGAAGTGACCTACTGTACTACGGCTCTCCTCCACCATGATTTCCGCAGCCAACGTTGAGACGTGGCATAAACCAACCGGTTCGAAAGGACTCAGCCGTTATACTGCCCAGTTATCACTTCGCTCCCGCATGCATTTGATACTAAACCCGTGACTGTTGTTTACCTCGTGCTCATACCATTCTCTGCTCTCTCCATTCCCGCTGCAACCTCCATAGCTCTGCTCTAAACCCTGATTACAGTCACTGCATACGCTTTGCATTTCGATTACGGCCACTCCATTTCCCTTAAGCATCCCGTAATCAGCTCGTTTTCCCTTTAACGTCCACACACAGTAAAATTCTCAGCCGGGGTTGAAAGCCGAGAATGGGAAAGTTACTCAGAGCTGAACCTGAGGGCCCGAAATATCTAGAGGGGTATCCGCAGACAAAGGAGTCATTGAAGAAGGCAAAGTGGCTGAAATTTATCCAAAAGTTCAGAGGTTATAATAAGGAAGTCACTAAAGCTTTTGCCCGGTCCTTTAATGGACACGTAGTGGAGGTAGGGGATTTGAAATTTACAATAACAGAGGCCACAATAGCAGCAGCAACCAGTTTACCACAGCAGGGAGACAGATGGTTTAAAAACAGAGGTCTAGATGATCAAGGATGGAAAGACATGCTCAAGAACCCAGGTATGGATACTTCCATATTTACCAAAGGAATTCCTGTGAATATAATCAAAGAAGAATGGTCTACGCTGTTATTACTTGTTCAGAAGTTTATTACATGTGAGGGTCGGTTTGGCACTATGTACATGTATCATGCAAGGATTATGATGAATTTTATGGAGGGCCATGCCCTTAATTTACCTTACTTTCTGTTAGCAAGCCTCAAGAAAATGAGCTCTACTGTTCAGAAACATGTAGGCCATATTGAATCCCACCTTTACCATCACGGGCTCATTAGAATTCTCATTGAAGATCAATTGAAAAATAATAATGATACTTGGGAAAAGTTTTTAATCAGAAATCACTTCCAAGAAGTGACTGAAGCCTCTGCCAGTAGTTCCCCAAGAATCTGAAAAAGAAGTAGGAGGAAAGAAAGAAATGTTACAACTCAGGACTCCCCTACAAAAGACACTCAGGAAACTATTCAGGAGGAAGAAGAAGAGGGAGCTAGAAATAAGAAGCAGAAAAAGGACAAAGGTAAAATAACTGTTCAAGAGACATATCCATCCCCTGAACCATCTGTAGAAGAAGAGTCTCAAACCCTGGCAGAGAGGTTAGCACACCTTCAAGCTGCTGCCTCAGCAAAGAAACAAAAAGAAAAACAGAGTGCCCAGAAAGTAAGCACTAGTCCATATGTGAGAAGAAGCAGTAGGCTCAAAGGAAAGAAGAAAGTGACCCAAGAAAAACAATCACATTTCATTGATTTAGGTGAAGGAACACCTGAAAAAGGTCCAGCTCAGCAAGACATAGAGGCAAGTCCTTCACGTGAGGAAAGTCCTTTTCAGCAGGAAAGAGAAAACAGTCCTCCTTTACCAGAATTTGAGTTCAGGCCGAGAAAAACACCTGAGGTAGATTCCACCCAGCAAGAAGCCTATAACTACTTAGAGTCCTTGGAACAATCAGCTGCAGGACCAAGCACTACCTTGCCACTTGATGCACAGGTGCAATCTTTAAAACAGGAAGTGTTTGAGCTAGAAGTCCTAAACAGGCACATTAAACAAGAAAATGAAGCATTAAAAGAGCAAAGTAAAGTGGACAAGATTGTCCATGACAATACCATGCTTCACTTAGGACTGTGGCAGAAGAAGAATAGAAAGTTGAAGAAAAAGTGTAAGAAGCTAAGCAGGGAATTGATTAATTTGAAGTTCAGGTGTCTAGTCAAGAAACCAAGGACCATTTTGGCATCAAGGAGAAAGAGAAGAAGGCTGGATGTTCTTGCAGAAGCATCAAAGCACATGGATTGAGGAAAAGAACTAAGTTTTGGTTGCATAAGGACATGCAACACCTTCACAGTGGGGGTATGTAGAGCATTGAACCTGTATCTTCCCATACACCTCTCAGCCTCCTTTTCCCACTCATTTCATCCATCAAAATGATTAAATCATTGTATTTTAGGGCCTTTTACATGATTTTCTAACTATGCTAAGTGACTGTTGTTTGGTTTAGAATTTTGGTTCAGAGTGCTGCGTTTCCGCAGCCCACACAGGTTTCCGCAGCTGATCCAGGTTTTCGCAACTCGCACAGGATTCCGCAGCTGTTTTATTAAACGATATGTTGCAGGTGTCCTCTGAGAAGATGAGCCACATGGGCAAGTTCCAGGGGTCGAGGACATGGTACATGTCCCTCCAGATCACCCAGAACAGCCATAAAAGCCTGCGGTCAACGAGGAGGCAAATACCGGTCAACAGAAGTGTCCAGCGGTGGCACGGCTCTGTGTTGCTATGTTTTTTGGCACGTGAAGCTAGGTGGAATCGTCCTCAGCCACGGAGATAATCTAGAAGCACGAATCCAACAGCCATATTCCCCGGATTGAATGAACACGATGACAGTTACCTAGATCCGAGGACGCAGAGGATTCACGTGTTTTTAAACAGCTGGTTGAATAGCATAGATTTCGTTAAAGTAGTTTGCTTTTCTCCTTATAAATAAAGCGTCCTTGAACGCTGTAGAGTTAGTCGTTTGGTAATCGTTTCATATGTAATTTTGAGCTCCACACTGTACTTTACATTTGCTGTTAATACATGAGAAGACTGTTTGGCATTTAAGCGTATAACTTCTCTTTGAACCGGCTGAAGTAGGCAGAGGGCCCCTGTTTGCTGAAGCCCTGTACAGTAACTTTTAATTTCCAGCATTTCTTTTTCTTGTTTCATGTATAATAGCTGTACAGATGTCTTTTAAAATTGCTGCATTTTTATTTCTTTTCAACATGTATATTAGCTGTACATAAACTTTGAATTCTGTTGATTTACATTTCTGCACTTTTATGTTCATGACTGATCAGTGTGTTATGCAGGTTTCTTAGGCAAGCCCGGGACAGTTTTCCTTCTTTTCTTTTCATAACTAGTGGCATGCGTGATCGTCTTGTCTATGTTGCTAACATTCATTGTTTTGCAGTTTTGATTTTCCTTACTGTCATTTCTTTAACTTGCATATTTACTTTCTGCTCTTAGATATCAAGTTGTTCATCTATTTATGGTTCCTTTTCCATAATCAAATAATTTTATTGGGAGCCAAAATATCACTTAGTATAACTTGATTTAGTTTGCTTTAGAACTCACATTACTTGACTTATTCATAACTGTTTCTCACATGATAAATTCAGCTGAAAGGCAAAAGGTTAAGAGAAAGTTAAAGTGTTGTGACTAGTCTCTTTTATGTAGTTTCACTTAGATTTCACATTGCTTAACATTTCATGATGTCTTTTCATAGAGAAGATTAAGTTGAAGAGTTGAAATAGTGTGAGATAGTTGTTCTTACTTTTAGTAGGATTTAATATAGATTTCATTTTCATTTTCATTCAGCAGCAGAGATACTGGGCCGATGTCATTAGTCCTTTATTTGATGTCTTTATTTTTCTTCAAGAGTTGATTTCATTGCAGTTGTTGTTCAAGCTTTCTTGTAGAATACTTTTTAAAGTTTTGAGAAATCATTTAGAGATCACCACAATCATCCACATTTCACTTGCTTTATTACTTCCATCACATCACAGTAGGAAAGATACAATTGAAAACAAACTTAAAAAGCTAAAAACGACAAAAGACTAAGAAAACGGTTATCTAAGTACATATAGTACACCTCACTTCATCAGCTTACGAGCCCCGGGTTGACATTTAAAAGTTGCAATTTAGACATCACTAAATTGACCAAACACAAATCACACCATCGCCGGCATGAGAGTCATTGTTCGATTTAGGAGGAGGAGGAATTGAGAATTCCAGTCTAGGGGCGTCAGGTATTTTGTCATAGAGCGTGCCGGACTGAGTGTAAATCAAGTCCAGATATTTTGCACGAGCGATCACTTGCTCTTCCGTTACGACTCCCCCCTTTGCCACATCTTCCGTGATGGAAGGCAGTAATGACTTGATAAACTATTCAACCAATAGCTGATCGGGAACGTATGTTTTTACCATCCTACGACGACGTCGCCACTCATGTATATGATCAGATATGTGAGTGGCCGTTGTCTGTTTGAAGTTGGTAAGCAGTTCCGTTCTCGTTTCATACCTTATTGGTAATTGAAAATGGGTTAAAAAGGTTGTGGCTAAGGTACTGAAGTTGTCGAACGGAGCTCTAGGCAATTCAATGTACCATTTTGCCGCTGGACCTGGTAATGTCCTCTGAAAGAGGCGAAGTCTTATCGAATCATCATTTAGGGTGTTTGATGAACACCATAGATGAAAGGTCATCACGTGATTCGATGGATCTTCACCCGGATTTCCATTAAATTTAGGAATATCTGATGGAAGTTTATGCGGAATCGCTGGCCACCAAGGGGCGTAAGCAATTGGATCGTTTGTTAACTGGTTTAAATCAGGTAACTCTAAAGTTGCCACGAATGGTAACTGTTGATTCAGGTTAGGTGAAGCATACCCAGGATACGATGGAATCGCCTGAGCAGTTGGTCTTTGCATACCGGCATAATGCATTTGATGCTGGTATGTTTGGTAAGGTTGGTGGACTTGACCATTATAAAATGGTTGATTTTGATCGTTTTGAATGTACGGCTGTCCACTGTTCGCAAAGATCTGCTACTCAGCACCTTGGTATACTTGTTGGAATTGTGGTTGTTGGTATTGCACCAGCCACGGTTGTGAAGCCATGTGTTGTTGCCCGATACTAACCGTTTGACCAAGGTGAGGGGTAATTGTACCCGTCTGGACCTGTGTCGACCCACTAGTCGGCGATTGTGGTTGAGTCGCAGGGTCAAGGGGCTGTTGCATTACAACCTGAGAAACTTGAGGTTGGCATACAACAGGCAGCGCTTGAACTTGTGACACCGTCACAATAGCTGGCATAGTTGGTATGTTCGACATAGGTACACATTGTTGCATTGAATACACAACTCTTGGTTGTTGAGGTAGTATAGGTACCCAACCACTTGAAGTAATTCCAGCATAACCTGAATGCTATTGTGAACTCCCGTATGGATATCCTCCTGGAGGGGATAATGACAGGGCATGCTGCCCCCCATACGGTGGTAATTCAGAACTCAAGGGAATTGTTTGCCCTTGGGGACCGGACTGCCCAAATTGACCTCCATATGGATCAATTTGTTGAGACTCAACATTAGAGTTTCCGGATATAATTCCGGATGAACAAACAGGAACGGACCAGACTGTCGAAATAGCCCCTAGGTGGGCTCCTTCTAGCGGTTGCGAGCTAGTCGGGATAGATGGTATGCCGGCGAACATTGTCAGAGTGCCAGCAGGGAGTTCTGTCGTCGCTGTGTCAGAGGACACAGTCCTAGATGTTGACGGTTGTTCAGACATTTGTAGTCTATCCAAAAGATTACCTAGCGATTCTACAGGAACTTCTGCTGGTGGTAGACTAACTTCTGATGTCGAAGGATATAGAGTGATCCCAACTCCAAAGCGCATTGGGGTACTTGCTTGAGGATCTTCTACAATTTCTTATATCGCAATCAGACCAGGTGGAAGGGGAAGACTGTCAGGTCCGTAAACTATTTCTGGTGCCGAAGAAGCAGCGACATATGTTTGAAGAGTAAGACTCTCTGAGCCGGTTATAGATGGAACTGGTTCAGTAACACAAGTGTTTATTCTCAAACTAGGATCAATACCACTGTCCTTCTGTGGCTGTTGAACTTCTTCTGTTGAGCCAGGGATTCCAGAAATGTTTGGAGTAACCGGAGTCTCTGATGTCGTTGGAACACTTGTTCTAACTTTGATAGGAGAATTGGATCCGGTTAAACAAGTTCGCTTTGTCCGTACTGGTTTCGCTTCCGGAGACAAAGACGGTTGACTCGTAAGCCTCCGCGAACGACGGGGTTTCAATTGACTTTCTTCCACGATTGCGGATTACTTGATCAACTAAAATAAAAGGGAAAGGTATGTTTCCGAATTAAATGAATTTTAGACGCTTTTGACACAACTTGTTTTTCCAGTTTTTAAGAGTCAAGAAAAAACAAAAGATGACTCTAGTCTCCTTCGTTTTTTAATGAGCCTGAAGTGACAAGTGCTCAGATGGAACTTTTCCGTTAAGGAGTCTGAAAAGGAACGAAAGGGACTGCTCTGGAGGTCTAGGTAGAGGGAGTACCAAATCAATCGCAAAACTGCAGAATACTTTTTAGGGTACGGCAGCCAATCTTCCCGAATGTTGTGTTCGGTGCATTGTGATCAGTAGGGCGGCCGACACGGCTTCCTATGGATAAAAGGTTTTAAGCCTATAGGGGTCTCCCAATATATACTCGACGGTACATGGGAGCACAAGTCCATACTGGCACTTATCATCTCAAAGTGGAGGAATCACCCAACCATCAGTGAGGACAACAGTTACCAGGCTTTATGACACCGGAATACGTCTCTAGCCTAGACCTCTAAATGTTGTGCGTTAAGTTACAAAGCGTTGTTAAGTTCATTGAATTTATTTTAATTTGATATTTCTTATGAAATTTTCCTTTTGGGATCACCACGAGATGTATATGTAACTCCTAAAATGCAATCTAAAGATGATAAACAAGCTTTTATCTCTTTTCAGCAATGAAAATCCTAGCTACAAGGGAAAAGAAAGACACAATATTTTCGCAAAGAGCAAAGAGCACACTGTAAATGCACTTTTCCTAAATCAAGCCAAACAGACTGTCAATATGCAAATGCACATGCATGTGTTTTGTTTTTCACTTTCTTAATATTGATTCCTAAAAAGAAAGTTGTTGTACAAATCTGAATTTTCTTTCAAGTGAAAAACACAAACAAGCTTCTTTTCGAAATCAAAAGGTAGAGACGATTACGACACTTTATGATTTTGAAATAAACACTCGTTTCGACACTAGAAAGTCGCAAATTCAAACCAAAGACAGAAGTAAAAGCATAATCGACTGTCAACAGCAAATAAACTTTCTCCTATGATCAAAATCGACACTTGTGACAGATCTAAATCAAAGGACGACAGTATGACTATTCTACTTTTGCAATGGAAAACTGTAAATGACGTAACAAACACACAAAAAACATCTACAGTTTCTTTTATACAACTGAGGCGGAATATCAACAAATAAAAGGGGTTTTTAAACAGACACACACACTGGTCACAGGCTGCAAAAATCAGAGACAAAACTGAAAAAATTGAGCAAAGAACCTCAGCTGCACAAGGCTAGGCTGATCAACGCACCTGCTACACAAAGAAACTGGATTGCAACGCAGGTTTCCCTCTCGGGAACTGTGCTGAAATGCAGGAACTCTTCACAGTACCTACGCTGGGGAAGAAACGAGAATTCTATCTGAGTTTTGGGTCACGGTTTGCAGTTTAATCTATGGTTTTTGGCCGAGTAAAAGCAATCAGTAATGCACAATCAGAGGGTAGATTTAATGAAGGTTTAAGAGCTATCACAGAGGGCAATCAGATCATTTATGAATCAGCTGTTCAAATCATAAACAGATCCAACGAATGGATTGAAGCAGCAGATGTCTACTTTGCATTTGTTAAGCAAATGCAGTTCGATTTGCTACTTCTAAGTTTATGAAACAAACAGCAAGAGAAACACAAACAAACCAACTAGACGATCGTCCCCAGTGGAGTCGCCATTTTGTTAACGGGAAAAGTGTCTATTCAGAACGACCCTAACCCGCTAAGGCGTGACAGTGACCTTAGAAACAAACAGAGAAAACTACTCTTGTATTCTCCTTTATGAACTATAAACAAAGAGAAATAGGATGAACCAACCTGTGTCTTGCGCTAGTCCTTTGATCCAATCTCTCTCCTCTTTGATAGCTTCCAGCTACTTGCTCCTTTACTTGCCTCGCTTCACCAAGTACCTGCAAGATCACAGAAGAAAGAAACTATACAAATACATGGGTTTATACTCATAAAAAGCTTAGGATCAGATTTAAGCTAAACATACAAATGTAACAAACATCAATGATACACAAGCATGTAGGAGAAACTCAAATAGTTTTATTGATATAACAAGAAGTTCCAAGAGGAGTTACAACCAATGATTCCTGATCTAGCATCAACCTCCCAGCAGAGAAACCCCTCTTCACCTCCAACAAAGCATAAATCACCCAATACTCTGATATCTATCTCAAAACCAACAGCAATTCTCTGCAATGTACAATATTCCAGCCTTTGGATCTCTTGGTGAGGGATCCATATATAGATGTATGCAAAGAGGATGAGTCAGCTCATGAATTGATTAGTGGCTTCTCTCTGTCAGTTCTTGCTTCCACTTGGAGACTGAGAGCCTCTTACTCATCCCTGGTCGAATTCAGTGAGGCAAGTGTCATTGGGGAAGATTCTGGAAGCTTCCATTGTCTCTCCACCTCGTGGAATGACTCTGCCACTTGTCATTTCCCGCTCAAATCACCCTAGAAGTGCATATAGGTGCATTGCAACGCACCTAGCTAGTGTATTTGGGTGCTTTGCAACGCAGCTAGCTAGTGGAGCAGCTGAAATGATCCTGATTTGACTAGTTCTGAGCAGTTTCTGGTGGAGAACTTCTGGGAGAAGCTGTAATTTGTTGACCTTGTTCCTTTAGGAGTAATAACAACACTTTCAAAGACTTAGGAGCCCTTGGTTTATGGACATTTCATGCTTGGAGTTGTAAGGCACAAAAATGTCTATAACACAATCCTACACTTAAATCAGCAGCCACATTAAGTGGCTTTATTTACCAAGTATTTATCGGAGATAAGGATAAGTTACAAAAGTGAATTCAAAGTAAGAAATCTGAATTAAATAATTAATTAAATGCTAAATTGAAATAAAATATGAAAAATAAAGTACATGTGAAATATATCACCATGCTTGGACTAGTGCAGGATGAGGGTATGTGAGAAGGGTAAAACATAGGTAAATAACTGTGGTTTATAAAGGGAAAAGGGACAAGAATGGGGACAATCTAGGGGACTAACAAATAATACCTTCCCATTTTGGGAGACTTTTGGTCTCCCAAATATCTTACTAAATGAGGCGAGGAAAATTTTCCTCTATCTTTTCCTTGGAGTACCATTTAGCCTTGCCTATAAGTTTCGCTTTCAAATTAATCTATTAAAGATCATGCTACCCCTATCCTGTAGATCTATACTTCTTCTATGAAATTGTATAATCTATCAACTATCTCTCAGTATATATGGGTAAATACTCTATATAAGGTAGGACATACTCGTCTTCCTAATCCATCACCGAAAACCTATAGTTTTAGATTTTCCACTTTCACCATAGAGTAAATGTGTATATATGGGGGCAGGTTGAGTCTAAAGGAGTTATCTCCCACCTTTTCCAATATCTCAACAAGATCATATTGCAGATCCTTGAATTTCTTACTAGGACCTTTTAGCCTCTCATTGTTTAACTATAACCATACTTTGTCTCCCACCTTGAATAAATTCTCTATTTTGTGTTGATCATGCATCACATTGTACTTTTCTTGTGACTTCTTCAATGTCTCATGTAATTTTCCTGTGACGTTTGCTAAGAAATCTTGTGTCCTTGTCTAAAAAAATGCTCCTTAGTATCCCAAAGTGTACTCAAATCTGTCCAAAGAACAAATTATTGCTTCTTTCGTATTGATTGTCAGTGTTCAAGGCATGAGAATGCACATCATCATGAACCTATCAACTACCATGAACAAGTAGTCATTTTTGTTTAGGGTTGTTGGTAAAGCTCTCACAAATTTCATGGAAATGCTCTCCCAAGGATGAGTTGGTAAAGGGATGGCATAGACCTTGTTTTCTATTTCTAAGCTTGTTGGTATAGAAAAAAATACATCCTCTTATGAACCTAGCTACATATTCTTGCATCATAGGCTAGTACACATACTTATGTAAGTTGGTCACTATCTTCCCTATTAAAGTTAGTTAGGATATGTTATGAAATAGCTCAAGAAAAGATAGAAAAGAGAGATCAATGCCTTAGAATTCAGCCTCTTCGAGGGGGCAACCTCCTTTACATTACATAAATGAACAATTCTTGGATGATACAAATGACAAAACCTCCTTTCTATATATAGGAGTCTAAGGAGTCACAATATAATCCAGCCGACCTAACAATAATAATATAAAGCCACAAAAATAACAATAGAGGGATTCTATGGGGCACAGAAATAACAATATGGGGGTAATAGGGGCACAACAATATAAATAGGGGGTATAACTACAATAGTAATGGGGTAATCACTAGTATTATAGGGACCCAACATGCCCCTCTCCTTCAAAAAAGTGTTGTCCTCAACGCTTGAGCAGTTCTGGATACTTCTGCAGAAAATTCTCATCCTCCCATGTGGAATCTTCAGCGGATAAGTTCTTCCACTTGATAAGATACTCTGAAATTGATCGATTTCGTAGCTGTCGAGTTCTTGTTTCTGTGATTGCTTCCGGTTCCAATATAATTTTTCCTTCCTCGTCAAGTTCTGGCAATATTGTTTGAATTGGGAGCTTGTCACCTATAACCTTCTTTAAACATGAAACATGGAAAACTGGGTGCAATCGAGAAGCTGCAGGAAGCTCCAATTTGTATGCCATGGTACCAATCTTTTCCAACACCTTGTACGGACCATAATACTTTGGTGATAATTTATTATCCTTCTTAGCTTGCTTTAGGGACATTTGCATATATGGTTGTAGCCGTAGGAATACCCAATCACCTACATCAAAACTTCTTTCACTGCGATGTTGATCTGCCTGTTGTTTCATTCTATTTTGTGCCAACGCGAGGTTATCCTTTAAGAGTTGGAGGACTTGTTGTTGATGTTCGATGTGATGTTCCACTGCCTGAACCTTATAATTTTCTCTTAAATATGATGTGATGGATGGTGGTTGATACCCATAAAGTGCCATAAATGGGGTCATTTTTGTTGCTGTATGGAAGGAAGTGTTATACCACCATTCAGCTAGAGGCAACCATTTGACCCATTGTGTCTGTTTATCAGATACAAAGAAACGAAGATATCCTTCCAAACATTTGTTTACTATCTCAGTTTGCCCATCAGATTGAGGATGATAAGATGAGCTATGAGCTAACTGAGTACCAAGACAAGAAAATAATTCTGTCCAAAAATTTCCAGTGAAAATGGGATCTCTGTCACTTACAATAATCTTTGGGTTTCCATGTAGCTTTTGAACTGTTTCCATAAATGCAGTAGAAACTGTACTGGCTTTAAATGGATGTGATAATGCACAAAAGTGTGCATACTTGGTAAGTCTGTCAACTACCACCATGATGACACTCTTTCCCTCAGACTTGGGTAAACCTGTGATAAAATCCATTGAAACCTCCTCCCAACGTTGGCTTGGAATGGATAAAGGTTGTAATAGACCTGGTGTCTTAATTGTTTCAACTTTATTTTGCTGGCAAACCAAACATTCCGCCACAAACTTTTGAATATCTGATTTAAGGCCATCCCAAAAAAATTCCTTCTTAACCCTATGGTAAGTTTTTAAAAATCCTGAGTGCCCTCCTAAGGGAGAAGTGTGCAATTCCATAAGAATCTTTTGTTTTAGCTGGGAATTCTTACAGAGGTATAAGCGATCTTTGTACCATAACGAATCATTTTGCCAGCTAAATGTATCAGAAGTACTGGAATCTTGTTGTAGCTTTTGAATAAGTGCCCACACTTCTTCATCGTTCTTCCATTCCTCCCTTGCTTCGTTTATCCAATCTGGCTGGATAATAGAAATGGCACACAACAATGCTTCCACATCCTCATCCTTTCTTGAGAGTGCATCTGCCACCACATTTTGCTTCCCTTTTTTGTAGATGATTTCAAAGTCATAACCCAACATCTTTTTGACCCACTTTTGTTGCTCTTCAGAGGATAATCTTTGTTCTAAAAAGTATTTAAGGCTATCATGATCCGTTTTTACCTTGAAGTGTCTTCCCATTAGGTAGGGTCGCCATTTCTTAAGTGCATGGAGTATTGCCAACATTTCCTTCTCATAAATAGCTTTGTTTAAAAACTTTCCCTTGATTGGACGACTTTCAAAAGCAATGGGTCTTTCATCTTGCATTAGAACAACACCAATTCCATTTCCTGAAGCATCACATTCCACAATAAAGGTTTTTGTGAAGTCTGGCGTAGCTAAGACCGGTGCTTGGCACATTGCCTCTTTAAGATGTTCAAAGGCCTTTGTTGCTTCCGAAGTCCATGAAAATGAATCTTTCTTCAATAATGTTGTTAGAGGTGCTGCTATTCTCCCATAATTCTTAACAAACTTGCGATAATACCCTGTCAACCCAAGAAATCCTCGCAGATGCTTTATGGATGTGGGGATTTTCCATTCCTTAATGGCTTTAATTTTGCTAGGGTCTACCTTAACTCCTTCATGAGATACAATATGACCCAAATATTCCACCTCCTGGACTCCAAAGAAACATTTGGATCTTTTTGCATATAATTGTTTCTCCTCCAATAGTTGTAACACCCTGTCAACATGTTCAACATGATCCTTCCAAGACTTGCTGTAGATCAGTATATCATCAAAAAATACTAACACAAATTTTCTAAGGAATGGTTTGAAAATTGAATTCATCAAGCCTTGAAATGTTGAAGGTGCATTGGTAAGGCCAAAAGGCATGACCAAAAATTCATAATGACCCTCATGAGTTCTAAATGCTGTTTTCGGAATGTCTTCAATCTTCATTCTAATTTGATGATATCCTGAACGAAGATCCAACTTGGTGAAGTAAATTGATCCATGCAATTCATCCAGTAATTCATCAATAACAGGAATGGGGAACTTATCTTTAATAGTGAGCTTGTTGAGCTCCCTATAATCTGGACACATGCGCCATGATCCATCCTTCTTGTGCACCAATACTACTGGAGCTGAGAAAGAACTTTGACTCGGTTGAATTATACCAGCCTCTAGCATTTCTGCAACCATACGTTCAATTTCACTTTTTTGGACATATGGATATCTGTACGGCCTGATGTTTGGAGGAACACTTCCTGGAATCAGATGAATAGCATGATCATGATCACGCATAGGTGGGAGACCTTTGGGAGTCTCAAATACCTTGGAATGATTGTCCAGTACTTTTTGGAGATCTAGAGAAACAGATGATTCCAATGTGGAAACATCTAGCGAACATAATTGTGCAATTACACCTCTTTGCTCCTTTTTTAGAAGCTTTGTCATGCCATTAGAGCTGATTATCTTTCCTGGTTTCCCTGCAATACCCCTTAATTCAACTTCCTTTCCTTCCACAGAAAATTTCATGAAAAGTTCTTGAAAATTAAAAGCTATTGTACCCAAGGATTGTAGCCATTGGACTCCTAGTACAACATCAGCACCTCCCATTGGAATGGAAAGCATTGGGCTAGTCAATACATATTCTCCCATGGATAGCTTAATATTATGGCACTTTCCAGAACAATTTATTGTTCCTCCATTTGCAATCATCACTTGACACTCTGGTGCTGGATATAGGAAGCAATTCAATTCTTTTGCTACCCTACAATGAATAAAATTGTGGGTGCTTCCTGAATCAATTAACACTATTACCTTTTTCTTCTTGATTTGTCCTACTATCTTGATGGTTTGAGGAGTGGTAATTCCTGCCAATGCATTACAAGATATGGTCGGATTTATTTGTTCTTCACCTAGGCTTTGTTCCTGGAATATATCCTCTTCTTTTGACCTTTCTTGCTCCTTTTCTTCTTCCTCTTCACAATCTATGTAGAATAATTTCTTCTCACCACACTTATGACCTTTTGTGTATTTGCTATCACAATTGTAACAAAGCCCTTTTGCTCTTTTTTCTTCCAATTTTTGTGGTGTCAACCTTGTAGGTTGTGGAAGACTATGGGCAACAACACTTCCGTCTTTATAGTTGTGAACGGTATGCTTCCTAGTTGCCATAATTTTGCTTTCCATTTTTCTTGCTAATCTGAATGCCTTCTCTAATGAATCAGGTTCCCAAAGGCGCACATCATGTTGGATATTATCCTTTAAAGACCCTATGAACACATCAATCCTATGCTCCTCTGGAATATCTTTTACCCTTATGTTCAATTTTTGGAACTCCTCAATGTGCTCCATTATTGAACCCTTTTGTTTGAGACTTATCAATTGGCTAAAAAAAGTGTTGCTTTTTGTATCCTCATAATGTGCTATCAATTCTTCCGTAAAAATTGCCCAAGTGATAAATTGTTTACGAGAACAAAGCCATTGATACCATACAAACTGATTTGGTTCCAAATATAAAGTTGCCGTACGTACCTTTTGTGGGTTTTGCACATTATTGAGATCGAAGAATTGCTCCATCTGTAATATCCATGTGGCGGGATCCTTGCCATCAAACTTCCTCATATCGATTTTTGGAACATGGTGAGTCTTCGATCCAACATTAGAGTCTATGGAATCATGATTAACATTTCTTTTGTTCTCATCATGAGTTTCCTTTACTATCTTTTCACCATTAGTGACCCTTTCTTGTAGCAACTTTTTCAATTCATCCATCTTATCATCCATGCCATCAATTTTAGCGTCCATGCCATCCATCTTAGCTTCCATCTTAGCTTCCATGCCATCCATCTTAGCTTCCATGCCCTTTATCTTAGATTCCACGCCATTTACCTTAGATTCCACGCCATTTATCTTAGATTCCACGCCACTTATCTTAGCTTCTGTTAGCTTTTGTGAGCGTGACATTTGTTGCACTTGTTCTTGTAATTTTGATATATCATGTAGCATTTCTTCCTCTTATTCATGAGTCATGCTAGAGCTTTCAGGTTCCTTGCTAGGTGTTTGCATTTTCTTTCCTCGGGGCATCAGTTACCGATAATAATGCTTTACTATGCCCTTTGAATTCCGTTAAACCAAGCTTACACAAAAATTTAAAAAAAACTACACACCTTTTTTCACTTTATAGAATCCTGATATTGAATCTGATGTATCTCTGTAATTTCGGATCATCGAGATCTGAAATTTTTATCTGTAGTAGCCTTCTGCGTCCTCTTTCCAATGCCATAAGTCTGAGCCAAATTGGATTCTCCAAGGAAGAGTTATGTGAAATCTCCCACAGTGACTTGCTTTTAGACTGGTTCAGTAGATCGAACTTGTACGACGTGCCACGAGTCACTGTTTCAACCTTTGAATCTGAAACTCACCCACAAGAAACTACAGTCCGTTCTCTTTCTATACCTTTTTACGAAATTTCAATCCGATCCTCAGAGAGAGAGTTATGACGATTTTCCCCAGGTCACTTGTTTTGAATGTAATTCAGGAGTCTGCAAAAAGGCCAAATTCCTCAGATCATATCTCCGAAAATATCGCGCGAAAAGCTCTGAAATTTGGACCCAAAGTTCAGAGCCAATTCTTCTCAAATGGGTTTTTTTTTGCGACTTCTGAAATGTCACAGAAAAAAAGTTATAGCGAAAATGCCACGATGACCTATTTAGAGCAGCGAAACCCTAGAATCCAAAGCTCTGATACCAAATGTTATGAAACAGCTCAAGAAAAGATAGAAAAGAGAGATCAACGCCTTAGAATTAAGCCTCTTTGAGGGGGCAACCTCCTTTACATTACATAAATGAACAATTCTTGGATGATACAAATGACAAAACCTCCTTTCTATATATAGGAGTCTAAGGAGTCACAATATAATCCAGCCGACCTAACAATAATAATATAAAGCCACAAAAATAACAATAGAGGGATTCTATGGGGCACAGAAATAACAATATGGGGGTAATAGGGGCACAACAATATAAATAGGGGGTATAACTACAATAGTAATGGGGTAATCACTAGTATTATAGGGACCCAACAGGATAAGTGTCTTCCACATTGGCTTGGGGCTATCATGTGGGAGAATATACTAAAGTGAATTGGAAAGTAAATTAACTTTATGAGATATAAATTTATGAGATAAAGTGCGATTTAAGTAAATTCAATGAAAGATTAAACATATTTTGTGGATCTTGATGGGCTAAGATTAAGTCTCAACCATTGATCTTGGAGGCTAGCTAGAAGGTCAAGAGACACACACATTTGGCTTCTTAAGTGGCACAAATCTCTAGGAGATCTCATTCTTCAATTGTATGAGAGACATAACAGAACAAGAGGAGAGGTTGAGGTGAGGATAAGGTGAAGAAAATAAGAGACCCACATTCCAAGGCTACTGAGTACTAATTTTCAAGTAGAAGAGGTGGCACAGAAATCAAGGAAGAGGTATTAGCCTGAGAAAAAAGTACAACAAAATTAAATTAGAACATACAATGAATTTATTGTAGGTTGTAGAATCAATTTTTATCTACTGTTCAAGCATAAAATTCAAGGGAAATTTCTAGGTTTGCTTGGCACACATTTTGAGGCAGATTTGAGCTATTTTTTGGGCATGAAATCTGATGAGTTTTTACATTTAATGCTATAACACGCCAAACAAGTATACATAATTTTGGGTAGAGTTTGACATGGAATTCAAGGAGCATTTGTAGCATGAAAATTAAGAAAAGGGGCTGCTAATTGGTTGAGATAAGTTGCTATTGAATTTATCTAATGTAAAAAAATCTGAGAGCTCAAATAATAATAAAATACCCCTCTTTCACTTGTTTTCCATCCAGGATTTTTCCAAGGATATTTTTACCAAAAATTATGAGTTTTGTCGATTAGTTTGTTGTTCATAATTTTTTGATTTCAAGTTTAGCTTTGTTGTCTTTGTGTTTCTATTCATAAAATTCATACCTCTATTTGTTGAGTTGTATGCAAATTTTTTGAGTAACTTTTATTGGAACACTTACCTATGTGTAGACAAAGTGTTTAATGAAATTACTACAAGAGATTTCTAAACTATAGGTTAAGTTATGAGTTTATTTTATCACATGGTGTCAGAGCTTGGTTTCTCATATTGAATTGATAGTGGGACAACAATTATAACTCAATTTTGTTCATAAAGGGAGGAGGTTTTCTTGTATTTGTCATGGTCACTAGTTTGAGGTTTGAGGAAGATTGGAGGGGGAAAGTAACTTATTCCCATCAAAATCAAGGATCAGTCTTATTCTAGAGGAAAAGGAAGTGTGGGACATCCTTAATCAAGCCTACACTATTCCTACAGATGCGGTAATATTGGTTGCTTATAATTGGAAAAATGTGAAAGCTAAGAGAATTATCCTTGATGCCATCAAATACCATGTGATTCCTCATGTCACTAGTAAGACACATGCAAAGGATTTGTCTCTTTATCTTTGCAAGAGGTATCATAGTTCAAATTAGAACTAGAAATTGGTGTTGAAAGAGAAATTGGGGAATTCCAAGATGTTGAAGACAATTCCATTCACCCCATACCTCACCAAAGTATCTCAAGTTTTTGATGAATTAGGGGTAGTTGGAGAGTATCTAGATGATGATGAGATGGTTATAGTAGTCTTAAAGGGATTCTTTAAACCTTGGGACAACTTTCTATGTGGAATTGTTGAAAGGGAGAATTTTCTTGATTGGGAAATACTTTGGGATGATTTCTGTAGGAGGAGATGAGACTTGGCTCAAGTTCTACCAACCAAAAACATGGAGAGGATAAGGAAAATGTTTCTCTTGCTTCCAAGGGCAAGAAGAAATTCAAGAAGGGGCCAAGAAGAAGGGGGAATGAAATAAGGATATGGGCAAAGTGAAATTATTTGCTTGTCATAAGATGGGACAATATGTAATGACTTGCCCAGATAAGAACAAGAAGTAGGTTGCAACTTTAGTAGAGTTGGATGAGTTTTCCACTCAATTTGAGAAGGAGTTCTCATTGATTTCTTGTCTCACTTCTAGTTTAGATTCCTTAGATTCTTGTTACATTGATAGTGGAGCCACGTGCCATATGTTAAGTGTTGGAAATTACTTTACAGCTCTCAGAGAGGATGTAGTTGTTCGTGAGGTGGTACTTGGAGATGACACCATGATCATAGCAATTGGGCGTGGGGCTATTTATTTTGTGAGGGAGTCTCAATTTCCTATGACAGTGAGGGATGTTTTGTATGCCTCTCTATTGAAGATTAACTTGATATATGTTTCCTCCATAGAGGATGGGGATTTGAGGTGTTGTTTAGATGTGGACATGTACTCATCTACCTGTTGATGGTGATGTACCCGCCAACACTAAGGGGATCTCCTCGATCTGAAGTCCCAATTAGACCTCACACCATTTGGAGTAGGAGTCCCATCTAGTATAAAGCCTGATTGTTGAATTCTTAAAGATTTTCCTTGGCTCTAACTATCAGCAAGAGAGAGGGATGCAAAGGTATCTTTGAAAACCAAGAAGGTGTGCCTATTCAATGTTTAGTTGCAATTGTGTTGAGGTTATTATACTACACAGGGAGGAGAAAAGCGAGCCTCTAAGTGAGAGTTAATAGTACAACCCAAGAAGAGACACACATGAAGCAGAAGGGTCTGTCTAACACCCAGCAGAATAGTCCACAACAAATGTGGTGATTGTTACAACTAAAAAAATAAAGAAAGGTATGTCTAATATCCTAGTGGAATAGTCCACAAGTATGGGACAACAATAAAAACCATTGAAACACATTATAAATAAGAAAGTACTAAACTAACCAAAATAGTTCAACTATCTTAGCACAAGTGAAAGAAAACATGAAATGCAAACATCCACAGAATAGTCTTACAAACATTTATAGTCCATGCTTGAAGAACGTGTTGGCCTTGAAAGCTTATGTTATTAAGTAAAAATTCCAAGACACGTGTTTACAATGTACTTCACTATCCTCAATAGTGGATCATTGGAGCCACTCCTTGCTCCTCAAAGAACTAGTTGATCTCTCTAATTCCTTTCAAGAGGAGCCAAGGTGAAAAACCCTTTGCTCATACAAAAAGGGAGTATATATAACCAAGGGTGACTCTTTGAATACCCTCATGACTGTTTGACTTCCTATGACTTTTCAACTTACATGACTCTTTACATTCCATGTGTGTCCTTTGGAATTCCACTTTACGATACATTTTGAATACAATATACATGATCCACAATTTTGATGTGGCATATGACCACTCATGACATGACATGACAATGCATACATGGACTACTTGATGATGTGGCAATGTCAAGTCACTGTTCCTACTAAGTTCTGGATGCCTTCTTGAATATTATTTCTCTTCACCTCCGCATGGTTTGGTGATGCAAAACCTTCAATGATCTTCAGTCTTGAATAGTGCTAAAAAACTTATGTCCCTTCACTTTCTCTTGATTGATCAACTTGTCATTTCAACTACAAGAGAGTATTTAGGTTTGATTCCCTCCTTCTTATCCTTCTCCATCATCTTTCCATGACATGATAGGGTACATGTTCCTGCAATTCAGTCATGACGAGATGACATCAATTTGAAAAACCCTTGTCTAAGATGATGCATTCTGATCCACCAACTAAGCCTAGAATAAGTTATAGGTTGGGAAGAGGGACTTAGTGAATGCAAAGTGTGCAGCTTGGGGATGCCTGAAGGACAAGACTCCACAGTTTCTAAAGCCTGTGGGTTCAGAATGAAGGAATGGAAACTGGGAGAGTCAACTGTGAAGTTTTGGGACTCAAGGGAGTTTGGGCTTCTGCATAGTTCAAGCACTCAAGGGGTGAGCTTGAGGTTTGAAGATGTGAAGTGCGTAGTTCGAGCCATGTTGGAGGACATAACTATGCAATTTTAGGGGTCAAGTTCAGGACTTGGGGAGAAGAACTATGAAGTGTAGCAGCCCTGGGAGACAGGGACTGCGCATTTCATAGTATCAAACAACAAGGTCACAAATTAGAGGGTTGAGGGTACACATTGCGCAATTCAATTTGGTAGAGAAGTTTTCCTGAAAATGGCTAAGTGTGGGATAGGTGATGAAATTTGATGAAACTTAACTGTGATCACACAAACAACATACTTTGAAGACATGATAAAATAAATCATCCAAACATATGAACAAAGCATTTCCCTTCATGTGAATGCTTTACGATACAACAATTGCGACACTTAAGATAGACTTTGGGGAGACCATGATGAAACTTGTGCGACAATGCTAACGACTTTGTGTATGGGTGCAACATATGTTTACATAGTTATAATAAATCATATATAGAAAGATAGACCTTTGAAACCATTAGAATAGGCTTGCAAACATTGCATGACAACCAAACATGCCAAAAAATGACAATCAACCCAACATGCAAAGGGGAATAAATCACTGCAAGAAAGCTCATGAGATAAGGTTCAATGTTTGTGAAAACAATGTAAAATACCAAGGAAGGCTCCAAAATTTAGTGTAAGCCAAAATTTTGGAGGGTGTTGTAGCAGCTACAACACTACCCTAAGGGGCCCAACATCACTTTGGCCAAAATGGTTGGGATTAGACAATGAAATCTGTATATGCTCATGTTTCAACCTAACGATGCCTTGATTCAAATCAACAATAGTAGCAAAGATAATTTAATCCATGGCATAGGAGGATGGCTCATTTACATTGTATATCATCATAGGATTACTTGAGTTTAGCATGGAGCATGAGGATGGGGTGTGCTATCGGGAAGTACACCAAGACTCTATTTTCAAAGCAATGACAATGGGACAACAATTATACTTGATTTGGTTCGTGGTGATGTACATGGTCCAATGTATATAGTCTCTCTAAGTGGTTATAAGTATTATGTTATATTCATTGATGAATTCTCTAGGAAGACCTAAATTTATTTCATGAAGACCAAGGATGAGGTCTTCAAGAGGTTCCAAGAGTTCAAAGATCTTGTGGAGAACTAAATAAGTAGGAACATTTAGGTGTTGAGGTCATATAATGGGGGTGAGTATGCCTCCAACTTCTCCACCAATATTTGTACATGGGAAGGAATTAAGAGAAAGTTGAAAATTTCTTACAACCCACAACAGAATGGGGTTGTTGAAAGGAAGAAAATGGCGATTATGGGAGTAGTTAGAGCTATGTTGCATGATCAAATTTTACCATTCTTTCATTGGGCTAAGGTTTGTAGCATTGTAGTATATGTTGAAAATAGGAGTCCTCATTATGCATTGGGGAGGAAGACTCTTGAGGAGGCCTTCTCTAGGAAAAGCTTGAAATTGGGCACTTCCATATCTTTGGGTGCCTAAAATGGTCACATATCCCTTTAGAGAAGAGGATGAAGCTAGAACCCACTCTAGAAAAGGGTATCTCTATTGGGTATAGTGAGACTTCAAACACTTATCGCATATACAACCCTTCCTTGAGCAAGGTTGTTTTGAGGAGGGATTTGATATTTGAGGAGGATAGAGCCTTTTGAAGATCTTTTGAGGGAGAGAAATAGGGACCTCAGGCACAATGTCCTCAGATGACAATTCCATAAAGTTCAATGGGCACGAGGTCATATGGAACTAGTTCTACACTAGTTTCAATTTTCACTAGATCCTATATTGTCAATTCATAGGGCACTGACACACCTAGTTCAGTGTCTTAGAGCACTGGTGGAAAATATTTGAGTGTAAAGTCTTCATCTACACATCATGTAGATGAGAAGGATGAGCATGGTTATGCCACTCCATTGAAGAGGAAAGTTGAGAGGCTACACAAGTTATTGAAAGGAGCTAAGGATTTAGTGGGGAGTCAAAAGAGTTGTTAGGGACAGTAAACCACAAGAGAAGTTTTGCAATTATTTGACTATGTGGAGCAGAACCCTCTATATCCTATAAAACATTATATACTGGTGCTTGTAGCACACTATTTCTAAACCTAATATTTTTAACCTTCTCCTAAACACTAATTGCATTCATAACATGGAGTGAGGGTAGGTGGCAAACTTGAAGTCGATCCTAAAGCTAAGTGGAGATAGTGTATGTGCATGGTGAGATAAAGCTTAACGCGTAGTGGTTGAGCTAGACCCCACCTACCTCTTATTTGTCTTGAGAGTCCTCTTACTCCACTTCTCTTTACCATTAGTAAACAACAACAAATTTATTTTTGAATTATCCCCTATTTTTTTCTTATTCACCCTCACACATGTGGAGAACTATAAGAAAAAGTAAAGTCTTCTGCCAATTTTAACCAAGATCTATGCTAGTCTTATTTGACTATAAAACCATTCATTTTTTGCACTTTTAACGTATTCTAATGCTCTAAATTAGTTCAAATGGTAAGGTTAGAATACCCTCATACATGATGTTTTACATTTTGATGTTCTTGGAGGTTGTTCTAATGCTTTTGAAAATGTTTTGATGTTGTTGCTGTTGAACAAGGTGATCATGTAGCGGTCTACAAGAGACCCTTTAGCTTCTCAAGGCCATTTTTTTAGTTGGAAGGTGTATCTTTACTACTAATGTTTCTATGGAGATGTAGGAATTTTTGGCATGTTATGATCTTTCTCAGGGGTGTTGGAGGCTTGGGCTTGTAGGGTTTCTATAGGCTACTACAATATTGTATGGTCTCTTGTAGTAGTCACATAAATCCATCATGCTCATGAACACATTCTTCTAAAACATGCACTGTTAATTCAAGGAGGAGATGGTCATGGTGTTAGAGATGCTTTTGAGATAGGAATTTTGAGTTGTTGCAGGATTAAAATGATGAACAAAGGAGGAAATGCTGACAAAATGAATATTGTTGGAATGGCTAAGTGTCACGATTCCTTTGATTCTTTTCTTTAGCTTCTATGTAGAAAAACTTTTGCAAAAATAAACTAATGGCAGAAAATTGAAGACAAGAAGTAGAAGAAAAGAAAGTAATAATCACATTCTACTCATACACCTCCTCGACAATGGTGCCAACAAGTGATGAGTGCTAGTATTGCAGCAAGGATGCTGCAACTCCTATGCTACCAGCTTTAATTATCAACCCGAGGTTCGTACAAACTTGAAGGTGATAGTGCTATATACACAAGTAAAAGTGAAGAACCTGCCTGTTGTCACTGTTCATCCAGTGAGAGACCCCAGGGGTTCCAAGCCAGACTTCAATAGAGTCAGAAGAAGCTTAATTCTTTGATGGAAGAAGAGAAAATCTACTCTAAGAGAGCTACTCTACTGCAGTAATGAAGAAAAAAACAGGTAATGCTAAATCACACCATATCCTAATTAACCATTTAAACAGCTATGCTAAGAAAAATTGCTAAATCAACACTAAACTAATGCTGCTATCTAAGCTATAAAATTAAATAGCATCAAACCATACTAATGTGTAAGCAAGAAAACTAAACTAAATATGTTTTCACTTTTTTGGTTTGTTTGGCAAAATCAAGTAGGAAAATTAATTGTTCTTGTGGATGTGGTAGGTGGATGGAAGGTGATTGAGGATGGATAAAAGGATTATGTAGTGGTTGGATGGTGTGGAAGGGTCCTAGGGGGATTTTTTTGACTTCCTAGAGGTTCCCCATTAATTCGGCCTCAAAGCAGTCTGTTTCAGGAAAACCTACAGGATGTACTAGAAACCTACAGGATGATCTTGTAGGAATTGCAGGAAACCTATATGATACAACTGAGAGCTAATTGTGAGGTGTTTGGAAGCTTGGATAAGGTGTGTGATGAGTGGGATAGGGTGTTGGAAGTTTTAGGAACACTTAGGAGTCAATATCCAAGAGAAGAGATGGCTAGATTCGCTCAATGTATTTAGGGGAATTTCAATGAAAAAGGAAAAAAAAGCTAGTGAGGGTGATGGTGGAACAAGAGATGGCTAAGGTGGATGAGGTGGAAGGTGGCTTGTGGTGATGAAGTCTGGGTCTCCTCTTGAAGTACCTGTTGTGCTTAAAACATGTATGTCTTCCAAGAACTATGAAACAAGATACATCTTCATAAGCTAGGAAAGCATGAATCAATTGCCTATATTATGCATGAAGAAAGTGTTGAAGGGAATGAAATAATCAATGAGATCTTATTACAGAAATAAAGTAATGGAAAAAGATGACAATGAAATGAACCAAATACTGAATCAAGACACCAAACTCCAAAGCTCATGCAAGAAATAGAAATCTATGTTTTTGGGGTTGCTCAAGGGTCTCTTCCTCAAGTCATGGTCCCAGTGGGAGTAAGTGAGGCCAAGACACCCGTTGACAACATTATGGTTATCCGTTTTCTCCTTGCTAACCTACTAACTGAAAGAAGGCACAAATGGAAGCAAACTAACATACAACCAATCTAATCAACACTGTTGTAATGAAAATGCAGCTACTAAGCAAATGAACAGTTAAACTATGAATCTATGCTAGCATACATGTACAATAAAGAGGAGCCTTGGCTGTTAGGGTTGGGCCCTAACCAAAGAGCTTCAACCCTCCGAGTTAACTCAGTGCTGGCTCAAAACAAAACTCATTATTATTATCAAAACAATGGATTACATCAAAAACTATCACAAGTCTTGCAGCTCGAAAATAGAGTAGAGTTTTACAATAAAAAATCTGAATCCTACTGAGGTCCTAGGCCTCTCTACTTATACATATGAAGTCTCAAAAGACTTCCTTAAAATTAGGGAGGCTCAGCTCCCAAACTCAAGATAAACTAGTGCTTTGTCTTCACTTGCTTGACTACCTTCTAGTCCTCATGATTTCTTTGTTTGCACTCTGAGCTGATGGAGGGATATTCAAATGGAGGGGTAGTAAATGAGGAGGGGTTTCCTCCTATAATTCCTCTCCCTTGTCCCATTCAATTTTTGATCAAGGTGTTTGCCAAAATTCCTTGCTTTTATCCTTTAATCCTGCATTAAATGCACATTAGACCACAAAGAAAAGTATCCAACTCTAAGTTATCTCATAAACAAAATATAATCAAAAGTATGCAATAAGTCATGAGAATAGTTGGTTTGACTAAGCTAGGAGGTGAATTAAGGCCCATATAATTACCCAATTATGAGGCTCATCATCAACCCCTATTGAAAGTGTTGCTCATCCTCTGAACAACTTAGTCAATTTCCATGTCCTTCATGGATCTGGTAGCCTTTCTGGCATCCCATGCCTCTGTTGTGGTCTCTTATTCTTGTTCATAGAAGCCTGCTTTCTTTTCTACTTCTTCCCACTACCTCTTTTCTTCTTCTTCATTTCTCTCTTCTAGCATCCTTAGGAGTAGTGGTGGATTGAGTTTTAGGCCCATCCAATTGATCTTCAACCTTTGCATTGATTGCTTATACATAGGTGTCCTGTTGAGTTCCTCTCTCAACCTTTGAGGGGAGTGATATTCTCTGATCTTCAAGCTGTGTGGAAGTGTGTTCCATCTCCTTGGGCAGGCATGTATAATATCATCTCCTAGCAACCTAAACATATCCTAAAAATGTGAAATTGCTTGCTCTTATGCAGCAAGATATCTAGGTGGCAGCTGAGGATCATTTACAATAAAATTATGGGTGCTGATTAGGGCCATGGGATTTGATTAATCAGATCTGATGAAAAGAGGTTCATTTTTCTACGGTTTTGACATGGAGTGGGTTGGAATCGGAAAAGAATAAGTCAATTGTGTTATAGATCTAACCCAGAAATATTATAGATCTGATATGAAAATATAAGACAATGCAAATAAACCCAGAAATAATATGAAATGATTCTTTATTATGAAAACCCTTATGGTAGGGCAACACCATACATTCACTCCTTAAGGAAGGAGAACACTCCACAAGCCATATGCCTGTTCATACAATAATCCTTCTCTTCATATCCTCCATGTGGAGTCTCTAGCCTTTATATAGGCCTCATACATACAATACCATGTATCATTACCATGGTTCCCTCATACCATCAAACTAATACCATGGGCCCATTACATTATTATTAACTACTTGTGGTCCCTTACATGACATGGGTTAACCACCTTATTTATTACTATGGCCCATCCCATTATTACATTATTACCTTGGGTACCTCCCTTGGTACCCCATATTATCCCCCCTAGGTATATAACATTCCACCCCCCTAAGCATGTTTCGTCCCCGAAACATGGGAAGAACATAAATAATAAGATCTACTCAAAAGAGTAGTCCACTGGTACCATGCACGTGCATCTAGCCA
Organism: Pinus tabuliformis; assembly: GCA_031772625.1. Classification (NCBI taxonomy): domain Eukaryota; kingdom Viridiplantae; phylum Streptophyta; class Pinopsida; order Pinales; family Pinaceae; genus Pinus; species Pinus tabuliformis. Next base: position 250,676,265 of record CM062815.1, read on the forward strand.
TCCAAGAGAAAAGTGAACCCTCGATCTCGCTGGTGTCTCACTCGCTTGAGATGGAAGTTGACCGTGGCAGCTCTTCTGTGTTGATGTGTAGTAGGTGGATCTTCTCTCCTCGCTATCCTTCATGTGACTACTTGTTTTCCATCTTGATGGTTGTCTTGCGGGGTGATGTGGGTGATGATATGTTGAACTTTTAATCCACGATGGCTTTTTCTTGACTTCACTCTGCTGTGGTGCCTGTTGTGGTGTCTTCTTTTTCAATATGACTTCAACCACTGAGCCCTCCTCTGATGTATCATCACCTATAACCTTTTCTTCTGCAGCCTCTATTTGTGTTTGATTGTTGATCATCAGAGGCTCATCATCTGATGTGTCAGTCCCTTGAACATCTTCTGCTTCAGCCTCCTTGGACTCTACCTGCTTATTAATGGAAATATCCTGTAATGTAATTTTCTTCTTTTTATACCAGAGCTTCAGGAATTTCTTCTACACATTAATATTGGTAGTACCCACTAATTCCATCCAAGGGTATCCCAAAACAACATCCATGTTATTCATATTTGAAGCATAAAAATCACCATGAAACAAATACTTATCCATAGAAAGCTTCAAATCCTTATAGATTTGAACATCCTTATCATCAACTTGTGTATGTTCAATTTGTTTTGCTAGGACTTGCAATTTTTTTGCCAAATTAACATTGATAAAATTATGCTTGCAACTTGGATTTATAGACACAATGATTTTCTCCTTCTGAATCAATCCATGAACCTGCAATAAGGATATACCAGTAGGAAATAACCCCACATGTTTCTCCTTATCTTGTTTTCTAGCATGAGACCATCTGTCTAAAAGTAATTTTTCAAATTCTTCATCGGGCAGGTTGGAACACTTCTTTTGGTTAAGTAATCCCCACCATGTGGTAGCCTCATCTCTAAAGTTCTGCACTACCCACCATTTCCAACTTTTGTCCCATACTGACTTTTTTTGTTTTATGTATTCTTCAATAGTAAGACCATTATCTTTCCCTGTAAAATATAGCTTCTCCATGAGAAAAATTCACTTACTTGGTGAAAATTTGTAATTGTCACAGTTTCGTCAATATTGCTCAGAATCCTTATTATGACCTGTTTTTAGAAATGGAACAATCATTCTGCATCTGCCCATGTGATAGAAATCCTGATCCAGACAATAGAATTCCAGACCTGCGCTGCAACTCTCCCGCCGTCACCAAAATCTCTGCAAAAAAAGCTGATTTTAAATCAGCGATATCTCCCTCATTCGGACTCTGATTCGACTGATTTTTTTTTTTTTGAAATTGGGTAATTTTTCTCAAACAATTCAGATCTAGAATTAGATTTTGTAGATCTTGCACCAGAACATCGAGATCTGCGCCGCAAACTAGCTGCCCTGAAAATTGTCTGCAACCCCACTGATTTTTAAATCAGCGATATCTCCTTTATCCGGACTCCGATTCGACTGATTTTTTTTTTTGAAATTGGGTATTTTTTCCCAAAGAATCCAGATCTGTAATTAGATTTTGCAGATCTTGTATCAGGACGTCTAGATCTGCGCCGCAAAACCGCTGCCCTGAAAATTGTCTACAACCCTACTAATTTTTAGATCAGTGATATCTCCTTCATCCGGACTCCGATTCAACTGATTTTTTTTTTGAATTCGACTATTTTTGCACAAAGAATCCAGATCTGTAATTATATTTTATAGATCTTGCACCAAACTGTACTGATCTGACCTGCAAAGTCGCCGCCCCAGAAACCCTGCAAAAAATTAAAAAAAAAATCTCCACTTTTGTGCCCAAGAAAGTGCTCTGATACCAATTGTTGTAGATCTAACCCAAAAATATTATAGATCTGATATGAAAATATAAGACAATGCAAATAAAGCCAGAAATAATATGAAATGATTCTTTATTATGAAAACCCTTATGGTAGGGCAACTCCATACATTCACTCCTTAAGGAAGGAGAACACTCCACAAGCCATATGCTTGTTCATACAATAATCCTTCTCTTCATATCCTCCATGTGGAGTCTCTAGCCTTTATATAGGCCTCATACATACAATACCATGTATCATTACCATGGTTCCCTCATACCATCAAACTAATACCATGGGCCCATTACATTATTATTAACTACTTGTGGTCCCTTACATGACATGGGTTAACCACCTTATTTATTACTATGGCCCATCCCATTATTACATTATTACCTTGGGTACCTCCCTTGGTACCCCATATTATCCCCCCTAGGTATATAACAAATTGGCTGATTGTTCTGGGTTTCCCTTGCTTCTTCTTCTAATGGTAATGAACTAGGAGTTGGACTTTGGAGCAGGTGTTCAATCAAGTCATCCTCATCTTGTTGTCCTCCTCCTATGGTTGCTTCTAAAGCATAAAGTTGGGTGGAATAAACCTCATCTTCTTCCTCCTCCTCCAACCATAAAGGTAAATCATTCTCTAGAGAAGGTTGAGCAGGAGGGTATAGGACTAACTTCTTCGACATATGCCCATTCTTGATGGTCATATTCCCAGCTCTGCAACTAATGCAAGCATTGGTTGTGGCCAACCATGGCCTTCCAAGGATGAGAGGGTAACCAGTAAGCTTAGCCTTAGGCTGAAGAGCTAGAAAATCTGTTGGGTACTCCCAAGAGTCGATGGAGACCATCATATCCTCCACAATTCCCTCAGGGGTGACTGTGGAATGGTTTACAAGTTGCAAAATTGTTGTGGACTTCCTCAATGACCCTTGGAGGTTGAGCTTGAGCATGGTGTCCTTGGTCATCACATTAATGGCAGCCCCAAGATCGATAAGAGTGTGTGGGACAATGGTGCCACTGATGTGCACATCTACTACAAGGCTTCCAGGGTCCAAATATTTCAGACATATTACATGTACCTGCATTAAGTTGGACATCTTCCCAATGACATTAATGGTAGGGCATCCCTTTTTCTTCTTCTTGGATGCATGAATCATTTCTCCTTAATCAAATTATTGTAAATGGGAACATCTTTTATTGCCTAGAGAAGGGGGGTCTTTACACATAGATTTTTCAATTCTCCCATAAGTTTAGTTTCTTCTAGGGTAGGCTAGAGTGGTTGGACCAATCTCTCAGGAAAGGATGGATTTACTTTAAGGTTTCTTTCCTCTCTTTCTTCCTCAACCTCCCTATGTGGAGGGGGAGGTTGGTTATTTGAGAGGACTCTCCCAGATCTTAGGTTGATCTCCTAGATTTCTACAACATAAGTTGGATATGATGTCTCTCCATTGTATACTTGTTGAGCTTGCCTATTGTTCAGGTTCGGATTTGGTTGGATATGCATCTAGGGTTGCTTGAGTGGATCAGATTGTAGGAGTTGTGGTTGGGTAGGTGGTGAAGGCAATAGAGCTGGAGCATTGTTGTATTGGGGCCTCCACCCCTAGAGTGGTGTTTTCCACTAAGGTTGTGGGGGAGCATAAGGTTGAAATGACTAGTTGGCTAGCTAGGAATGATACTAAGATGCATAGGACCAAGGAGGGGGTGTAGAACAAGAAGGATGAGAACGGGGTCCCCAAGAAGGTATATTTGTGGTTTGGTTGGGTTTGTAATATGCATGGGATGACCCTTGCATGCCCTACTAGTATGGTCTAAGTCTAGAAGGTCTCCTTTGGTTGATGTAGCAAAGTTGCTTAGTGACCCCTTCAACTCCTTGATATACAACTTTGAGTCCGGGTAAAGAAGGTCACTTGTCTATGGAGTGGTTTTCTTCCTAGACTGAGAAAATTTTAATACAATTCAATGGACATTCGTTCCTAGGATGCCTCCTAGTGCATCTAGGACAAAAGATGGCCAAGGCTATCTCTGCTTCCTCTTGCTTCCTTTTGATGTTCATGGTGTCTAATTTCAAGGCAAGGGTTTTTAGCATCTCACTTTTGAAATCTTCCAGCATATTTCCAATTTCACCCTTGATGTATGAGTTGGAAGATGATGTACTGGCCATAGGTTGACTACCCCTACCCTTTTTCCTGGTTGCGCTAGAATGGTTTCTAAAGACAATATTGATATCCTCATAGGGTAATTGGTAGATATCTCCTCCTGCTAACAAATGTAAGCTATCCAGAAGATCTTCCCTTACTCCTCTAAGCAGGACCAACTTTTGACTCAAGGTCAAGTGTGCACCTGGCCCTTTTGTAACTAAGTTGGAACCTTTCTTCGTAGTCTCCTAAGGATTCATCCTAGCTCATGGTCATATAGAAAATGTCTTCTTTAGTATCCTTTGACCTACATTAATCCTGATATTTGTTGTTAAAATCCTGCTGCATCTGGGCCCAAGTTGTGATGCTATCTCTAGGTAAATCCATGAACCAACGCAATGCTACATCCTTGAGGGTAGATGGAAACATTTTTAACTTTTTCTCATCATCTGTATAGTCATAGATTCAGCATATAATAGAAAACTAAAATAGGAAAGTGGTGGGGTCCTCTGTGGTCAGGCCATGGAAATGAGGTAGGGAAAAGGGGCTTATATTCTTCATCTTAGTGTCCCCATTGGTTTCCCTGATGGGGAAGGCACCCTCAACTCTCTCTCTATTCCCTCTGTCATTTCAGTTTTTAGCCATTGGTTCAGTAGGAATGGGTTCCTCTTCTTCTTCTTCCCCTGTAGGTTATTCAAATATGTCAGGTTCCTCACTTAAAGGTTCCTCTAGTTCACAGCCACCGAAGAAGAGAGAAGGTTGGTTATTGGATGCCGTGGAGTTATTTGGAAAAAATGTCCCTAAATTATCCCTTTTCTTATGAGGCAAGAAAGGAAATGTTTTTGGGTTGGTTTTTGTAATTTTTTAAAGCTGGAAAGTACTTTTCAGAAATGAAATTAATGATTGAATGAAAATCACTGACAGAATTAAAAGCTACTTGCTGAATTGAAATTCTACTTGCAGAATGGAAAGGAAAGCAGATAATAAAAAATGAATGAAAGGAAGCTACTATATTACTTTTGCAGAAAAAACTAATGGCAGAAAATTGAAGACAAGAAGTAGAAGAAAAGAAAGCAGTAATCACATTCTACTTAGACACCTCCCCAGCAATGGTGCCAAAAAGTGATGAGCGCTAGTATTGTAGCAAGGATGTTGCAACTCCTAGGCTACCAACTTTACTTATCAACCCAAGGTTCGTACAAACTTGGAGGTGACAATGCTATATGCATAAGTAAAAGTGAAGGTCTTGCCTGTTGTCACTATTCATCCAGCGAGAGACCCCAGGGGTTCCAAGCCAGACTTCAATAGAGTTAGAAGAAGCTTAATTCTTTGATGGAAGAAGAGCAAATATACTCTAAGAGAGCTACTCTACTGTAGTAATGAAGAAAACAACAGGTAATGCTAAATCACACCATATCCTAATTAACCATTTAAACAACTATGGTAAGCAGAATTGCTAATTCAACACTAACCTAATGCTTCTATATAAGCTACATAAGTAAAGCACATCAAACCATACTAATGTGTAAGCAAGAAAACTAAACTAAGTATGTTTTCACTTTTTTTTGGCAAAATCAAGTAGGCAAATTAATTTTTCTTATGGATGTGACAGGTGGATGGGAGGTGATTGAGGATGGATAAAAGGCTTATGGAGTGGTCAGATGGTGTGGAAGGGTCCTAGGAGGATTTTTGTGACTTCCTAAAGGTTCCCCATCAATTCAACCTCAAAACAGGTCGTTTTAGGAAAGCCTATAGGATGTAGTAGAAACCTATAGGATGATCTTGTAGAAATTACAGGAAACCTACAGGATACAACCTAGAGCTAATTGTGAGGTGTTGGAGGTGATGGGAAGCTTGGAGAAGGTGTGTGATGAGTGGGATAGGGTGTTGGAAGGTCTAGGAACACTTAGGAGTCAATATCCAAGAGAAGAGATGGCTATATTTGCTCAATGTATCTAGGGGAATTTCAATGAAAAAGGACAAAAAGACTAGTGAGGGTGATGGTGGAAAAAGAGACAGCTAAGGTGGATGAGGTGGAAGGTGGCTCCTGGTGATGAATTTTGGGTCTCCTCGTGAAGTACCTGTTGTTCTTAAAACATGTATGTCTTCCAAGAACTATGCAACAAGATACATCTTCATAAACTAGGAAAGCATGAATCAATTTCCTATATTATGCATGAAGAAAGTGCTGAAGGGAATGAAAGCATGAGTGAGATCTTATTGCAAAAATAGAGTAATGGAAAAAGATGAATGAAATGAACCAAATACTGAATCAAGACAACAAACTCCAAAGCTCATGCAAGAACTAGAAATATGTGTTTTTGGGGTTACTGAAGGGTCTCTTCCTCAAGTCATGGTCCTAGAGGGAGGAAGTGAGGTTGAGACACCTGCTGACAACCTTATGGTGATCCTTTTTCTCCTTGCTAACCTTCTAACTGAAATAAGGCACAAATGGAAGCAAACTAACATACAACCAATCTAATCAACGCTGCTATAATGGAAATGCAACTACTAAGCAAATGAACAATCGAACTATGAATCTATGCTAGCATACATGTACAATAAAGAGGAGCCTTAGCTACTAGGGTTTGGCCCTAACCCAAGAGCTTCAGCCCTCTGAGTTAACTTAGTTCTCGCTCAAAACAAAACTCATTCTTATTATCAAAACAATGGATTACATAAAAAATTGTCACAAGTCTTGCAAATCGAAAATAGAGTAGAGTTTTACAATCAAAAATATGAATCCTATTGAGGTCCTAGGCCTCTCTACTTATACATCTGAAGTCTCCAACGACTTCCTTAAAATTATGGAGGCTCAACTCCCAAACTCAAGATAAATTGGTGCTTTGTCTTCACTTGCTCGACTGCCTTCTAGTCCTCATGATTTGGTTGTTTTCCCTCTGAGCTGATGGAGGAATATTTGAATGGAAGGGTAGTAAATGAGGAGGGCTTTCCTCCTATAATTCCTCTCCCTTGTCCCATTCGATTTTTGACCAAGGTATTTTCCAAAATTCCTTGCTTTTATCCTTTAATCCTGCATTAAATTCACGTTAGACCAAAAACTAAAGTATCCAACTCTAACTCATCTCATAAACCAAATATAATCAAAAGTATGCAATAAGTCATGAGAATAGTTGGTTGACTAAGCTAGGAGGTGAATTAAGGCCCATATAATTACCTAATGATAAGGCTCATCAACTTGCAGGGTTAAAAAGAGGACTTAGAGGGATACCGCAAGACGTAATTTCTAACCTTGGAAATTTTTAATTACAGAGACACAACAGATTCAATATCGAGCTCCTACAAAGTGAAAAAAGTGTGTAGTTTTTTTAAATTTTTGCGTAAATTTGGTTTGGAAAATTCTTTTGAAGGACTTCAAAGGGCATAGTGAAGTATTATAATCATTAATTTATGCCCCTAAGAAAGAAAATGGAAACACCTAGTAAGCAACCTGAAGGCTCTAGCATGACTCATGAAGAAAAGGAAGAAATGCAACATGATATATCTAAGTTACGAGACCAAGTGCAACAAATTCCACTCTCAAAAAAAGTAACAGAAGCTAAGATGGAAGGTTTAAAGAAAGGCATGGAAGCTAAGATGAATGGAATGGAAGCTAATATGGATGGTATGTGTTATCACTTAGGAAACAATTTCTAAATTGTTCACATCAGTTTGATTGTAAAGGTTAGGCGTTAGTCCGGGTTTAATTTTTCCATGTTTGCTTTAGTGTCTAAGTCCTAGGAGTCTTGTTGGTATGTTTAAATAAAGGTCAACACTTCATTTTCATCCATCATTGATCTCACATCACACCTAAGCTCCATATTTCAATCCTATTTCAAAGTTCTTATGCGCAGCGAAACTGTCTAGGTGTTTTCGTAGCGCAAAACCCATAATTTGCACTGGCTGCGCTACGAAATCAGGGATTCATGCAAATCCATGTCAAATGTCATCCAACTGTCAAATCTACTAGAATTTGTTAGATTTTCATCATCAATTGTCAATCCATACACCTTTCCTATCACATTCAACTGCTCATTCTTATCATTAGGTTCGTTAGGTGTCTTGGTGCACTAAAGTTTCAAATTTCAAAAAAGGAGCCAAGTATTTTCAGTTATGATTATGTATGGGTTCATCTATGAGAAGCAAATTGACAAGCACTTAATCAGAATTCTTTGAAGTCCAAGTGAAGTAGCTTCCCTTTTCATTTCAAGCGAGGCAATGATCGAGATTAAGATGGTGCAAGCTCTTTCAATTTTCATCTTGCAATTCCATGGAGTTGTTTACAGAAAAGAAGGATCATATGTCAGGCAGGTGTCTAATACTGAACACGCTTTCAAACAGGTTGGTTGTTGGAGATTCTGTGAAAAACTTCAAGGAGGTCACATGCAAGTCAACAAAGAATTTGCTTCCAATTTCACAGGATTTAATTCAAAGGTTCGAGTGCTTCAATTACCAATCTCTCCAAAGGTTATATCTGCAGTCACTGAAATCCCAAAAAAGACAATTTTAAAAAAGAGAACTATGTGTTTTTGACTCACACAGTAGTTTCGTAGCGCGCTACAAAACTGCTGAAGGTGACAATTTTGTTTTTGAGGATCTACCTTGAAAGAAAGAGAGGATTATTTTGAAATGGATGTTGCTGCAGAGGTGTAATAAGATCACTTGAGAAGTTTGAGCCCTAATCAAAAGGTAAAATCAAGAAATGAAGACATATACACGTACCAAACCTTGCGCTACGAAATCACTGAAGCAGCCTTTTTCAAGAGAAAAACTGTTTTAAGTAGTCAACTTCCAGGAGGTCTCTAGAGAAACGGAAAGAATATTTTGGAAAATTGAAAGAGGTTTTCATTCCTAACCTAATGAAATATACAAACCTCTTTCAGTTTCTTCAAATCCATTATGATCTGGGAGAAATGGATGACAAAACTTGCACTACGAAACTGTTGTAGGTGTAGTTTTTCACAAACATATTTCTCCTGTTTAACACCTGTTTTTCAAAAACTCATTCTGGGCGGTAGGAAAGATGTTTCAAAAAAACAAGAGAGGTTTTTGTTCAGCATGGATTTTTTCACAAAATTCTCCTTCATTTTTTCCAAATAGATTTTTTATGAGAAGTTATGAGCTCTGTCCCAAGACCTATTTTTCAGCCAGAACAGAGCAAGGGACAGTCTCCCAGTTTCTAGGAACAACAAAAGGATGAGTCATCAAGGGCCAGCTGGAAGGTTATGAGCACCATGAAATTTGACTTCATGGAGTTTTAGGTGTCAAAGAATGTTTTAAATGTTTATATAAGGTTTTTGTAATCATAATAAGGAGTTACACTCCTAGTTCTACTAGGTCTCACGGACTCCTAGTTAGCCGTCCTTTGTATTAAATAGTTAGTTTTAAGTGTCAATAGGTGTCAAATTAGGAGGAATTCGAATTCCCCTCATGCTGGAGGAAGGAATCTACATGAACTCTATATATGGGAGAAAAAATAATGTACTTGGGGTTGGAAATTCTCAAAGAAACAGAGGACTTTGTGTTATTGTATGTGACTGTATGTTTTCAGGATAATATAAGGAGTTGATTTCACTACTCAGGATTCAACAAGGGTTTTTAATGTTTGATTTTCTTCATGGTTTCTTTCCTATACTTACTTGCAGTAGTACAGATACATGTTACTTAGAACTCATTTGAAGATGCTCTAATTTCCTTCATGTATTTTTGGACTGTGTTCCTACACTATATCTCTGTTCTACTTCTATGTGAAGGCCCTCTATGCCCTGAATTCCATGTGAATTTAATCTCATTGTTGAACTGAAACACACCTTGACTCCATGGCCCAATGGAATTTTGTTAATTGATATTTCAACCATTCATATATTGTTGTTTGAATTTTTCATAGAGTTAGCCATCTTAATCTTCAAAGTAAAATCATTAACCCTTTGAGAGAGCCCTCTCAAGCTAAGGAGGCTAAGCCTTAGCTAAAAGATTGGTTTGAAAGAGTTACTTGAAATCTACCTGATCATAGCAGCCTATCAGGGTCTGATTTTGAGATAATAGTATGAAAGACAACATTGAATATTGGTAGAAAGACATGGAAGGTTGGAAGGAAGGTTTGACAAAGTTGCTACAAGAAAGGCTTCCTAATGGCGAAAAGGTAGCAGAGGAACCTCATAATGAGAACAAAATAAATGTTAATATTGATTTGAAGAATGCCAACATTGAATATTTGAAGAAAGACCTGGAAGGTTTGACAAATTTATTACAAGAAAGGATTATTAATGGCGAAAAGGTAGTAGAGGAAATTCATGATGACAACAAAAGAAATGTTAATCATGACTTCATAGACTCTAACATTGGAAAAAAGACCCACCATGTTCCAAATATCGATATGAGGAAGTTTGATGGCAAGGATCCCAGAACATGGATACTATAGATGGAACAATATTTCGATCTCCATAATGTGCAAAACACACAAAAGGTATGCATTGCAACTTTATGTTTGGAACCAAAGAAATTTGTATGGTATCGATGGATTTTCTCTCCTAAGCAAATTGTCACTTGGGAAATTTTTACGGAAAAAATGATAGCACATTATGAGGATACAAAAACCAACACCTTTTTTATCCAATTGATAAATCTCAAACAAAAGGGTTCAATGATGGAGCACATTGAGGACTTCCAAAAATTGAATATAAGGGTAAAAGATATTCCATAGGAGCATAGGATTGATGTGTTCATAGGGACTTTAAAGGATAACATCCAACATGAGGTTCATCTTTGGGAACCTGATTCATTGGAGAAGGCATTCAGGTTGGCAAGAAAAATGGAAAACAAAATTATGGCAACAAGGAAGCCTACCACTCACAACTATAAAGATGGAGGTGTTGTTTCTCTTAGCCTTCCACAACCTACAAGGTTGACACCACAACAATTGGAAGAAAAAAGAAGAAAAAGGGCTTTGTTACAGTTATGATAGAAAATACACTAAATGTCATAAGTGTGCTGAGAATAAATTATTTTACATAGATTGTGAAGAGGAGGAAGAAAAGGAACAAGAAACGTCAAAAGAAGAGGATATACACCAAGAACAAACCCTAGAGAAAGAAGAAATGAATCCAAACATATATTGTAATGCATTGGCCAGAATTACCACTCCTCAAACTATCAAGATAGAAGGACATATCAAGAAGAAAAAGGTAATAGTGTTGATTGATTCAGGCTGTACCCATAATTTTTTTCATTGTAAGATAGCCAAGGAATTGAATTTCTTCCTATATACAGCACCAAAGTGTCAAGTGATGGTTGCAAGTGGAGGAACCATATTTTTTTTTTGAAAGTGCCATAATACCAAGCTATTCACGGGAGAATATGTATTGAATAGCCCAATTCTTTCCATTCCAATGGGTGGTACTGATGTTGTTCTAGGAGTTCAATGGCTACAATCCTTGGGTACAATAGAATTTAATTTTCAAGAACTTTTCATGAAATTTTCTTCGAAAGGAAAGGAAGTTGAATTAAGGGGTATCATAGGGAAACCAATAAATATAATCAGCTCTAACATAATGGCAAAGCTTCTAAATAAAGAGCAACAAGGTGTAATTGCATAATTATGTTCGCTAGAGGTTCCACATCGAAATCATCTATTTCTCCAGATCTCCAAAATGTCTTTGACAATCATTCCAAGGTATTTAAGACTCCCAAAGGCCTCCCACCTATGCATGATCATGATCATGCTATTCATTTGATTCCAGGAAGTGTTCCTCCAAACATCAGGCCTTACAAGAATCCCTATGCCCAAAAGAGTGAAATTGAATGTATGGTTGCAGAAATGCTAGAGGATGGTATAATTCAACCTAGTCAAAGTTCTTTCCCTGCTCCAGTAGTATTGGTGCACAAGAAGGATGGGTCATGGTGCATGTGTTCGGATTATAGGGAGCTCAACAAGCTCACTATTAAAGATAAATTTCCCATTGTTGTCATTGATTAATTATTGGATGAATTGCATGGATCAGTTTACTTCACCAAGTTGGATCTTCATTTAGGATATCATCAAATCAGAATGAAGACTGAAGACATTTCGAAAACAATATTTAAAACTCATGAGGGTCATTAAGAATTTTTGGTCATGCCTTTTGGCCTTACCAATGCACCTTCTACATTTCAAGGTTTGATGAATTCCATTTTCAAACCCTTCCTTAGAAAATTTTTGTTAGTATTTTTTGATGATATAATAATCTACAACAAGTCTTGGAAGGATCATGTTCAACATGTTGACAGGGTTCTCAAACTATTGGAGGAGAAACTATTATATGCAAAAAGCTCCAAATGTTTCTTTGGAGTACAAGAGGTGGAATATCTAGGTCATATTGTATTTCATGAAGGAGTTAACGTAGACCCTCAAAAAATTAAAGCCATTAAGGAATGGAAAATCCCCACATCCATAAAGAATCTACGAGGATTTATCGTATTGATAGGGTATTATCACAAGTTTGTTAAGAATTATGGGAGAATAGCAACACCTCTAACAACATTGTTGAAGAAAGATGCATTTTCGTTGACTCCAAAAGCATTGAAATCCTTTGAACATCTTAAAGAGGCAATGTGCCAAGCACTGGTCTTAGCTACGTTGGACTGCACAAAAACCTTTATTGTGGAATGCGATGCCTCAGGAAATGGAATTGGTGTTGTTTTAATGCAAGAAGAAAGACCCATTGCTTTTGAAAGTTGTCCAATCAAAGGAAAGTATTTACACAAAGCTATTTATGAGAAGGAAATGTTGGCAATACTACATGCGCTTAAGAAATGGTGACCCTACCTAATGGGAAGACACTTCAAGGTAAAAATGGATCATAATAGTCTAAAACACCTTTTAGAACAAATATTATCTTTAGAAGACCAACAAAAATGGGTCACAAAGACGTTGGGTTATGACTTTGAAATCGTCTACAAAAAAGGGAAGCAAAATGTTGTGGCAGAGGCACTCTCAAGAAAGGATGAGGATGTGGAAGCATTGCTTTGTGCCATTTCTATTATCCAACCAGATTGGATAAACGAAACAAGGGATGAATTAAAGAATGACGAATAAGTGTGGGCACTCATTCAAAAGATACAACAAGATCCCAGTACATCTGATACATTTAGCTGGAAAAATGTTTGGTTATGGTAAAAATATCGCTTATACCTATGTAAGGATTCCCAACTCAAACAAAAGATTCTTATGGAATTGCACATCTCTCCCTTAGGAGGGCACTTAGGATTTTTAAAAACTTACCAGAGGGTCAAGAAAGAATTTTTTTGGGATGGCCTTAAATCAGATATTCAAAAGTTTGTGGCAGAATGTTTGGTTTGCCAACAAAATAAATTTGAAACAATTAAGAACCTAGGTCTATTACAACCTTTATCCATTCCAAGCCAATGTTGGGAGGAGGTTTCAACGAATTTTATCACAGGTTTACCCAAGTCCGATGGAAAGAGTGTCATCATGGTGGTAGTTGACAAGCTTACCAGGTATGCACACTTTTGTGCATTATCTCATCCATTTAAAGAAAGTAAAGTTTCTATTGCATTTATGGAAACAATTCAAAAGCTACATGGAAACCCAAAGATTATTGTAAGCGACAGAGATCCCATTTTCATTGGAAATTTACGGACATAATTATTTTCTTGTCTTGGTACTCAGTTAGCTCATACCTCATCTTATCATCCTCAATCTGATGGGAAAGCTGAGATAGTAAACAAATGTTTGGAAGGATATATTTGTTGTTTTTTATCTAATAAACAGACACAATGGGTCCAATGGTTACCTATGGCTGAATGGTGGTATAACACTTCCTTCCACACTGTAGCAAAAATGACCCCATTTATGGCACTTTATGGATATCATCCACCATCCATCACATCATATTTAAGAGAAAATTCTAAGGTTCAAGCAATGGAAGATCACATCGAGCATCAACAACAAGTTCTCCAACTCTTAAAGGATAACCTCACTTTGGCACAAAATAGAATAAAACATTAGGAAAATCAACACCGCAATGAAATAAGTTTTGGTGTAGGTGATTTGGTATTCCTACGGCTACAACCATATAAACAAATGTCCCTCAAGCAAGATAAGAAGGATAATAAATTATAACCAAAGTATTATGGTTTGTACAAGGTGTTGCAAAAGATTGGTACTATGGCATAAAAATTGGAGCTTCCTACAACTTCCCATGTGCACCCAGTTTTCCATGTTTCATGCTTAAAGAAGGTTATAGGTGACAAAATCCCAGTTCAAACAATATTTCTAGAACTTGACGAGGAAGGAAAAATCATATTGGAACCTGAAGCAGTCATAGAAAGAAGAACTCGACAGTTATGAAATCGATCAATTTCGTAGTATCTCATCAAGTGGAAGAACTTACCCGTTGAAGATTCCACATGGGAGGGTGAGAATTTTATACAGAAGCATCCAGAACTACTCAAGCATTGAGGGCAACACTTTTTTGAAGGATAGGGGCATGTTAGGTCCCTATAATGCTAGTCATTCCCCCCTTACTATTGTCATTATATCCCTTATTGTTATTGTTGTGCCCCTATTGTCCCCATATTGTTATTATTGTGCCCCATAGAAGCCCACTATTGTTATTGTTGTGCCCTTATATTATTATTGTTATGTCGGCTTTGATTATATCGTGACTTGTTAGACTCCTATATATAGAAAGGAGGTTTTGTCGTTTGTATCATCCAAGAATTGTTCATTTGTGTAATGTAAAGGAGGTTTCCCCCTCAAAGAGGTTGATTTTGAAGGAATTGATCTATATTTTATTCTATTTTGTTAGTTGGTTGCATAACATATACTTTAGGTTGTAAAGGAATTTCATCCTTTCGAGTGGACTTCCCCATTCTTTTGAATTCATCACACTATGCAATGTATCTCTAAGAATCTATGTGAAGGGTTGGACAATAGTATCTTACTTGCAGGATATTATAGGTTGTCCTCTTGGTAGAAAAATGACCTCCACAAGGTCCATCATGAAAAGCTTAGAGGATTTGATAAACCTCATCTTCCCTCACATATCTTATTAGGATCTGATTAGGCCCCAAATCGAAGAGGTTACCCCCAACCCAAGTTTAAGAGATTATTTCTAAAAAAATTTATTATCTCCTTTGAAGAGTAGTGGGAAGGGAATTGGCTAGCAAATAAGAAGTTGGATATGTCACCAAACCATGGAGATAAGAGTGATATAGCAAAAATATGCTCATCAGGGAGCTGGTCATCCACCACTTTTTTACCACCTATAAACAAGGTTAGTCTTGAATTAAAATTTGAAACAACATTTTCTCTTCTAGGTTTATCAACACCAACTAAATAAAATTATTGCAACAATAATAACCACCTAATTATGTGAGTATTCACATCTCGTTTGTTCATTAATTATTTGATTGTTTCATGATCTGTATGTACAAAGACTTGATAGCTATTAATGTAATGTATAAATTTGTTTAGAGAATGTACAACAACAAGGATTTATTTTTCAGTAACTATATAGTTAAGATCAATGTTGGATATAATTTGTTGAAAAAATAGATGGAAAAAGGAATTTTACCTTTGAGTTGTCCTAGTGTTGCACCAAATTCCTTTTGACATAAATATTTCCAACAAAACTATGCATCTTTTATTAATAGTGGAAAAAAAGGAGAAGCAATCCTGCTAAAATATTTGATGAATATTCAATAGTATCTATCAAGGCCCAAAAAATGTATAGCATCTTTACATTTTTTAGAAACATGACCCTGTTTTATGATGGATAATTTTGTTAATATCTACTTGGATTCCTTTTTAGAGAGAGAATGCCCTAAAACGATCCCTTCATTCATTAGAAATAGGAATTTCTCATCGCTTAGGGAGAGGTTAATTTTTTACACCTTTGCAAAACTTTGTAAAGGTTGGAGAGAGCCTCTTGGAAATCATCCCTTTAGGTTGTAAAATCATCCTTGTCAATTTCCACTGAATCATTCATGAGGTCAGAGAATATACTCAAAACAACCCTATCGAAGGTGGAAGGGTCATTACAAAAAACAAATACAATAAATTTGTAATAAAAGGTTCCCCAATCTAATGTGAAAGTGGTTTTATCCTGATCTTTAGGGCTTATATGGATTTGGTTGTACCCACTAATCCCATAGAGGAATGAGAATAACATTTTCCCTACAAGGACATCAAGAACTTGGTCAATAAAAGGCAAAGGAAAATGAGCCTTTCTAATGGCTTTGTTGAGTTCCCTGTAATCAACATAGATTCTCCATTTTCCATTCTTTTTAGGAACAATGGCTAAGGGAGACACCCATTCACTATTTGAAATCGAATAGATGAATCTTGCATCCAACAATTTTTGCAATTCATCTTTCACAATATCTTAATGCAGGGTTTATTCACCTATGAGATTGATGAAAAATCTTATGATCCTCCTTGATACATATATGATGAGTGCATACGTAAGGATGAAATTCCTTCAAGTATTTATAGTCCCATAAAAATTCATCAACATGATGTTTCAAGATAGTGAGTCATTGGTCCTCTTTATCAACTGAGAGAAAGGGGATGATTTTCAAGGTTTTGGAGGGGATGAATTCTATGGTTTTCACATTATTTTAATTATAACTATCATTTATCATATTTTCCCATGAAATTTCTTGATAACAACTAGGATGTCCTATATATCCATCTTTTAAGTCATCAATATTCATGGAACAGGGTATTTATTTTGCATAAATTTATCAATTAGATTATCTTCATTAATTTTTTGTTGCCAATAGTGGTCTCTAATGTACATATAATGTAGGATGGTGATACAAAAGAGTATTCTTCTTCTTCTTCTTCTTCTTCTACCCAATTAGGAAAATCACACTCAATAAGAGGTTGAGAAGATGTATATATTACAAGATGTTTTCTAGATTGCCCATTGTTGATAATCATATTTCCAACCCTACAACTAATGTAGGCATCAACAATGGCTAACCAAGGTCTTCATAAGATGAGAGGGTATCCATTAAAATTTGTCTTGGTATAAAGGTCAAGGAACTTTGTAGGATACTCCCATGAATCAATAGAGATGCTAACATTTTCAATGTGCCTTTAGGTGTTATTGTAGATCTATCAGCAAGTTGTAGCATTGTGGTGGTCTTCCTTAGAGATCCTTAGAGATTGAGTTTGACATAGTATCCTTAGTCATGAAACTTATTGCAACTACTAATTCAATGAGAGTGCTAGGAACTAAAATATCATTGATGTGGACATCTACTACTAGGCTCCTAGTATCTAAGTACTTGGGGATGATGACTCTCCCAAGCATAAGATCAACTAACTTCCCTTTGGTGTTGATAGTAGGGGAATCTCTTTTTCTCCTCCATAGTATTCTAAGACATTCCTCTTTACTGAAATTATTGTAGATAGGAACATCCTTGATGGCTTGAAGGAGAGGGATCTTGACACACATATTTTTCAATTCTCCCAAAAGTTCAACTTCTTCTAGGGTGTGTGTTTTATGAGTGGTCAACCTTTTAGGATAGGGAGGCTTATTTTGGGTGACTTGAGGCATGAAATATTCATTCTCTTAATTTATATATATATTTTGGAGAAGGTGGGTGAGCATCTAGAAGGACCTTCCCAAACCTAAGGTTGATCTCCTGAATTTCTAAAACATAAGTTGGATAGGTGGTTTCTCCACTGTAGACTAGTTGAGCCTGCTTATTGTTAGGATTTGGGTTTGGTTGGGTAGGCATATGAGGTTGTTTTGGAGGATTATTTTTGGGTACTTATAGTTGAGGAGGAGGAGGCATTAAGGTAGGTGGTTAGGTTTCCTGAGGCCTCCATCCTAAAGATGGATTACCCCATTGAGGAGGTTGATGTGGATATGGTTGAAAAGGAGGAATAACATTTTTGGGAGAATAAGGCCATGGAGTGGGAATAGACTAGGGTGAAGGGTTAGGAGGACACCAAGGTTGAAAATGTTCATTGTAATTTGTATTGAAAGAATAGGGGTAGTTCATACTTTGTTAAAAAATTATAGGGGCTTGTGGCCCTCTTTTGACTAATAAAGAATAGTTTCTCCATGCTCCCTTTCGTGCCTTGGCATACAATTTTCAATCCTAGAAAATATGGACACTTGTCAATGGAATGATTTTCTTCACATACAAAACGTATTTCTATTACATCTAAAGGAATCTCATCCCTAGGATTTCTTTTAGTGAATTTAGTGAAAAGTATAGCTAATGCCCTTTCTGCTTCTTCTTGTTTCCTCTTGATCTATAGTGTATCCATTTGCATAGAACAAGTGTTGTAAAATATCGATCTTTAGTTCCTCTAGCATATCTCCTATCTTGTTCTTCGTAATTATGGAGGAGGAAGAGAGACTTACCAAGCCTTTGTTTGCTATACCTCTTTTTATAGCAACCCTTGAATATTTTTTTAATATTGTTTTGATATCATCATAGTTGAGTTGATATATGTCTCCATTGGCTAGTAGGTTGAGTGTTTCCATTAGTTATTCTCTAAATCTTCATAGTAAAAATAAATTCAAGGAATTTGGTTCTAGAGTCACAATTGTGTGCTCTTCAATAACTCAACTGAAAACCTTCCTCAAAATCTTCTAGAGACTCACTTAATCCTTGATTCATTCTGAATATATTGTCCTTGGTGTCTCTTGTTGTGCAATAATCTCGATACTTAGTGTTGAAGGCTTGTTGCATCTACTCAAATGAAGTGTTGATATCCCCTTCTAGGATCATGAACCAAAAAAGGGTTGCATCCTTAAAATTGGAAGGGAATATTTTGAGCTTTTGATCATCAGTTGTGTAGTCATAATTTTTGGTAACTACAAGAAAATCAAACATAAAAGTGTTAGTATCTTCAATAGTCAAATCGTAGAAGTGTGGAAGGACAAATGGTTGATGTTTTTCATTTTGTCTTCATTTTTTTCTAGAATGGGGAATATGAACACTTTAGGTTGTGTATTTTTATCCATGGCATTGTTGGGTTGTGAAGGTATTTCTTCTTTTGCAAGCTCCTCAGAGATCCTCACTTTCTCACCTAAAACGACCTTAATAGTCCCCGTGGACAAGGTTAGAGGCTCATAGTTAGAAAAAATAGGATGACTACTAGTAGAAGTGGAGGTTTTTGATAAGTACTTTCTTTTTTTATCCCTAACTCTTCGAGGCATAAAAGAAAAGAAGAGAAAAAATCTATTTTTATAATTTTTTGGAATGAAAATGCTAATGAAATGCAATTTTTATATTTTTGAAAATGAAGAATGCTTAATGTATTTTTTGTTGTTTTTGCAAAAATTGAAATGAGAGAAAGAGTAAATCAATTAGGGAGGAATAAAATGCCTACTTTGACACCTCCCCTACAATGATGCCAAAATGTGATGGCCCTCAGTATTGCAGCAACAATGTTGTAATTGTCAGGGGCCTTAACTTTAATTGTCAACCCAGGGTTTGTAAAAACTTAAGAGGGGTTATCACTATGTGTGCAATAAGTACTCTCCTTTCTCTTTCTTACTTTTATAGGGGTGCAATTACTGAGATGAGATCTATTTACACGGAGACCATTCTAATTGTTCTATGCTACAAACAAAATATGAAATTGTAGAAAATGAAAGACAATAAGTAAACCTATGCTAATTGTAATCAAAGGAGGAAAACCATATTAACTATGATGAAATGAAAGCATATCTATGCTACTATGCAAAGAAAGGAAACTCACAACTAAAATAAATCTTGTAGATAACAAACCCTAAAGTTGTAGGAAAAAGGCAATTTCTATAACAAACTAGGTCAAAGAATCTACTTGGTCTCTTTGCCTCTAAGTTTGATAGTCAAGGTTCTAGGGACGTTGTAACACATCAGATAAGGTTAATCATGAGTTGGATGTAAGTTTGGAAGAGTTTCAAAAACAAAATGCAAATTGTTATAGGAGTCCCTATTTTATTGCAAGATATAGTCCATTCAGTAGTAAAATGTGCCAAGGACGAGGTTGGAAAGAAAAAGGAGGCTACTGAAGGCTCAGGAATGATAAAGTACTCATTTCCAAATAACCAATTCAGTAGTATAAAGGATTTCTTTCACAAATTGTGTGGTTTTAAAGTCTCCTATAGCTGCAAAAGAAAGGGACTATGCAGTCACAACAAAATAGAAATGATTGAAAACAAATAGATATCGACAACTAAAGTGAAATTAAATTCATAAATAAATATGCTAAATGAATAATATAATCACTACTAATTCTATTATCTAGTGCTCGTGAAAGAAATATTGTTAAGAAACAAGCTAATTAAGTCTACATAAAAATAATACTCATAAATAAACTATAGAAATAAAAAAGTGAAAAAATAATAATGATACAACAGGGGTCTTGAGCACCTGGGGTGGGCCCTAACCCAGGGAAGTTGAGATCCGTGAAAGAGAAATAGACTAATAGCTGAAACCAAAGTTGTCTTCCATTAATTGAATAATTGTTGATACATAGTGAAAAGCTGCAGAACTTGGAAACTGGACTTCGTACACAACTATCCTCTTGCTTCTCCACATTGCTAGCTCCCTAATGGGCTACTCGATCCCTCTATTTATAAAAAATTGGCTCTAGGAACTCTCCTTTAAAGGAGCACTACTCTTCCTCTAAAACTCTTAGAAAATAGTATTGTGGTCCCTGAGTGACCTCACAACTATAGGGAAGAGTATTTATTTCTCCAAGCCATCTGTGTTTGAACCTTATATCGCAGAGGGTAGGTCCCATGAATCTCTATGATTATATATCCTCGTAATATATGCAAAATATTCTCAATATCCTACACAATAATCACATTAGGGACATAAAGCATGATCAATCTCTTTAACCTCCTTATGAACTCATTTAAGCTAAGAAAATATTACTAAGTGCAAAAAGGAAGGTCTAACACAGCCTTTATGTGCCTAGGAAAGTTTAGATGGCCCTCATGTTTTACCTAATTGGGAGGCCCATTAATTAGGCACTACGAAAAATAATGAGGTTGAGATAATTGTAGTGTCTAAAGGTTTATTTATGCTTAAGTAATGTTGAATCACTTGGGATCTAGTTATTGGATACTCCTCCCTCATTATCCATTATCTTTGTTCTCTTACATTATCAAAGAAGGGCTCTTTTACCCAATTCATCAAGCATATTCAAGCTCTAATTATAGGATTTGAAACTTTGGAATGTTTTCATGTCTTGATGTGATGTAACTTCATACCAATCAACAAAAGTAAGGTTTGTTGGTCTAACTATGCATTGGTGGTAATTGTAGGATAATTTATTTTCAACATCAATATACCATATCAACAATAATATCTTTAATTCATGCATACAATGACCATGTATGACATTAATATAACTAACATAAGTCAAAATTTTATCCTTGGAAGGAAAAATCTAGATAAAAACATGTATAGACAACTTGACATAAGGTTGAAAATTTCCAATTATAAGACTAGATACATTTTCCTTTATACTATGCAACATAAATTCAAGCTTTTCCATGCAAGTAAAATCCAAGGAATGATAATGTACCCCTAACACATTTTCATGATTATGTCAAATACGCATAATTAGCATATTCCATTCCATTCACCATAGCATGAGCATTTAAGCCACATTTCACTTTCATAATTGAGTTTAGAAATCATATAGCATATCCCAAAGGTAGGGCTTGGTTTCTCTTAAATTGGAGAGCTCTAGGATTTGAAGGTTAAGGATCCTAATCCCATGCATAAACACTTTATACCTTCAATATAAGAGTGATTCAAAAGTCATTAAGGTTGTAACATAATCTTGAATGATTCTTCAACATACAGACCTCTCACCTTGTTATTTTCATATGCATGTATTGTAACATTCCTAAAAACCTTTCTGAGGCTACAAGGTACTTCTTGAAATATTAATTTCCATCATCTTTTTTTCTCTAATACCACTCTATAATATACCTAAAATCCATACTACATCCAATTCACATCGATTATCTTTGGTACCACTTTGTAACATTCACATTAAATTTTATCCTTTATTGAGATTATAAGTAAAATAAAGGTTATAGGTACTTCCTTGTACTACCAATTTCCATTGATTTCTTTCTTGGTACCTTTATGTAATGTACCCAACATCCATACAACCCCAAATTCAAATGGATTTTAGCTTTGATACCAAATTTCCTCCCTATCCTACTATTGACTAACTAATTCATGTATATATGAAAAAGTAGGCTCATACAAACAAATCAAATCATTCATATATATATATATAATGTACAAGCTTGTATATGCAACCATAATTCGATAACCATAAACTACCTCAACACCTTTGACACCTGCAGCAACCTCAACACCTACAGTAGTAGCATCAAGGCATACAACTACCTCCATCGTTGGTAGAAGCACCTCCAACACAAAAAACCACATCTCACACATGTAGAAGCACATGCAATGTCTCAAAGACATGTAGAGGCATAAGCAACATCATAGCAACACTCCAACCACCTACAACAACAACATCTCCAATCTATAACACAACATAGACACCCATAGAATCAATCCAATCCTCCTGCAACAACAACATCTACCTTCAACACAACATGAGTAAATATCTAACCTAATGCGACAACAACATGTCCAACCAACACATCATGCCAACCTCTATCCAATCACACATGTGGAATCCATCTCTACTCAACCTCAACTTCACTAGGTCTAGTCACGAGGTATGTTGACATCAATGCAACCTAACAAGACCAACAACCCAACACACAACACCAATAAGTCATCACTCATCACACATACATATGACCAGCAACACCTCCAACTTGTTGACATCAATGCCAACACTAAAATTCTAACAAACTCCCCCTTTGGCATTGATTTCAACCTCAGTACAACATGTGAGGCTCAACCCTAACCATCCAAATCTCCCCCCTTTGACATCAATGGAAAAGGTCCATAGAAACACTGAAGTATAATTCCAATAATGTGTCGGATGAGAGAAGGAATCCCCCTTTCATACACAACACCACACTGATGCAAGACCGATGTAGACCAAAACAGGAACCTTAGCTGCCAAGCATGTCTCTGCCAATGACATGCCAACTCTAAAGACTAAGCATGCTCCCCTAAGCCTGTAATGGGGTTGCAATCAAACACTTTGTTTGCTTCAACAAGCCTCCTTTCCAAGTATAAGAGACTACTACTCAAGGTCCATGACTCCAACTTACTTTGGACATGATATACAATACATTACAATACATACCATGCTTCATGGAGCAAGTACAAGGATATGACAAGTACATAGAATTGACAAATGACTCCACTATACTTATCATCAACCAAGACTTTTATGGACCCAAGTTTACATCATGCACCCAATATGTGGGGCTACATCAAGGATATTCAACATAATACATGACTTCGTCTCCATTTACCCATATATAGCTAATGATAAAACATGTTAGACACCAAGGGTCTCTCCATGAGAAATGTTCCCAAAATATGATACAATGATAGTACATGGATTTTACATATGCACATAAATGTGCTCTCATCAATACATGCCCAAAATATGAAATAAAATGAGATACATGGAAATCAGTGAGCATCAACATATGCTCTATATGGAAGCAACAATACAATGCAATACATGGCATATCCATCGAGCAAAAATCCTCCATGAAATATGACATAAGATCTTCATAAGTAGCAGCAACATAGAGGAACTAGCAATATCATGTGCTAGTACATGGCCACTCAACTCTTTTGCCATCACCATCCCATCAATGAATATCCTGCAACAATATCAACATGCTCCACATAGTTACAACAATAAGATCATCTAATAGCAACAACATGGAAATATATCATAGAGGCAACAAAAAGTACATCCACATCATCACATTCTCTCTTCCCATGACAGAAAAACCAAGAAACAACATCCATCATAAGAAACAACAAATGCTTATCCTCATCATAGGTTAGCAACATATCATCAATGAGGCATAAGCAAGTAAATCAGTGAGCAGCAAGACATGTATACTCCATATATGAGCAACACAATATAAAACATCATGAGTACACAATATCTCATGCATCAGCGTGCATCAAAATATCATCAGTAGCAACAACCATCTTCCTAATGTATTATCCATCTAGCACATATCACCAACATGCATGGTTCATCTAGAATAAAAACATATGCAATAATATGCATAATCTAAATAAACTATCTCATCCAACATGCAATGTGTGGAAGCAACAATAAAATCATTTTTCATAATGAGCATAATTACAACACGTTGAAAATACATTAGGAAGCACAAGTTCTTCCCCTAAATGTGTGATCCCCCATCACACCTAGATAATGCACATAAGAATACAACATCTCTTCCATATCAACATTATCATCACTACAAACCAAGACATATAACTACTCCAAAATAATCAACAAATGTACATGGTTGCTCCAAGTAAAATCAAACTGGAATAGAATAGAGTGAAAATGAAAATATTGCTTCAAACCTCAAGGACTGCCCATGAACACATACACTTTCCCATATGGCTGCACAAATAAGAATTTGCATGCAACTCATAATGCAACCATATGCTCCCCTTGAGACCATGCATGCCTCAATTTTTGGTGGGAGTACCTTGCTGCTCTTTTCTCCTCCAAACATTCATTTTTTGGTCCTTCTTCTTCTTATGTGGTTGGATTTTCATATTCTCCTCTCTCTTTTTGTATCTCATGAAATGCATGGTAAACTTCCAATCCATGGCCTTGTGGCCAATATTATCACATACAAAACATCTAATGTGATCAAGGAAATGAGGATCAAGATGATGTTTTCTGATGAACCAATTTTTATTCCTTTCATGTGTCCTGCAATTAATAGCCCTATGACCAAAATCATTGCATGAGAAACAGTAACCATAATAAGGACTATTATACCTAGCAGATGGGGATTTCCTTTACATGCATGCTTGATGCAGCTTCTCCTTTGGCTGCTCCTTTTGATGGGAGAGATTGATCTCTCCATTTTTTCAACTTGTCGTTATGTGTCCATGAACACCACAATTGTAACATTTTCCAACTCTATTTTTCTTCTTTGTCCTCCTTTGCTTCTTTTGTTGCTTCTTGCATGGCTTATGGATTTCATTATTTTTGCTGCAACTAGGTGCTCCAATGATTACTGATTTTCTTGTAGATGCTTGAGCACTAGTTCTGAGCTACTGTAATTCTTCTCTTGTAGAAATTACTTCACACTTCAATTTTTGGCATTTATCCTCAAACTCCTTGAACTTCTTGCTCATTTCATTTTCAATCTTCATTCCTTATTCTAGCTGAAATTTCATATCTAAATTTTCTTCTTTGAGTACACACTCCTTTTCGTGACAAATTTTCAGTAGCTTCTGTTGATCTTTATTTTCTACCATAAGCCTTTCAATCTCAACTTCTAGTGCCTTCACCTTGGATTGCTCATCATATTTTCAATCACTAGAGATCTCATCTTCTTCTTTTGAGGAGGATTGATTTGTTACTACAATAAAAGTAGAATCCTTTTCATTTTTCTCCATTTCTAAAAAATGCAATTTTCCTCCAAGATACAAATTACGCAACCTGTCCAACATTTATTTGGTAGTTTCATAATGCTTCAAATACAACTTATTAGAACTCAAAATTCCATGCAAAATAATATCTTTAGATTTTTCATTAAAAACATATCTAACTCCATATTCTATAGACATCAAAATATTTTCATCAAAAGATAAAAAATATGATTCCAACTTTTCTCTCCACGTTGCAAATTTACCTTTGTGAAGTAATGGAATACCTTGCTAATCCATTTTGGAAAACTTACAAAAATGTTTCCAAAATATCCAAGATCCACTCTCCAATGATCAAGTTGCGATCGAGATCTCCACTCTAAAATAATTGTTGGAAACTATATCACTACTGAGACGGGGAAAGGGGGGGAGGGGGGTGAATCAGTAGTGTGAGCACTTATACAATTTTTCGCTAATTAATTAATATTTAACATGCATAAACTAGAACACACAATTAGAGAGTAGTGCATCAAACATAAATAAAAAACCATAAAAGAAATCACACAATAGACACAATTGTTTCTAGTAGAAAACCCATCCCGGCCAAAAAACCACCTTGTTGCTATTACATTTCTCAATATTTATTATTTGTTGAACAAATTATACATGGATCAACTCATTCCTATGAACTAGAAGACTTGACTTATTTCACATTATGGTGGCACTATCAGATTGGAAACTATTTCTCTCATGGATCTATAATTACCATCTATTGAAGGCCACCACGATCAATGATCCTCGCTTGATTACTCATGAAATAATCATTCAACTCTACAAACATTGATT